>JAVGWX010000006.1:99201359-99647994 GCA_036924085.1 Ariolimax columbianus | reverse complement strand
CCATCGAGTCTTTTAATTTGAAATGATTGCTGTCTGAAGGGTCTACGGGTATCTGTGATCCTTTATTTAGTTTGGTGAAGTGAACAGGGCTGTAGTAGTCTCAGTATTACATTCATTCTCTTTAGGTTCCAGTTTGGTGAAGTGAACAGACCTGTAGTAGTCTCAGTACTACATTCATTCGCTTTAGGTTCAAATTTATAAATGGCGAAAAGATCAAGAAGCAATATCCCAAATATGGTAAGGTGAATTCAAAAGTATAAAAGTGTGTTACTATGGTCCGAAAGGAGGCAAAGAGCAGTAACACTGCTAGCCGTCGGGCATGATCAGGTGAGTGAATATAGAGGGTTGACATTGGGGCTGGCTACTTCATCCTGTAGACACTTTAGCCACACAAACTTCAACAGATAGACACGTCAACGTTAGATAGCTTGGTGTGCATTTGTTGAGGTCATATGCTCCACAGGGAACTGGAGATTTGATGAAACGTTTTCCATTGAAAGGGGGTAGGCGGAGGGGAGAGGACAGAGAAAGGAGATCCGATGAAGAAAAAGTTGAAGAAGGAAGAAAAAATGTACCAACAAAAAGCCAGCATACTAATGAGAAGAAAACGTATATTAACTTCAGCAAGTGTTGATACAAAGTTCATTAGGTTGCGTTTGTTTCTGATGGCTTCAGTAAATTAATAAGTATACGACATGACAACTCTTTGTTAACGGGAGATGGTTTTAGGTTTGGTCCTTAACTTAACTTTTATACTGGTTTAGAAGACTCTGCAGAGTCTGTATACAATTAGTTTCATTCAGTTTTCGTTGCTATAAAAACTATGCGCATTAAATATATTTTAGAATGCATTGTTTGTCCCTGCCTCTACTACTTGATGTGGTAATGCATTCCAAGCATTCACCACTCTGTGAATACAAAAATATGTCCTAATATCTAAGCTGGACCTTTCTTTAGTTAATTTGGTGTTATGCCCTCTTGTTCTTGTAGGTGGTTGTATTTTGAAAAACGTGTTATAGTCGAATGTATCCTTTCATTTTATTATCGTATCAACCTGTATTGTCACCTCGAATTCTTCTCTTTCATAGACACTCTAGGCCGGTTTTTGAGTCTTTCCTCATAAATGTAGTTCTGGAATATCATAATCAGTTTTATGGCTCTTTTTTGTATCCTTTCCAGGATGTTTATATCTCCTCTACGATAAGGACTACACACCTGTACACATTACTCCAATCTTTGTCTAACTAATGCTTTATACAGTTTGACTATCAGTACCTTGTTCATATGTATAATATTTATTTGTATCATATCTAACATTGTATTTCCTTTTTGCACTGCTGCCTGGACTTGTTCACTCACTTTTCTTGGAAGATCTGTTATTCCCTTTCCATTTCTATCATTCTAATATTGTTCTCGCTCATTCTATAATTATGTTCCATATTGGATCTACCAATGTAAATGACTGTACATTTATCTACATTAAACTCCATTTGCCAGCCACGGACCATTCTCGAATTTGATCTAAATCCGACTTCAACTTTAGATGGAGGCACTACTGCATAGTTTTGTGTCAACAGCTAAATTTGCAATCACGGATCTGATATCAATGTTCAAATCTTTAATACATATATCAAAAACAAAATTGGTCCCAAAACCGAGCTCTGTGTCCTGAATCCTACCTGGCTAGTGCCGATTATTTAAGGAAAAAACGATCAAGATGCTGAGCAGCGCATGAACTGCAGTGGTCAGCGACCCATAGCTGATTGCTAGCGTCAGGGTCAGCGAACCAGAGCTGTCAAAACCCTTCTACAACTCCACGCGGTGATACTGGATAACAGGCTGCAGCAGGGCAGACTGGCTAAGAAGAAGGGATAGAAGAGGGAAGGATAACCCTGTACTTAAAAATACCTCCTGAAGGCTGATGTGTTGGACCGAAAGGTGCAACTATCGCAGTCAAGATGTAAACTATGACACGACGCATTCCCTTCTCCGAACAACATCCTATTATTTGCAAAGCCCTTTTTAATGCAGGTTAGTTGACGAAAGAGAACAAACGAAATAGTAGTAGTATATGAAGAAGAAGAAGAAGAAAAAGACGAAGAAGAAGAAGAAGAACAAGAAGAACAAGAAAAAGAAGAAACAAAACCAGATTTACCCCCCCCCCCCCCCATTTTTTGTGTGCGACTTTAGTTCCCATTTTACTGTGCATGAATACTTCACTGACAACAACCACAAACACTACGCCTAACTTATGATTACATCCACCAACGGGACTGGTAAGTAGTACCACCCAATTTTGATCTGCCGTGCCCTAATATTACGTTATTATCTGAATTTCACTGAAACTTGCAAAATTCATGTTTGCTGGAAAACGACAGAACTCGGCAAATTCATTTCGTTTCGTTTCCTTGCCAAAAGAACAAAGTGTATGTGTGAGAGGCATACACTTACCACCGTCATAGTTAGATCCGGATATACGTCAGGGCTGCTCGACCTTCTAAAAGTCGCGGGTCAATCTGACAACATTGGGATACGTTACAGGCTATTTGTAAGGACAAGGGAGTTCCAGCGCTGAGACTGTTGTCGGGGATGAAGTGTTAGAGGCCGTGTTCGCACGAGGCCACAAACTATTTGTTAGGTCGGGTAGCCTGTTTCCTTCACTACTGCATCGTATTCCCTATCAGTAAGCCACGTTCCAAATTTACAACTAGGCTAAGCCGATTTAAACGGCAACCCGTCGAAAACGGTACCTTTGTCGTGTAAAGCGAGTGTGCTAACACTGTGCTAATAATACAATAGATAAGTCATATATTATGTTGTTAGAGCACAATTCTAAGGCAAACACATAAGAAGGCATGTCGTAAGAGGCGACTAACTGTGTGACATGGCAGTAACAGAATCTTAAAAGCCAGTGCTACCTTTGGGAGGCTGCGCAACAGTGTCTGGAATCAAAGGGGTCTTAGGCTTGATACGAAACTCAGTCTACCGAGCCGTAGTGCTCCCCACCCTTATGTATGCCAGTGAGACGTGGACTGTGTACAGCGGACATGCTAGGAAAATAAACCACTTCCATACAAGGTGCCTCCGCAGATTGTTCAAAATAAAGTGGCAGGATAGAGTACCAGACACCGAGATCCTCAAAAAGACAAAAATGCCGAGCATCCACACACTGTTGCAAAAAACCCAGATCAGATGAGCCGGTCACGTCGTGCGCATGCCATACAACCGTATCCCAAAACAACTAATGTATGGTGAGCTGAAAGATGGCTGCGTCAATCCGGTGGCGAAAAGAAGTGCTTCAGAGACTCCTCAAAGTATCTCTGACACGCTTCACCATCGATGTAAACTCATGGGAATGTCTCGCACAGGACCGCAAGACATGGCGCAGAACCACCATCAGAGTCACCTCCATTGCTGAGGAACGCCGGACCTCTGAAGCACATAAAAAAAACGATCTTTGCGAAAATGCCAAATAACTGACGCTCACATGTCCAATTCTGAAATGCGTATGTGGACGAATTGTCCGAGTCAGAATTAGACTAGCCAGCCACTTCCGAACGAACTGGCGAGGTGCGTCACTGCACGTCTGACCGTTGTTGTCATCATCGTTTGCGATGGAAGGCTATTATTAGATATCTGTATATCTGCATGTGCTGTGGATGTCTGTATATCTGCATGTGCTGTGGATGTCTGTATATCTGCATGTGCTGTGGATGTCTGTATATCTGCATGTGCTGTGGATGTCTGTATGTCTGCATGTGATGTGGATGTCTGCATGTGATGTGGATGTCTGTATATCTGCATGTGATGTGGATGTCTGTATGTCTGCATGTGATGTGGATGTCTGTATATCTGCATGTGATGTGGATGTCTGTATGACTATTTGTGCTGTGGATGTCTGTATGTCTGCATGTGATGTGGATGTATACTGTGCTGTGCTGTGGTACATGTGATGATCCGGTCTCGGTGCCGACTATGGTCGCAGTCATGTGGGGTCCATCTATCACAGTGTGGAACGTCTGCACAGTTATTTGTTTTTAACAAGTAAAATAATTGAAGCACATAAATAGAGAGACAGAGAGAGAGAGAGAGAGAGAGAGAAAGAGAAAGAAAGAGAGAGAGAGAAATATAGAGCTAAAGAACAAGAGAGAGAGAGAGAGAGAGAGAGAGAGACATAAAGACGTCACTGATGAGCCTGGCGTCGGAAACCAGCAAGCGTGTCAAGAAAAAATAAAGAAATAAAGAAAGAACAAGAGAGACAGAGAGAGAGAGAGAGAGAGAGAGAGAGAGAGAGAGAGAGAGAGATAGACATAAAGACATGGCATGGGAGCAGGGCAAAACATAAAACACCAAAGTCAGAAAAGGGAGACAAACTGATTATAAAATTAAAATAAGTATAACTGGGTGACAAAACAGGAAAAACGAGTAACATCAAATGGCCACAGAATGAATCTTATAACCTGATGATATGTATTGGCAAGTTAGAGAATACTACAGAATTTATGTTATTTCTATGACAAACTTTATTTATAAATATGTGAGTAAGTATTGTACTACACGATTTGTTAATTTCACGACAAATACTCGTAGCTCAGTCCAAAAAAGGTAAGCATTGAGAGTTTTTCTAACAGACACCAGGAGTGTACTCCAAGCCATATCAAGCCCCACCAGGATAGACTCTCACACGAAATAAAATATAGGATCGTGTTGCTGTCCCCAAAAAAACAGATTTAGTCTTACAGTGGATTCCGACCCACTATGATACCCTTGTTAACGAGAAGACAGATGAGTTCGCAAATGCATACAAAAAATAAAGAAGCAAAGATATTCATAAAATGATCAAAGAGAACGCAATGGAGAGACCAGCACAAATAATACATACTCGACAATGACCACCTAGGCAGAGTTGGCAGACAAAGATATTCAGAATCAGAACGGGACATTTCATTTCAGACTCAAAGCCCACTTCCCCAGAATGGGTATCAGAGACACCACCACGTGGTGCGATTGTGGAGCACCCAAACAAACACTAGAATATATATCTGCAGGACTGTCCCACTTGTGCAGACCAAAGCAAGACAGTCTGGCCCGGAGGAGCAACCATGCTTAGAAAGCTGTGGCGGGACCGCCGAAGACCTGAAACGCAGTCTCATTTGTGAACCTCACCAGCCTAGAAGCATATCATCAGTTGATCGAGGATTGTGAGGATCGAGCAGTATGAACATGTGCAACATAACGAACATGGTCAACCCCAAATCAGTCTTGCACCGTGAAAGAACATTGAGGCGTTATTTTCTGTTGTTTTTGTTTTGCGGTCAGAGGGTGTGAAACTTTCTGAAATCTAAGGAAGAATGAAGTTTCAGTTCAGAGACAGTTGCTTGAGGCAGAGGAGAGTGTATGAATGTGTAGATTAATGTCAAAATGGAAGACAAAACATCAATGATGAGCCACGGCGTGGGAAACCAATAAGTGTGGCAACTAACAGTGAAACGGCAGGTCGACCAACTAGTCCGTGGCAAAAAGCGAGACACTATTGACGAAATAACCGCAGATTTCAACATGTGGCATGGCGCAGTGCACACAATTGTCAATGATGACTTCTGTTATAGGAAAGTGTGTAGTAGATGGGTCCAAATGCAGCTGACAACGAGGTAATCGGTTACAGGGCACACCAAAATATTCTTTCTAGAGGGCATCCGCAAGTTAGTGGTCATGTGGACAAAATGTGATGCCAGGCACAGGGACTATGTTCAAATTTAAGACCCCAAAAACGTCTAGTATTTTGTGTCTCATGCTGAAACAACGTCCAGGTCAGTATGTTCTGTCTGACTGGACTAGCGTCTCAGTTTCTCTTTGAAAGATGTGCTTGATAGTTTCTAAAGGTGTCATTCGGTATTGAGAGTTGTGATTACTGCAGGTAGCAGACGCTATTTGTCGCATGCACCTGTGCAGCTAAGATGCAGAATGCCGTCCGTGCTACCAGAGTGTACAATACAAATAACAGAGTACTGATGTGCGTAATGTTGGGGGCATAATGACTTTATGTAAAGGGTATTCGTAAGGAAATGCTTACTGATTACGGTTAGAAGTGTCTGTCTCATAAAGCAGGGCATTACTCGGTCGTTTGACTTTCTCAAGGATGCTCAAAAACTGCCGATGAAGCTTGACCCGATCGTTCTGTTCAGCTGGCCGTCCTGTTCAGATTTCACCAGAATCATATGTGTGCTAGGTGGGCAGGTGGAGGAAATGATTTAAGCTGACAGGCGAGTGACGACATACTGTGTAGCAATTTGAACAGAGTGCCCGCATAGTTTAGCCTACAGAATAATGCATGATCGATTGAATTTCTCGAAAGTTTGTTCACGGTAGGTGCCCAGACAAGTTACTGACGGACACAAAATGAACCGAATGGCATGCCACTGAACCGATAAAGCGATTGGATAGATGTATCAATGTTGGTGGAAATTATGGTGAGAAATAAGAGACAATGCAAGTGCAATTATAAATGGTTTCCAAGTTTGTATCCCAAATGTTTTGTTGTTGTTTTCAAATAGCGGTTGTGTGACCTATTCACTGACTCGCCCTCGTTCATTGTTTCTTATTTCTCAGCATAATTTCTTCAGCATTGATACACTTAATCACATCGCTTTACTATTGCATCAAAACATGAAGCATAGACGTCTTTGATCTGTTGTCTCAGCCACATTTGCACTCCATGTTCAAACTCTTGGTCATTCGCGAACCATCTTCCGCAGAGGTGGGCTTTTAGAGCACCACAAACGGGAAGTGAAATCGCGATAGTCTAATTCAGGGCTGTAAACTTGATGGTCAAGTCACCCTAGTTGGTGAATTTTCTTCGGGGTTAATCGAGCTGATGTGTTCTGACAATGTCAAGTTTGAGCAGTACCACTCTAGTCAGCAGCCCCTAGCATAAACAGAACTTCACAGTACCATACAGCATTCCCATTGCTATTTTCCATCACCCAAAGTTGCCACAGAGATGCTATTGCAATTTGAAGAGGACGACCAGGCCAGTCTTCAACAGCAATGTTTGAGCGGCCTTGACAATTTATATCGACCCAGATGTCCAACGCCCAACGGGGCAAATACTTTTCTCCGTAAACAGAAAACACATCCTTACGAATATTCGTCTGTCCAAAAACAAAGCTCAATAGCTCGTTCATCTTTTATTGTACACTTTGTGAGTATGGAAACCATATTGCTATCTCATGTACATGCGACACCTGTTCAGCTACCTACAGTAACCACAAAGCTGGATGTTGGTGCTACCTAACGACACCTTTAGGAACTACCAACTATATTTATCAGCTATCCCATATCAGTCTGTGACATACTAAATGACGTACCCTCGTCGTCATCATCAATTGTCTTACCGGTTGGTGTTGCGATTACGGATTGCCTTTATGCTCGTTTGCTGATTCTCAATGATTCACTGGGGTATATCAGTACTGGTTCCACATAGCACACAAGAAATGTCTTTCCCAATTCCCTCGTTGGTGCAATAATAATTGGTTTTCAAGTTTATGTTTTAGTTTCTGAAAAAATTGCAATTAATGACCTTCTTACCGACTTGCAGTTGTGTGTCTGTTTATAATTCTTGAAGCTAATCTGGCAGGCATGGCGATAACGAGGTAGCTAACTACATGTTGTATGCGGCTCGATACTTTCCTTAACTTAACGTCTTTATACTGGTTTAGAAGACCCTGCACAGTCTGTATACAACTAGTTACATTTACATCACCTTGCTCTAAAAGCTATGCGCATCCAGTTTATTCTTAAATGCATTAACTGTCCCTGCCTCCACTACCTCCCCTGGCAATGCATTCCAAGCAGACACCACTCTCTGACTTTTTAAAATTGTTTTATTTTATGTGTTTGCCTCACTAGTTTCTACTGGCGGAGGCGCACCTATTCCACCCCAGACCGTAGTCAATTTTGGCGATATTAAGACGCATAAACCAGTGCTTGGATGCGTGTGTGTATCTGTTTGTACCTAGCCTGGTATTTCCGTGATGTTCCTCCCGTTGTTCCTTGCTTTTGATGATCCTAGTTGTCCGCCGTAGGTATTTGCATAAATATGCAATTGTTTTCCTGGGACTATTTTGGGATTGAGTATATTTATTTTCCTTCATACATGATTCGGATCTCTTTATTTATTTCCTGATTTAAATATATATCCCCCCCCCCCCCCCCCCTTTAAAAAAAATATATTTAAAACAAATTATATAAAAATAATATAAAACCCCATCATACATTTTATACACAATTGTGAAGATAGCAGTGTAGTGAGGTGTACAACGAGAATGAATGAAATGGAATGATTGGGAAATATGACAAACAATATACTGGACACATAAGGATTAAGAGTACAATGTAAATTAATTGAAAAGGGTCTTCCTTCTGTTGTGAGGCCCACTTGTGTTGACTTCCTTCCGTCTGGTCTTGGTGTATCAGGTTTTGCCCGCTCTCATATATTTTTCCATCTCGGCCATGTACTCCAACTTGTAAGCGATTCACTGATTAAAAAAATATTTCCTAATATCTAATCTAGACCTCTCTTTAGTCAGCTTGTAGCTATACCCTCTTGTTATTGTGGGTGGCTGTATTAAAAAAAAAAAATGTTATAGTCCAATTTATCCATTCCTCTGATCATCTTATAAACCTGTATTAAGTCACCACGAATTCCTCTCTCTTCTAGACACTGTAGGCCGGTTTTTCTGAGTCTTTCCTCATAACTGTAATTCTGGAATCCCACTATCATCTTTGTCGCCCTTTTTTGTGTTCTTTCCAGTATGTTTATATCCCCTCTATGATAAGGACTCCACACCTGTACACAATACTCCAATCTAGGTCTAACTAATGCTTTATACAGCTTGACCATCACTTCCTTGCTCCTATGTTTAATATTTCTTTTTATCATACCTAACATTGCATTTGCCTTTTTCACTGCTACCTTAACCTGCTCCCTCACCTTTCCTGTATGATATATTATATCCCCTAGGTCCCTTTCCTTATCTATCTTTCTAATATTGTTTTCTCCCATTCTGTAATTATGTTCCATATTGGATCTTCCCATGTGGATGACTGTACATTTATCCTGTACTGTACAAGAGCGGAACTAGATATGTTGTTTAACCATTCCTCTGGGGACGGCGTGGGCTAGTGGTTAAGTGACACGGCTCACAACCAGAAGGTGCTGGGTTCGATGATGTCACAGCACCGGCCGTTACCCCAGGGAAGCAAACCCTTAGAAAATGCATGCTGAAGTCGGATGCACTGGGCCGACAGGCGCAAAATATAAACTACAGTGCAACGCACACCGCCTTTGGGGATTAGAGAAATAAGGCGAACGCAATAAAAATAAAAAAATAAAAAAAACAACATTCCTCCCTTTAATTGATGGGCGACCCCGTGGACGTGTCAAAAACAGAATGTCCTCTCGCAGTATCCATCTGTTGTCTGGCATGAGTAACAACATGACCAGCCCAGCCATATTTGCGCGATAATGATGCATCTACGACGTCCAAATATCTCGTGTGGAGTTTGATGAAAAAATCTCATTTCGGATCTAATCCAGTATCGATATATTTAGTACACTCCGTTCAATAGCTTTTTGAGTAACTCGCTGTTTTCAATCACCTGTTTAGCGCAATGGCGACACTTCCCGCCCGTATATCATGACTGGAATGACTACTAGATTAAAGGTGCGTTCTCCTGCTGTGGTGTCTGCCATTTGTTGGAGTACCGGTTTCATGCAATTGAAGCTATTCCGAACGGCTGTTCTCTGCCTACATTTTTCTAGATCAATATTGCGGATCACATTTATTTCTGGGCTCAGGTACACGCACGAGCTGATATCCTTGATGGTTTCATCTCCCAGCTTGATTTCCTGATGTAGCAGTAGAGATTGCTCAGTCAATGTGTTTGATTGGAGAGACCAGCAGCTCTGCTGATCTCATTTAAGTCGATCCAAGGATTTGGACCTCGTCAATGGTATCGCTGGTGAGCACAATGCTGTCTGGTAATCGTAAAAATTCCAGCTTCTCGATATTTATATTTACGCCTCCATCGACCCAATGTAGCTATTGCAAGATCTCTTCACGAGACGCTGTGAATAACTTTGGAGATATGGTGTCGCCCTGTCGAGGTCCTCTTCCCATCGACTATATACTGGGCGATGTTACAGAGTATTTGCCGTATTGCAGCTTTCGTAGATTTGCTCAATCATTTTTGTGAAGTTTTTACATTGGTGCTTTGATTTAGATGATGATGTTGCAACCACCATATACACAACTCGCCCTGGACAAGATAACACGTAGCTTGATAGAACAGAAACTCCATACTCGCCCTGGACAAGATAACACGTAGCTTGATAAAACAGAAACTCCATACTCGCCCTGGACAAGAGAACACGTAGCTTGATATAACAGAAACTCCATACTCGCCATGAACAAGAGAACACGTAGCTTGATATAACAGAAACTCCATACTCGCCCTGGACAAGAGAACACGTACCTTGATATAACAGAAACTCCATACTCGCCATGAACAAGAGAACACGTAGCTTGATATAACAGAAACTCCATACTCGCCATGAACAAGAGAACACGTAGCTTGATATAACAGAAACTCCATACTCGCCATGAACAAGAGAACACGTAGCTTGATATAACAGAAACTCCATACTCGCCATGAACAAGAGAACACGTAGCCTGATATAACATAAACTCCATACTTGCCCTAGACAAGAGAATAGGTAGCCTCGTATAAAAGAAACTCCATACTTGCCCTAGACAAGAGAACACGTAGCCTGATATAATAGAAACTCCATACTCGCCATGAACAGGAGAACACATAGCCTGATATAACAGAAACTCCATACTCGCCATGAACAAGAGAACACGTAGCCTGAAATAACAGAAACTCCATACTCGTCCTAGACAAGAGACCACGTAGCCTGATATAACAGAAAGATACTGATTGCCAGAGAAGAGGTGATGGTGCCATGTGTTAACTGCAACATATTCAAAATAGACACACATACATGTGTCAATGTACGAAGGGCATTTCAAACAAACAGCAAAACATGTTATCAAAGTCCGTCGGCTGAGCGAGAATAGCAGAGTGACAGGATGACAACCCACAAAGGCATTATGGGATACATATAAGGTTACAAGTGAGTCGAAATCGTCATGACGACTGACACACTCATTCATCTTTTCGTTTCATTGTGAAGCATAGCGCACCACCTGTTGCTGGTCGCTTTTAAAGTAAGCCTGAATCCAAGCGCTGCAGTCATTCATCTGTTCGTTCCAACATGAAGTATATGTTTTATCTGCAGTTGTCCGTTTACAGAAAGACTGTATGCGAACTTTTATAGTGGCTGATTATAATGGAAATGCTTTTTTTGCAGGGTTATTGATCCACCGGCATATGGGCTCCTGAATTTTTCCCCAATGCTCTTTTAAATGATGAGGTTACTAGTCCTTCAGCGATATGCCAGGAATGTGTCATCATGCGTACCACGTGGGTGTGATTATTTGAGAGCGAACAAGGGCTAGTAAGGAGTGTCTCATCTTCCCTGAAACTCGTGAGTGTATGTCTCGGGTTAAGTTTCTAGTAGCTGCCGGTATAACTCAACGAAAGTGACTACCGGTATAACACAACGAGAGTGACTACCGGTATAACACAACGAGAGTGACTGCAGGTATAACACGAGAGTGACTACCGGTATAACACAACGAGAGTGACTGCAGGTATAACACGAGAGTGACTACCGGTATAACACAACGAGAGTGACTGCCGGTATAACACAACGAGAATGACTGCAGGTATAACACAACGAGAGTGACTGCAGGTATAACACAACGAGAGTGACTGCAGGTATAACACGAGAGTGACTACCGGTATAACACAACGAGAGTGACTGCCGGTATAACACAACGAGAGTGACTGCCGGTATAACACAACGAGAGTGAATGCCGGTATAAAACAACGAGAGTGACTGCCGGTATAACACAACGAGAGTGAATGCCGGTATAAAACAACGAGAGTGACTGCCGGTATAACACAACGAGAGTGACTTCCGGTATAACACAGCGAGAGTGACTGCCGGTATAACACAACGAGAGTGACTGCCGGTATAACACAACGAGAGTGACTTCCGGTATAACACAGCGAGAGTGACTGCCGGTATAACACAACGAGAGTGACTGCCGGTATAAAACAACGAGAGTGACTACCGGCGATCCTTGTGCTGCTTACCTCTAAATGAGGGCCACGCGAGTGCACGCACATAAGCAAACCGCAGCGATAGTGCCGCAACGTTTGCTGGGTGGAGTACTTCATCACATAATATTAACTGCCTCGTGGGAACTTCTCCCGTCTTGGTCTAATTACCATGGACTTGCCATGAATGTAAGACCCCAGAAGAAAATGCTGGGTCGAGACCCCTGGCCTCTGTCGCGGATTAGGAAGGGAAATAAGAGACGAGGAGTTTTGTGTCAATTGTCGATGCCTTAAGAAGTAAATCAAATAGTATTATACTTTGATAAAAGGATACAAAAGGGTCAAGAAATGAGAGAGGAATCTGGATGACAGACCTGTAGCCGTATGTGTCGCAGCATATCCAAACAGTCTGGTCCACCATGGTGACATGGCAGTCGGCAGGGAAAATTTCAATCGACATATTGAAATATGTCAATGGCCATCTGTGAGAAGATGTCACTGCAGTCGATTAAATGGCGAAGCAAAAGGGTGCAGAAGTTCGAAATCAAACACGAGTTCAGTACAGCTAGGCGCCTGAGAGGACGCAGGATCGAACTACAGAAACTATCTGAATTTTTACTTTGTATCGCTTGATGAGAGGAACTGAGCAGCCATGAGCTTGGGCAGAGCGCAGAGATATCAATGTTGTATAAAATAAATGGCAGGAAAGTAAGCAACATAAAACTGGACAAATCAACGTTTGATGAATTCAGAAGCCCACAAAACCTAGCTCCAGATGATCTTCAGGTTCGCTTTTGTCTCTGCTAGTATTTAGGAAGGCGAGCTTCGGGACATGTCACTCCAGTATTCATTCGGTTGTTACGCCGTGCTCGTCCTACTAAGTACCGTTTCGAATTAGTTCTTCTCGGAGCTCCTGACAATCAGAAACGTCACGTCAAATTGAAAGCTTGCCACCCGCTTGTGTAAGTGATCGTCCTACTTGACACCATCTGCCTTGCATCTCGGCCACCTGCTTCAGTCTCGGTTTAATCTCTTTAACCCGCACGGAGAAAGCTCAACCACGTACTCTCATCGCGTCTCCCCAAGTCGTCAATTCCTTCCTCTGTGTGGCTCACACAATTGTATGAGGCTTGAGATTCAACCTTGGACTAAAATAAAACAGTTCAGATCTCCTCATGAAGGCTCTAGATAACTGATAATGTGAGGAAGACCTTACAGACTGGTCAGAAACCATTGATCAAAAACCACTGAGTTATAGTTATGAACAAAAGGCGTGTGTGATAAAGTTGTTAACTTCAAAATGGTTGATTGTTTACGGTCGCCAAGTTTGTTCTATTTAGATTTGATGGCGTTCAGATCCGGCTACAAGCATAAACCGGGAAGGGGGAATGGAGCATTGCCCAGTCTGCTGGAAGACAGCGTAGACAAAAAGTTCATGAAAAGGGCTCAGACAATGCAGCGTGTCCAAGCTACTGGAGTCTTCACCCAGAACAGCGAAATTAGTCTGGTGAAATTTGTGAGATATCTGAAGTGGCCCATTTACGGTGGACGCCTCGGCACTATTTCCGAAGAAGGTGGAGGTAAAAGCGCCGAAGCCGTATCGAGCAAGGGGTGCGAGGCTAACACTTGACTATTGAAGTGGCACATTAATGCGGTGTCAATGCCTAGCTTTACCTGTCGCTTGCCGCCCACAAACTCGGGTCTGGGTGTCAAACCTCCTCAACTGAGGTTCATCAATCAGATCTGGACGATGGACCAGAATAATAGCCGGGTATTCTAGTGGACAATATTCACACGATGTGTAGAAGACACAGGATAGAACAAGAAACATGCTGTAAGAACGTCCAACACTGAACGAAACATGCTTTTAGAAGGTCCAAAATACTGAATAAAACATGTGTTTAGAAGGTCCAAAATACTGAATAAAACGTGCGTTTAGAAGGTCCAAAATACTGAATGAAACCCGCCGTTCGATTGATAAAAATAGGCAATTAAACATACTGGCTGAACGTTCAAATATTAACAATACACTTCCATAACAAGCGACCGCCTTTACATGTTTTACTTAATCCACGAAACTTGACAGACCGAACCTAATCCACGAAACTTGACAAACCGTACCTATTTCATGAAACTTGACAGACCGTATCTATTCCAAGTAACTTGACAGTAACAGTAAATGTTCCACAAAACTTGACATACCGTATCTATTCCAAGTAACCTGATATGCAGTAGATGTTCCATGAAATTTGACAGGCCCTAACTATTTCACGAAACATGCCAGCCTATCCAGACGGAACAATAAGGGCTAATAGCCGTCGGCCCATCTCATCTGGTGGCAATCAAAAGAAATTACGGGATCAAGACGCTGAGCAGCGCATGAGCTGCAGTGGTCAGCGACTCATAGCTGACTGCTAGCGTCAGGGCCAGCGAACCAGAGCTGCCAATACCCTTCTACACCTCCACGCGGTGATCCTGGATAACAGGCTGCATCAGGGCAGACTGGCTAAGGCGAAGGGATCAAAGAGGGAATGCTAACCCGGTACTCAAAAAATGCTTGCTGAAGTCGGATGTGTTGGACCGAAAGGGGCAAATATCGCAGCCAAGCTGTAAACTACGACACAACGCATACCGTTCTCTGGACTACATTCTGCTACTTAAGCCCTTTCAGGGTTTGGTAGCTGGAGATTGAGAACTTCCAAATCTGCCCTTCATGATCTACCCCGGAGCAGTTTTTTAAAACAATTTCAATTTTTATGCTCATTTGCTCTCTCTCTCTCTCTCTCTATCTTTATCTCTATCTCGTTTAAAAACGTACATTTACAGCCGTATAGTGTACACGTGAGAATGATGCAAGAAAAATTAAAGAAATAAGTTAAAAGTATAAAGTCCTCCGTTGTATATCTCTTCTTCTTCTTCTTTGCGTTCAGGATCTTTTTGGTTATGCTATATCTGCAGGCCAGTCGCCATGATGAAGTCTGTAGTCTTCACCAGGTCGGAGCGACTGCCCTACAGCTTTTGTCTCAGCTCCGCACCCTCTGGCCAGGTCTGGCATCTCATTTCCCTATAGATTGGACATTCTTGTAGAATATGCTCAGGGTTCTGGCACCCTGTTCCACATGGGCACTCACCGGTGTGTGAGATCTTCAGTCGGTACAGATGTTCTAGTAGTCTGCAGTGTCCAGTTCTCCGGGTGTATATCTCTAAACAGGCTGCGTTTTGCCCAATCAGATTGGTTCTTCATTCGCTGATGCATCAACTCTTCTCCAAAAGAGATTTGCCCAAATCAGAAAACTGACACTGTCACCATTCTCATAATTTGTTGTGAAGTACTTGACTTGAATAAATTCGGGCAAGTATTGTCTTTAGTCAACCATCTCTCTTGTTGCTGTGTGTTCGGGTTTTAACTTTATTTTGGCCAAGGCACGCTGCTTTCAAAAAGTCTTTTTAGCAATGTCAGGGCCTGGGAACCCTGTACTATAATTATGTACATAGCTAGATAGTATTACCTCTGAAAAGTGTTGCTACTCAGATCTCTACATTTCGCTCTTATCTCCCTTATGTTGAACTCGAGCTCTGTTCATAGACGAGCTCTGTTCACAGTAAGTCTTTTGGCGGTTTCCCATTTTCATATAAACAGATGGGGTCGAAGATGTACATCAGTGAATGAACTGAGAGCAGACAGCGATTCATAGCAGGCTGCTTGCATCAGGGTCAAGGAAGCACAGTTGATCAAGACCCTATTAAACCTCCAAGCGGCGGTCCTGGACACAAACCGCACTAATGTAGTCATGCTAAGTGAATAGGGATCGCAGTAAGAAGTCAAAGACAGTACTAAAATACGTCAGGATAAATCCGATGTGTCAGAGGGAAAGTCGCAGCGCCCCTGTAAACTACGACACGGATCCCTTTTCAGGACGAACGTTGAAAAACAAGCAGAAGAAGAGAAATAGAGGGAAATAACCAAAACACAACACACACATTAATTACTGTCAGGCAAAAATGTACTATTTGTTTTTGGTGACAATGCAGACGAATTTGCACTTGAAATGTCACAAATTGTGTACTTGCAAATGACGTGTACATAGTCTATCTAAGAAAATATGACATTAACAACTGAGTACACAACAGTTGTACACAACAAGTGTTTAGTGAAGATAGTCGAGTGAGTACTGAGGATTGAAAAGAGACGGACAGATAAGTAAAAGCCAACAAGTAGGTATCGATGGACTGTGCATCCAGTGATCTACGATAATCAGATGTATCTATAGCCTCCGCCATTTGCTGAGAGTGACGGCGCATATATGATTTGCCCGGAGTGCAGTGACGTCGATTCTGAACAGAACAGAGCAGATTGATGGATGACAAACGTTCGTGTCAGACGGACGTGCTGGTTGCAGGGATCTATTGCTTGAACATATTAGTCCCAGCCAACATTTATAATGATTTTATCGTAAAACTATACAACTATAGAAATACCAGTGTCATTCACAACAGAAGGAGCTGATCACAACGCATGCTGCTTGTACGAGAGCCCATAGTGACATTCTGTCTCACTGCTTGTACGAGAGCACATAGTGACATTCTGTCTCACTGCTTGTACGAGAGCCCATAGTGACATTCTGTCCCTCTACTACCACTGCTTGTACGAGAGCCCATAGTGACATTCTGTTCCTCTACTACCACTGCTTGTACGAGAGCACATAGTGACATTCTGTCCCTCTACTACCACTGCTTGTACGAGAGCCCATAGTGACATTCTGTCCCTCTACTACCACTGCTTGTACGAGAGCACATAGTGACATTCTGTCCCTCTACTACCACTGCTTGTACGAGAGCCCATAGTGACATTCTGTCCCTCTACTACCACTGCTTGTACGAGAGCACATAGTGACATTCTGTTCCTCTACTACCACTGCTTGTACGAGAGCACATAGTGACATTCTGTCCCACTGCTTGTACGAGAGCACATAGTGACATTCTGTCCCACTGCTTGTACGAGAGCACATAGTGACATTCTGTCCCACTGCTTGTACGAGAGCACATAGTGACATTCTGTCCCTCTACTACCACTGCTTGTACGAGAGCACATAGTGACATTCTGTTCCTCTACTACCACTGCTTGTACGAGAGCACATAGTGACATTCTGTCCCACTGCTTGTACGAGAGCACATAGTGACATTCTGTCCCACTGCTTGTACGAGAGCACATAGTGACATTCTGTCCCACTGCTTGTACGAGAGCACATAGTGACATTCTGTCCCTCTACTACCACTGCTTGTACGAGAGCACATAGTGACATTCTGTTCCTCTACTACCACTGCTTGTACGAGAGCACATAGTGACATTCTGTCCCACTGCTTGTACGAGAGCACATAGTGACATTCTGTCCCACTGCTTGTATGAGAGCACATAGTGACATTCTGTCCCTCTACTACCACTGCTTGTACGAGAGCACATAGTGACATTCTGTCCCACTGCTTGTACGAGAGCACATAGTGACATTCTGTCCCTCTGCTACTCATCGTTTATTAGTTCTTTGGGAGGGTGGGGGGGGGGGATGTGCGTGGGCTAGTGGTTATGTGACACAGCTCACAAACGAAAGGTCGTGGTTTGATCCCCAACACAGAACCGACCGTTACCCCGGGGAGGTAAACCCTTAGAAAATACAGGACAAAGCAGACCCTTACATAAAATGCATGCCGAAGTCGAATGCACTGGGCCGACAGGCACAAAATAAAAACCGTAGTACAACGCACATTGTCTTAGGAGAATAGAGAAATAAGGCGAACACAAACAAACAAAAAACATAGCACGAGGTGGCTCTGCTGGGTACATCTCCACTTGGATCGGTCTGCAGATTCGTCTTCCCAAGATGTCAGAATCATGATCTGTGTCGTCATATATTATTGTTGTTCGTCCATCGTAATCGAAAAGGATCCCTTTGTTAACATTCACTGTTGACTAAATAAGCCAATTGTGGCCCGGAATTGTCTGTCATGTTTAGTACAAGGGAATAGGACACCTCTATCACCAGGGTTAAAGGGTTGATGTGAAGCAACTTGCGAAGCCATCGTCTCATTTATTCTTGACGCCTCATGTCTCTGAACACGCTCTGCAATAGTGCTGCAGCAGTTTGTGGGCTTGGTGGCAATTATTTCCCAGTCATCATGGTTAATGTTGCACTGGATCATTGATTTCTTAAGCAATGTCGTCATATAACTGGCCCGCTGAGTGTTCTTTTGCCATCAGCCAACTGTCCATATCAGTTATAATTTGAAATGCAATGATCTTCCATACGACGAACATGTCCACGTCAACCCAACTGAAGAATAAACTGCATGGTATAGAGAGGAGCATGAGACAGACCAGGTTTTACAATGAAAACAATGGGCGTGTTTGAGGGCCAAGTTGTAAGGTAACAAGAGAAACATAGACAGACTTTCATATGAAGAAAATAGCTGTGCTTATTTTTAGGGATATACTTGTATGGTTATGAGACCGCAAGGTTGTTGATGTAAATATCTGATTATTTTAGGGATTTACTCATATTGTATGGATATGAGACAGCTCGATATAAAATGAAAATAATCTGATTATTTGAGGGATAAGTTGTATGGTGGCGTGGAAGCATGCGTGTGGCAACCAGGTTTATGACATAAATAATATGAGAGCGAGTGAAGAGGAAGAGCTAAATGATTCCAATGAACGCCACCAGAAAAGATATAAACAGTGAAGTTACAAAAGAGATCTTGGTTTTTTTTTTTAAAACATTGTAAACAAGGAAAAAAATATCCATAAATTATGCAAAGTATGCACAATGGCGGATGCCGGAAATGTGTTTTATGTGTAGTGTCGGATATGAGCAGCAGACGAATCGGCCTTAGCTTAAATACTTTCTTTCGATTAGTCTCTCTCTCTTCTAGCCCGTGGGGGTGAAGAGACCATTTGGATGATCTGGGAAACACGTGTGCAGACAACAAGGTAATTGCCCTGTTGTCTGGTGGAAATATAATACCCTCAAATGTTCATGACTGTGCGATAGAGAAACGGAGGATGTATTTGAGAGAATTCTGAGAACCGTGCAGTCAAAGAAATCACGCCAGCGAAAGGTATGGTGGTGTGTTCAAACAAGGCTTTGTCAGGCTTCTCGTGTGCTGGACGAGTTATTCGCCCCTCTATTGTAAGTGAGTAGCATACCCTTTGCAAAACGTTGTTTCTTACTGTCAACCCATTTGGCTGTTTCTCGGCAGGTGTGCAGCACGGTAGGTTTCCATTACTTTCCGTGCGTGAAAGAGCGATCGAACCGAGAAAAATAACCAGTGTCTGGAAAACTAGACACGGGCGTGATTCGAACCGGGTACGTTGGGATTGTGAAACGGACCTTTCACTCCTTGACCACCCAGCCTCCCGCCCCCTACTTCTACTTATGTAGTATTACCTATGCGGGGCCAAGGTCAATGTAGTCTCAGAGCAGACACCACTGTCTGGGATGGTGTGTTAGAAACGATTTTACGAGGTCACATCTTGTCTTATGAAGTGGGGTGGACAGTCGCCTTCATCGCTGTCTTTCCTTCCTAAAAAGTAAGACAGGAATCTATTTACAACTGGGTTGAATGGGGCGTGTCGCTAAGGTGAGTTCGACCTTGTACCTTTGTCGAGAAAAGAAACAACTGTTCTACCACTATGACCGTCACATGACGTTACTGTTTCTAGATGTATTGACCTTAGAGCTCCAGGTTAATTACAGGGCCACACCTATAGCTGGCCCCATTGCAGTAAGCCTGTATCAGAGTATTTCTAGCTTCAATGTCAATGGTTTTACGTAGTAAGATTGCTAGCTACATACAACATACACAACTATCTTTAGTCGAATTTCTTCTAGTCTGGACAACACAGACATATTCTCTGGATATTTGTTGATATTTCCGAGAAGCCAGAAGGTTACTCAAAACTGACCAGGCGTTTGATGTGTGTGAAGAGTGGGGTGTGCAAAACAGTTAGTTGGAGAACCTTCTACCTTACCCGGGCTAGTCCGCAATGCTTCACCAATCTCTCAGCGTGTCAGTGGACCTGTTCTCGTCTTTATCCCATATATCCCTCCCAGACGCCCCTCCAGCTGTAGGACAAATTTGATATTAAACAGAGACACAGAGGTCAGTAGAGCGAGCCTAGGAGGAAGCCGAGACAAGCTCAAATCTAGACTGGCAGTAAACATATCACTGGAGGCAATAACCTCTATATGTTAACCCCATCGCCCCCAATAACCAGAAAATGGTGCAGGAAGTATGAAGATAACGCGCTGTTAAACTGGTGTCGAGAGAGGTCGAAGCTATCAAGTCTGATGGCTTGCGGGAAAACTACAAGCATGGAACAAACAAATACATCCTCAAATAATAATGACGATCATGTAGATGGACGGAAAGTTATTCCCTGTGCAATGAAAAAGATATAATCTCACATGCAATTTTCATGTCGATTTCGCACTTCAGCTAGTGTATAGGGCCACAACTACAGTTGGTCGTGGGTAGAAAGCTTGGGTCAAAGTAAAGGGCCACAACTACAGTTGGTCGTGGGTAGACAGCTTGGGTCAAAGCACTTTTCGTATTTTCGTAGTGGTAGTTTATGTAGCAATGTGTTTAGCACAAGATCGCTAACGGCCTGCATACCACTCTTTAGTTGCTGTTTCCGATGTGCATTGAGGTACAGTGATTCTATTCTTTCCTCCATAATAAGGGGAAACAGGATCCACTCGGCCAAAGATGACGTCTTCTGTTCAACAAATATAATGTCAGACAACAGACATCAAGTTTATGAGGAGAATAAATGTGATTATTTGATTAATTAGTTGTATGGCGATGAGAGAAGTCTGAGGGTGACCTCAAGTTTATGGGGGATGTTGATGTGATTATATTTGAGGGATACGTTAACGACATGCTAAAATGGAAGGGCGGATTGGGGGTGTGGGGGGGGGGATTCTTGTAGTTTACGACATGTGTCTATTGGGGGCGGGACACCCGAGAGGTACCAGGGTTAAAAAAGATAGCACCGTCCAAATATGTTGTAAAATGTGATCGAAGAGGAGTACACATCGAGCTAGCAACCTCATCATGTAAAACCACTACTTTGTAAAGCGCGACAGTAAATTTTATGATAACAGGATTCCTGGAAAGGTGCCAGCAAACATTTAGTGGAATTTGGTTCTCAAGGTCTGCCGGCTTCATGAGATGAGCATTATGACAAAAGTGTCCTTACTAATCCAATTCTGGATAAACTGGAGACAAGAAAAGCCTTAGATGGGCCTCCAAGTTAATCAGGTAAATAGCTGTATTATCTGAGAGCGAAGAAGAAGAATAAGAATAAGAATAAGAATAAGAAGAATAAGAAGATGAAGAAGAAGTAGAAGAAGAAGAAGAAGAAGAAGAAGAAGAAGAAGAAGAAGAAGAAGAAGAAGAAGAAGAAGAAGAAGGAGAAGAAGAAGAAGAAGAAGAAGGAGAAGAAGAAGAAGAAGAAGAAGAAGAAGAAGAAGAAGCAGCAGAAAAAGTATACGCTGAAGAAGAAGCAGAATACACGTCTCTAAATGATTATAAATAATGCCCATATGCAAAATAAAAGTCTCATACCCATTCAGCGTCCTTGATCTCTCGCAGTTTCAAAATAGCCAGATGAGCTCGAAGACACATGGACCACATCTCTTCTGTTGACAGAAAAAAATACACTTTTGATTATCTCTGTAGTAACACAAGCAGCTCACATAAAGAAGCACAAGTAACGTTGTACATGTTTCACTTTTACCTTACGAGCCATGGAATACCAACAACAACATGCCCACCGCCCTACCGCATTGCAAACAACATACCGATGTCGGGAAGGCACAGTTGTTTTGGAGGCATGACAAATATTTTCTGCTGTACAGACAACATACAGAAGGTATAGCCTTGGAGGAAAGAATCGCAATCAACATTTCGTTTAGAAGCTACTACAATTTCCTTAGTTATTCTGTATACTATTACTGCTAAGCGGGGGCGAGGAAGTGAGGGGGTAGGGGCGACTATGTGTCTCTCTATTAGTCCAAATGGTTTGCATTGGTTGTTGCAAGTTCGTGCTCGGTGCCTTGTTAATGTTATCTGATCTATACATCTGCCACGTGGTCTTTCACGAGCCCTTTTAATAAATCGTATTCGTTTTGCACATAGATATTTGGTTCTGGTTATGATACATTCCCAACCTATTAGATGTCACACCCCATCTGCCTTGCGGGATGCCTGTCTAAGGGAAAGGTTTCGGGAGTAAACTTTGAGGAAATATCTACATCCTGAGCTTTCTTCAGACGTCTCGATAATGATCTTGTCACTGATCAACGGTAGCTTGGGACGAGAGAGTGAGGCTGACAAAGGGCATAGTCCCTTCTTCCTCACTTAATGAAAGCAGCGCAAGACAGCCCCTTCAGGGGACAAATAAAGGAAAGACTATCCACACGGGTGAACAGAGAGACTGGTGATGGTCACCTGTGATGGAAAACAATTGTTTTGTTATATGCTGGCATTAATATTACAATGAGTATTGTTCTTCTAAGATGACTTATCTATCTTTCCTTCTATCTTGCCATGTATTCTGATCCCCTCAGATATAATCATATCTCATTATATCGTTCCTGGTGATATTTCTGATTTTCACAATCATATAATTTCGCATCGTGTAATTTTCTTTCATGTACCTCTCATTAGGACAGTGTGTTTACACTGATAACAGAGAGTCATTACATATATGCTCTGTTACAGGACAGAAAGCTATTACAAATTTGCTCTGTGTCAGTACAGAAAGCTATAACATATATGCTCTGTGTCAGCACAGAAAGCTATTACACATATGTTCTGAGTCAGTACAGAAAGCAATTACACATATGTTCTGTGTCAGTACAGAAAGCTATTACACATATGTTCTGTGTCAATACAGAAATGTATTACACATGTGGTCTGTGTCGGTGGTTCTTTCGTTCGCAATGTTTGGGCGATTACGTATTGGTTATAGGGTGTAAACCACTGTGGGTGCTTTCTGACGTGTGTGTAGTATCTCTACCAAATCTTCAATTTTCAACACAAAGGCTTTCCAGTAATTGAACTTTGAGGCTTGTTTAATATTGATATTGTTTACTTATTTCCAATTTCATTAACCCCAGCGAATAATGTAATTCCCAATTTCATTAACCACAGCGAATAATGTAATTCCCAATTTCATTAACCCCAGCGAATAATGTAATTCCCAATTTCATTAACCCCAGCGAATAATGTAATTCACAATTTCCTTAACCCCAGCGAATAATGTAATTCACAATTTCATTAACCCCAGCGAATAATGTAATTCACAATTTCCTTACATTTCTAGACAATAATGTAATACATAATTTCCTTTATTTCTAGACAATTATGTAATTCACAATTTCTTTAATCCCAGAGAAGAATGTAATTCACAATTTTTTTAATCCCAGAGAATAATGTACTTCACAATTTCCTTTATTTCTAGACAATAATGTCATTGACAATTTCTTGTATTATCAGACATTAATGCAGGCCATAATAGCAACATATTGCCATCTCAGCCAATCAGAAACAAGTGCCATTTACATAAAACTAATAGCGATACAAGACATTTTCGTGAGAACAATATCATTATTAGAAATATGGAGTGGGAGGTCTTTGAGAGGATAGAGAAGATGAGATCATAGAAAGGATGGGATGGTAGAAAAGGGGAGAGCGTAGAGAAGGTGAGAGCATAGAGAAGATGAGAGCATAGAGAATATGAGAGCACAGATAATATGAGAGCATAGAGAAGATGAGATCAATAAATGGAAAGGAGACCATAGAAAAGATGAGATCATAGAGACTTTAAGAGCATAAAGAATATGAGAGCATAGAGAAGATGAGAGCATAGAGAAGATGAGAGCATAGAGAAGATGAGATAATAGAAAATATGAGATAACAGAGACAGAGAAGATGAGATTACAGAGAAAATGAGATCAATGAACGGAAAGATAATATCAACTAATGCAAAGATGATATTAATGAATGGAAAAATGAATTCAATGAATGTAAAGATGAGATCAATGAATGGAAAGACCATATCAACTAATGCAAAGATGATATTAATGAAAGAAAAATGAATTCAATGAATGGAAAGATGAGATCAATGACAGGAACGCTTAATATAGAAGATAGGATTTTAATCAAATTTCCATCCATGAAAAGGCGAGTCTGTTTTACTGTATCATTAGGATTGTGGTACAGTCCATACAATGTCAGAATCCATTACGGAGGGGTTTGCTTGCTTTGATCACCGGCTTTCCCCATTCTGCCTGCAAGGCAACATGTTTCAGTTCCAGATTTGACTTTCTTACCCTTCGACAGGTGGGGTTTGACAGCCCCTACTGGTAACAATATTAACATCGCCATATCTCTTTGAGTCATAGACACACACGCGCGCATACACACATATACACTTACACAAACGCATCTTTTACACGAGAGAGCCGATTCAAGTAAGGAAAAGTAGTCCCTGTGTCAAACACTGCTGTCGAGGATGACATGTTAGAGATTTGATGTACCAGGCCGCTGCTTATTTATGAAGAGCGGTGGATAGTTACCTTCCTCGCTGCCTTCCCCTCACTATCCCTTACAAGCTACGTCAACTGGAGCGTATCGATAACGGGTATCGAACCAGGTACCTTTGCCGTGACACTTAATCACTCCACTACTCTGTTATTCAACCACTCTCTGAGAGAGAAGATATAAGATCAATGGATAGACTCTGAAATATTATGACTTGAATATCTGGTAAAGATTATCGGTATCTTCTTTTCCCGATCCCCTGCGGAGAGGAGACTGGCATTGCCATTGTAACTGTTGGTAAGCATATCATCTTTACCTGAGAGGCAAAGGATGAGGACACGGTCACTGAGGTGGAAAGGGAGTCAATGATCTGGTACGGTGCTCGTATGGGTGAAGGAACACGGACAGAAGTAAACGTGCGCAATGGAGAGACATACAAGGCAGATAACGTGAGAATGATGACATACAAAGAACAGAAAGATAAAGGACAAAATGGAGCCACATTTGCAGACTTCACTGGAGAGGGAGATGGAAAATGAAGAAACAATGCCAAGTCCTGACCATATTTAGCCGTAGACTATATGAACTGATTCCCTCCGCAGAGCCGATATATTGGCTCGCCAACGTTCTTACAATGCCGTAGAGCTGATATATCGGCTTGAAAAGTTGTCCTACCAATATACAGGTGTTTATCCATACCAAGAATTATTACATTTAGAAACACAACTGTACTTCCTAGTGTCAGTCTTACTTTGCAAATAATTCATGTCCATGGGCTTAAATTGAAGTATTTCGAAGTGATTGAGCTAACATTGAAGTATTTCGAAGTGATTGAGCTAACATTGAAGTATTTCGAAGTGATTGAGCTAACATTGAAGTATTTCGAAGTGATTGAGCTAACATTGAAGTATTTCGAAGTGATTGAGCTAACATTGAAGTATTTCGAAGTGATTGAGCTAACATTGAAGTATTTCGAAGTGATTGAGCTAACATTGAAGTATTTCGAAGTGATTGAGCTAACATTGAAGTATTTCGAAGTGATTGAGCTAACATTGAAGTATTTCGAAGTGATTGAGCTAACATTGAAGTATTTCGAAGTGATTGAGCTAACATTGAAGTATTTCGAAGTGATTGAGCTAACATTGAAGTATTTCGAAGTGATTGAGCTAACATTGAAGTATTTCGAAGTGATTGAGCTAACATTGAAGTATTTCGAAGTGATTGAGCTAACATTGAAGTATTTCGAAGTGATTGAGCTAACATTGAAGTATTTCGAAGTGATTGAGCTAACATTGAAGTATTTCGAAGTGATTGAGCTAACATTGAAGTATTTCGAAGTGATTGAGCTAACATTGAAGTATTTCGAAGTGATTGAGCTAACATTGAAGTATTTCGAAGTGATTGAGCTAACATTGAAGTATTTCGAAGTGATTGAGCTCAGATTGATCAACATCAGCATTACAAATTAAATTGATTAACGTTGATAGTGTCTCATTACTTCCGGTTTGCCCAACTGCTCATAAATCAATTTGTTTGTTTAAGACAAAACTTGCTAATATTAAGTAATAATACACCATTTTGTGTTGGAAAACTGATTTGACTACCTGCTAAAATTGTTGACGGAGACAGGAGACTAATGTGTGGTAAAGTGTTACAAAAACAGAAATCTAGACAAAATGTTTACAAGCACATAGTTGTTTAATAGAGAATGAAATAGATTGTTATTATTGAATATTAATAAACAATAAGAAAATACACTAATAGTGATGCTCTATTTCAGAGCGTGCAGGTGTATGTCAGATCTCTAGATCTATATCCCTTTGTTCACACTTTCATCCCTAGATCTATATCCCTCTGTTCACACTTTCATCTCTAGATCTATATCCCTTTGTTCACGCTTTCATCTCTAGATCTATATCCCTTTGTTCACGCTTTCATTTAAAAACCAGTAAGGGGCATTATTACACCAGTATTGTTAGCCAGTTGAGAAATTATTGAAATAAGTAGTTTTTTGTTTAAATATTTATGTTGTTGAAAGCGAGACTTGAAACGAAGACCAAAATGTTTGCGATATCGTTTCGCCAATTGTGATCCAGCCTTTCTTGGTGACACAAGCTTAGAAAATGTCGAAGAGAGTACATCTATCGTGTGCACCTACTCGAGAAACTACTGTACTGCAACACTGCCATAGTGAAACACATTACATCCATACACCGGTCAATACGTCTATATTACAAACTGATACACGTACTGGTCAATACGTCTATATTACAAACTGATACACGTACTGGTCAATACGTCTATATTACAAACTGATACACGCACTGGTCAATACGTCTATATTACAAACTGATACACGTACTGGTCAATACGTCTATATTACAAACTGATACACGTACTGGTCAATACGTCTATATTACAAACTGATACACGTACTGGTCAATACGTCTATATTACAAACTGATACACGTACTGGTCAATACGTCTATATTACAAACTGATACACGTACTGGTCAATACGTCTATATTACAAACTGATACACGTACTGGTCAATACGTCTATATTACAAACTGATACACGTACTGGTCAATACGTCTATATTACAAACTGATACACGTACTGGTCAATACGTCTATATTACAAACTGATACACGTACTGGTCAATACGTCTATATTACAAACTGATACACGTACTGGTCAATACGTCTATATTACAAATTGATACACGCACTGGTCAATACGTCTATATTACAAACTGATACACGCACTGGTTAATACGTCTACATTAGTTTAGTTTAATTAGTTTAGTTTAGTTCCATTTAGTTTAGTTACCCAAACTGGTCAATACGTACTGATATGCCCAAAGGACTACTGTCTGAGGAGGAAAGAGGCGTGACTTTTCCAGAAGAATTTTGAAAGGCAAACCTTTAATCCAACCGATATACAGAACAATATGGAGCCTGAACTAACAAGATATCGTCGCACGAGCTGGGCAGCCTTCTCGTTCATTAACACGATTCTGAACGGCAGTGCTTTCTGCAATGAGCTATGTCGCGGAAACATGGAACTAAACACATTCACTGGAGGATAATTTGAAGGTTGGACGGAAATACTTTCCGCAACCAACATGCAAAATCTCCACAATTCTGACACACGACGAGTGACCTTGGTGAATGATGCGGCAATCTTCGCAGACAAGGCAAAACATAGATAGGCAGGTCACATGTTGCGACGAAACGATGGTCGATGGCGCTAGGCGACAGAAATATGGTACCCTTGAGACAAAATATATAAAACGGGGAAGACCTCCAACGCGTTGGTCAGACTTCCTTGCTGTCCGTAACAACATCCGAAACACCTCTGTTGGAATGCTTACCACGAACTGGACATCTGTGGACCAAGATGGGGTTCGCTGAAGACGAAGTTGGGATCCGCAGCTATGCTAAGGAACGGGTGATCAAGATTAAGATATTTGAGGTGGTTGGGGTTCTAGTCGTCTCTTGCTGATTTGCGGTGGTTGGGGTTCTATTCGTCTCTTGCTGGTTTGCGGTGGTTGGGGTTCTATTCGTCTCTTGCTGGTTTGCGGTGGTTGGGGTTCTAGTCGTCTCTTGCTGGTTTGCGGTGGTTGGGGTTCTATTCGTCTCTTGCTGATTTGCGGTGGTTGGGGTTCTATTCGTCTCTTGCTGGTTTGCGGTGGTTGGGGTTCTATTCGTCTCTTGCTGGTTTGCGGTGGTTGGGGTTCTATTCGTCTCTTGCTGATTTGCGGTGGTTGGGGTTCTATTCGTCTCTTGCTGATTTGCGGTGGTCGGGGTTCTAGTCGTCTCTTGCTGATTTCCAGTGGTTAGGGTTCTAGTCGTCTCTTGCTGATTTGCGGTGGTTGGGGTTCTAGTCGTCTCTTGCTGATTTTTATAATTCTGGACTTCTCGCTCGTTTCGGTGGAGCGAGAATAACAATGTTAGTTTACAGATAGTTATTTACAGTACAACCAATAATGAGACATCTTCTTAACTATAATAAAGTACCTTTGTCTAATTGTTGCTAACTGATATGAGAGATAACGTAGCAGACGCTGGGAACCGGGGGGTTCACAGTCCCCAGTAATTATGAGCGCTCGCAAACGCAGGATGGACGATAATTTCGGCAGAGTAATATATCCCTATAAGATATCATCTGTGATTTAGCTAGAGAAAAATATGGTACATGGTACCAGAGAGAGTGATAAATAGTGTGAGATTAAGTTGGGGGAAATATGGCAGGCTGTCCCTGTAGAGAGAGAGAAAGAGCGAGAGAACGACAGAGAGAGAGATAGAGAGAGAGAAAAAGAGAGAGAAAGAGAGATCGTATGCGCGTGTGTGTGTTCGTGTATGTCCAACACAAAGCAAGCATTGATCAAAAACAAAGCAAGCATCGATCAAACACAAAGCAAGCATTGATCAAACACAAAGCAAGCATTGATCAAAAACAAAGCAAGCATTGATCAAACACAAAGCATGCATTGATCAAACACAAAACGAAAAACATGTTAGATACGCTATCGTTGACCTTGTTTAATTTAAGAAATAGTATGACATCTGACAGATGGATGGACAAGATAAGACCAGACATATAGATATACATATATATAGAGACAGACATTGGTGGGGGAGGAAGAAAGAGAGAATGTATAACAGAGGTAAGGTCGTAAGATGATGATGCCAAACTATAATATATGAACAAGAAACAGGCACATCCACCCACCCACACAAACACTCCATTCGGACATGTCCTTCCGTATGGTGCTGATTCGCTGAAATATATCCATGTGTTTCTAAAGTGGCCATTGGAAGGTGTGAGCGGCGCTTCTATATAAGTAGGAGGCACAGTGGGATGTCGGCATGACCACTTCTCAATGTACAGAAAGGATTGGCAAAACTATTGTACTGCAAAACCGATGTGGTGGAACATATTACAGTCGATGATAGAATGTAGTGTCATATTTATTATTTATAGCCAGTGTCTTGTTGTTTACAGCAGGTGATTGAGTGTAATCTCTTTTCTGTATTCAATCTGTGATAAAATGAAATGTCTTAGTTGTATTCATCCACTGATATAATGTAATGTTTTAGTTATGGCTTACATAAAGTGGTATAATGCAATGCCATACTTTTTATCTACAGAGATAGATAGAGAAAGAGAGAGAGAGAGAGAGAGAGAGAGAGAGAGAGAGAGAGAGAGAGAGAGAGAGAGAGAGAGAGAGAGAGAGAGAGAGATGCACATTCATAAATGGGGTAATGTTAAAGTATTCAGCAACAATTTTAACAAGTAGAAATGTCCAATCATTGAGTCCATGGCAGATCATCCTTAGATGTCAGAAGTTGTCGGACGTATACAATCAATTGACAGTTGGAAACAAATACGTCTTTAGAAAGTTGTCGGACGTATACAATCAATTGACAGTTGGAAACAAATACGTCTTTAGAGAGTTGTCGGGACGCATACAATCACTTAGTAGTTTTAATGCATGTAAAGAATACTGTATTGAACACACAAACAACAAACACTTTATTTACAAAATGAGGTTGCTAGCCTAAAAATCAACCCTCCGTCGTCCCTCTGCCCTCCGTCGTCCCCCGCCACCCCCCATATATTGTCCGTTCTATAATCCGTGTAAAGAACGAGTCCACCGTCGACACTCCCGAGACATGTACGTGTTGCTAATGACAACCATTTGGCCAACACATGTACCCGTCAAATCGTCCCTCACTCTCGTCTCGACGAGCCCTGGGAGGCGGACAGCCTCAGTCAAACATGAGGGTCGCCGATTCGAATGATATAACGATGAGAAGTTTGTCAGTTCAACAGCCGTAAATCTGAGGGGTCATTGGTCTGGCTGCCCCACTGTGACAACGAATAACCTGGCAAACAAATTGCCCCGCTGTGACAACAGATAACCTGGCCCACAATCGCCGCGCTGTGACAGCGGAGAACCTGACGTACAATGATAACACTTGCAGATATATCTACCTCTACGAGTTTCTACGTAGTTATTTTGGATCCAGTAGCATCAAGGCTCTCGCTCTACGACCCAATGCCATATAATGGTATTTGTACGTGTTTGTTAGTTGTTGTAAAGTGTTCCATTTATGATGAAAAAGCATTTTTTAAATATAGTTGAGCGTTCAAAGAGATGATGATCAACGGTTTCGTATGGGTGTGTATACAGTTCTCACACTGGAGTGTGTTGTGGATGAATTCTGTTCAGGTGCTTGTTAAGTGGAATATATTGCGTTACAAGCGGGAGAATCGAGCTTCTACCAAAACATGATTTCCCGTGATGCAGACGAGTTCCCGTGATGTTTACACCGTCAGACGAGTTCCCGTGATGTTTACACCGTCAGACGAGTTCCCGTGATGTTTACACCGTCAGACGAGTTCCCGTGATGTTTACACCGTCAGACGAGTTTCCGTAATGTTGACACCTTCAGACCAGTTCCCGTGATGTTTACATCGTGAGACGAGTTCCCGTTTATGTTTACACCCTTAGACGAGTTCCTGTTATGTTTACATCGTGAGACGAGTTCCCGTGATTTTTACACCATCAGACGAGTTCCCGTGATGTTTACACCCTCAGACGAGTTCCCGTGATGTTTACACCTTCAGACCAGTTTCCGTGATGTTTACATCGTGAGACGAGTTCCCGTTTATGTTTACACCCTCAGACGAGTTCCTGTTATGTTTACATCGTGAGACGAGTTCCCGTGATTTTTACACCATCAGACGAGTTCCCGTGATGTTTACACCATCAGACGAGTTCCCGTGATGTTTACACCTTCAGACCAGTTCCCGTGATGTTTACATCGTGAGACGAGTTCCAGTGATGTTTACACCCTCAGACGAGTTCCCGTGATGTTTACACTTTCAGACCAGTTCCCGTGATGTTTACATCGTGAGACGAGTTCCCGTGATTTTTACACCATCAGACGAGTTCCCGTGATGTTTACACCATCAGACGAGTTCCCGTGATGTTTACACCTTCAGACCAGTTCCCGTGATGTTTACATCGTGAGACGAGTTCCAGTGATGTTTACACCCTCAGACGAGTTCCCGTGATGTTTACACCTTCAGACCAGTTCCCGTGATGTTTACATCGTGAGACGAGTTCCCGTGATGTTTACACCCTCAGACGAGTTCCCGTGATGTTTACACCTTCAGACCAGTTCCCGTGATGTTTACATCGTGAGACGAGTTCCCGTGATGTTTACACCCTCAGACGAGTTCCCGTGATGTTTACATCGCGAGACGAGTTCCCGTGATGTTTACTCCATCAGACGAGTTCCCACGATGTTTACACCGTCAGACGAGTTCCCGTGATGTCTATACTGTCACTTCAATTCACGTAATGAACGTTGTTTGGAGCGCCTCTTTAGCTGGCTACAGTTTTGAGTTTGGTGTTGAATATTTGGGTTACTTAACTTGCTTAAATGGTTATACAGGGGACAGTCCTGTCATACAGGGGATAGTCCTGTCATACAGGCGACATTCTTGTCATACAGGCTCAACATTTTGTTAGTTTAGTCCACATATGCACAATGGGAAAGTAGACAGTCGAAGCTTGTATGTGTGTTCATTCAATCTGTTGTGCTTTATTCTGCAGCGAAGAATGATCTACCCTTGCCGATCAAGGATATGATAAATTGTCGCTTGGTTGGTCCTGTTCTCTTCTGACAAACTGGGTAGCTCTCTTTTTCTCAAACTGCGTGATTGTAGTGTCTCTCTGTTCACAATCTCCTCCCCTTTTTGCAAGAATATCTTCCTTCGCGTTCCCCAGTATGCCACTGAAGTATGGTTCGCTTTCTGGCAGCTACCTTGCTAAGTCATTCCTCATGTGTATACGTTTGCCACCCTTGAGAACCTGCAGTACAAATAATACATCTGTAATGATGACGGCCTGGTGGAGCCGAATTGCTGTTATGAATCTTATTCGCAGCTTGTTGAACTGCTCGAACCTCAGCTGTATAGTTAGAACAGAATTTACCAGTCGGGATGCTGCTTGTCTCACAATGGTTTTATGGATACGAGACAAAAATTCCAGCTACAGCACTTGACAGCATTGATGCAGATCCATCTGTGTAAGAATATCCGCGATTGTTTTTGGAAGTTTCCTTCGATCATTCTCAGAGTAGGATTTTTCTTTTTCCTTAACACTACACTTATTTTTTCCTCCAATTTACTAGCATTCCTCTAGTTTATTTTTACTTGTTTCCTTTTTCGTTCTAATATGTAACTGTTTAGTCAGATAGCCATTCACAAATGAATATTCTGGAATGTATCGAGAACTTGGTACATTTGTTATGAGAAGCAAGTTCTAGAACTGCTTTGTTACTCAGACGCTAACAATGAGAACTATCAGACTGAACGGGACGGGACATCATCAGGGAGAACTACCAAACTGAACGGGACGGGACATCATCAGGGAGAACTACTAAACTGAACGGGACATCATCAGGGAGAACTTCCAAACTGAACGGGACGAGACATCATCAGGGAGAACTACCAAACTGAACGAGACATCATCAGGGAGAACTACCAAACTGAACGGGACGTGACATCATCAGGGAGAACTACCAAACTGAACGGGACATCATCAGGGAGAACTACCAAACTGAACGGGACGGGACATCATCAGGGAGAACTACCAAACTGAACGGGACATCATCAGGGAGAACTACCAAACTGAACGGGACGGGACATCATCAGAGAGAACTACCAAACTGAACTGGACGGGACATCATCAGGGAGAACTACCAAACTGAACGGGACATCATCAGGGAGAACTACCAAACTGAACGGGACGGGACATCATCAGGGAGAACTACCAAACTGAACTGGACGGGACATCATCAGGGAGAACTATCAAACTGAACGGGACATCATCAGGGAGAACTACCAAACTGAACGGGACGGGACATCATCAGGGAGAACTACCAAACTGAACGGGACGGGACATCATCAGGGAGAACTGCCAAACTGAACGGGACATCATCAAAGAGAACTACCAAACTGAACGTGACATCATCAGGGAGAACTACCAAACTGAACGGGACATCATCAGGGAGAACTACCAAACTGAACGGGACGGGACATCATCAGGGAGAACTACCAAACTGAACGGGACGGGACATCATCAGGGAGAACTACCAACCTGAACGGGACGGGACATCATCAGGGAGAACTACCAAACTGAACGGGACGGGACATCATCAGGGAGAACTGCCAAACTGAACGGGACATCATCAAAGAGAACTACCAAACTGAACGTGACATCATCAGGGAGAACTACCAAACTGAACGGGACATCATCAGGGAGAACTACCAAACCGAACGGGACGGGACATCATCAGGGAGAACTACCAAACTGAACGGGACGGGACATCATCAGAGAGAACTACCAAACTGAACGGGACATCATCATGGAGAACTACCAAACTGAACGGGACGGGACATCATCAGGGAGAACTACCAAACTGAACGGGACGGGACATCATCAGGGAGAACTACCAAACTGAACGGGACATCATCAGGGCGAACTACTAAACTGAACGGGACATCTTCAGGGAGAACTACCAAACTGAACGGGACATCATCAGGAAGAACTACCAATTTGAACGGGACGGGACGTTATAAGAGAGAACTACCACTCCCTGAGATGTACACACTGGTTACACATAGACGTAGAAAGAGATACAAAATGCATCAGCACACGTCATCAGAAAGACGTCTGAGTACCTTAGCAATGATGACGTTTAAACAGACGACGGTTAACACATGTAAAGTCTAAAATGCTTTAAAAGCTGAGCAAGCCAATACGGTGTTCACAAGAAAAATGGAAAGAGTACAGATGAGTGAATGTGCTTGTCATATGTGTTTCACTGGTTTCAGCAGGCATGCAAGCCTCGTGATTTATGTAATTATCTGTTTCCTGGCATTCCGTTTTATTTAAATGACAGAAAAAGAGTAGAAACACACGAGGGTAGGGGGAAGAAAAATTGTGTGAAAGAAAGACAGAACGAAAAAGTGACCAATTATAGTGGCGTCTATCCAGAGATAGAAAGTTGGAGAGATTGAGAAAGAGAGAGAGAGAGAGAGAGAGAGAGAGAGGGGGACAGAGACAGAAAGAGGGAGAGTGACAAATAGAGAGACAGAGAGCTTGAGAATGGAGAGAGGGTGAAAGAAAATACTAATTGAAATTTACTAATTGAGAAAAAAAATTAGAAAATATCTACAAAATCATCTACCAAATCGTATAAGAAACCTTAGACGATGTGAACTAGACATGGAAACAAGCAGGCCATGTAGGTGTCTGTTAGAACGGGTAGGACAGCCTGTACCAACATCTTGAATCTGTGCTAGACGCATCGTCCACCTTCAGCAGCGGCACAGACTAGACCAACAGCAGAGACACCTGTTGGTAAGGGGCGTTGTCTGCGCAGATAACAGCAGCTGATGGACACAATGAGCAGACGGGTCGAGTTTCCTGTGACTGAAGCATAGCTGCTATCTTTGCAAGCAATTTCTTCTTCTTCTTCGTTCGTTCTCAATCTCCCACTACCAAACCCTGAAAGGGCTTAAGTAGCAGAATGTAGTCCAGAGAACGGAATGCGTTGTGTCGTTGTTTACAGCTTGGCTGCGTTATTTGCACCTTTCGGTCCAACACATCCGACTTCAGCAAGCATTTTTTGAGTACCGGGTTAGCATTCCCTCTTCGATCCCTTCTCCTTAGCCAGTCTGCCCTGCTGCAGCCTGTTATCCAGGATCACCACGTGGAGGTGTAGAAGCAGTCAGCTATGGGTCGCTAACCACTGCAGCTCAGGTGCTGCTCAGCAATTTAAAAAGAAACGTTTTATGCTATTTGAAAGTTTACTAACATGAAGTGTTACCGGATGGTCTGCCATGGTCTTTGTGTATGACAAGGACAAGAATAGTACCACTGCCACACAGAGAGTATGTCGTTAGAGGCGACTGTGTAACACCGGCCATGGTTAGGTGGTCTGTTTAGAGCAGCATAGATGGTGCCTAATAGGCTGCAGGTCTACTTTGATTTAGTGTTTGAGTCTATTAAGATGATCTCGCACTTCGGTTGACCACCATCCCTAAGCGCGTGTCCCAATGCAGTGGAGTATTAAACTGCTCGAGCCTAGCCAGCTAAAGAAGACAGTAAGGGGAAAGAAAGTAAAGAGAAACAAGTAAGGAAACGAAAGTAAGGAGAAAGAAGAAAATAAAACGTAAGGAAAAGATTAAAATAAAGGGGGAAAAGTAAGGAGACGAAAATATGGAGACAGAAGAAAATAAAAAGAAACAAGACAGTAAAGTTACAAAAGAAAGTGAGACACAACAAAGAAAGGAGATAAAATAAAAAGGAAAGCAAGGAGACAAAAAAGGGAAGAAGACAAAAGGTAGTAAAGTTACAAATAAAAGTTAGGAGACAAAAGAAAATAAGCAGATAAAAGAAAATAAGGATAACAAATGGAAGTAAGGGACACAAATGTTGTATTGACCTTGTCAGTGTCACGTGGTATTTGCCATAAATGCTTATATTAATCTTATAGTCGCGGACCACGAGAAGAGGGTGGCCAAGTCGTTACTTGTATCATACATTATGAGGCACGGATTCGAACACGAATGTGTTTACAATGGTGTCAGTGTTAGAGTGGGAGGGACAGGGTTCAAATTTTAAAAAATATTGGCAGTCATATGGGCGGCGACTGCATGAACAAGTGGCCTATATTCTTTAGCCGTATAACACCCCAGCGAAACAAGCAATAGAAAGAGAGGCCACCAGGAACGTGATTTCTTCGACGTTCTACCGGTTCCTCCGATAAGATGTTTTGAAGACAACGGGAAGCCCAAAGTATAGGGTCAACTATTTTTGGACATCATTGATCACCGATGTCTGGTCCGCACTGGCAAGTCGGCTGAAGGAAGGGAAATTAGCCATCTTTGTGGAGGATTTGTTGGCAATAACTTGCTTCAAACTGTTCTCACTTGGGCTCTGTCGCTAGGAAATGACTTCGCAGATCGGGGCAGAGAGTATTGGCTTTGGTAATTGAGAGTTCCAGGACGACAGGCTGTCAGGAGTTGGAGCAGAAACCCATGTGAGCGACCATTGTGATTGAAGTGAGCCAGACAAGCACCGGAAGGGAGCACGGACAACATGAATAACGTCACCAGGTCAAGGATTTTGTGACAATTTTTTTCCCTTAAGGATTTGATTTATTTTTAATACTGATACTCGTTTTCGTTAGCTCGCTGTTTACGTTTGTGTTGCTTTTCTTTGTTCTGTCTCTGATAAGAGATATATTTCGGTTGAAACGTGAGTGCAGGTAAGTTGTTGGTGTCATGTGAAGCGCACATTTGTGTTTCGTTTGTATTTACAGTACTTCTGATTCAAGATTTATCACAACTAGAGATAGGGAGAAACACAGGCCACAGTGTGAGAGAGAGAGAGAGAGAGAGAGAGAGAGAGAGGGAGAGAGAGCGATAGAGAAAGTATAACAGAAACTGACAGCGTGTCTGAGCGAGAGACAGGTAAATAGAGAGGAGAGAGACCAAAACTATATCGGCTATGAAACTGTTTCACTAGAGTTGTACATACAGTGGACCACCGTTATCCGTTAATTGGTTCCCTGATAATAGAAGTCCGGATACCAACAATGGCGCTTTCAATGGTTGTAGTTTAACATGCTGAGTTTGCTAGCCACTTGGATGTTCCTCTTTCGTCGCGTTTTACGACGTAATTGGGAGCTTATGGTGGTCGTAATCTGTCGTGGCCCCGCACCCCATATGCCACTACCGCCTCTGAAATCTATCCTATTACTGTAACATCAAGCAATTTGTGTTCCCACACGCCACTGCGAGACCGTTAAAGTCTGCGAGATAATCCGATGAGACCCTATAAACTAAGCAAGTCAGATTCCTTCTGATGGACAGCTGGGGCTGACCACGTGCACTGAGAACGATTAGGTATCCGCATATTATTGCCCACGTGATGGACGGGATCGTCAAGGACGCTCGGATGTACTCCAATCACAGGACCTCATATTGATACCAGGAAAGTGACGATGGTGTTCTGGGTTGCATTAAGGTATTGACCGCTACCAGGTGGTACTGCGTCACATGTTGCTCACATTTTCACCAATCAAAAACTGCTGTAAATGATGACTAACTTTGCGAAAGGATAAGATAAAAGGGGAATTAATCGAAGTCATACGAAGGAAATGTTACTATTTGACACATGAACAATTGAAAGAAACGGCCAGCATGTTAGCAAGGACACATCTTCTGTAAAGGTAGATACTGTTTGCGGGGATCAAGTGCTAGAGACGAGATTTCAATGTAGCTTTCTGTGATGGAACTTTTTATCTTCCTCACTGTAGTGTCTTCTTCCGAATATATATATATATATATATATATATATATATATATATATATATATATATAGTGTGTGTGTGTGTTAGAGATATAGAGAGAGAGAGAGAGAGATATGCATAAATACACATCCATAGCTACAAACTTATCTTTCATCACTGCACAGAGGTGACATCTAAAGGACACACTGTAAAACCACTTTTGATGGATCAAGGTTCCGATTTGTAAGACGCCTGTCTATGTCTATTATGCACGATTTTTATGAGAACGGGCGTACCACGCTGGCAGGCAACAACGACTGCTCCAAATTCGACTGTCGACTACCCAGCCTGTCGATTAGACATTCCGATATTTACTACACAAATACACGATTCCAATACGGTCTTCATGCAAGAGATACCCGCCGAGAGCTTATTACAAGATTACACAAAGGACCAAAATAGTTGTAGCTCGGAGAAAATAACGGACAAGAGGGCTTGAGACGAAATGGGAAATGGGCGATTGTTGATTTCTATGATCTGAGTAGTTCGTGCTGAATTTATAGACGGGCAGAGTATATCGTTTACATACAAACGTGCACCCAACGTATTAATAAGAGTTGACGTTCCTTTTCGTATCAGATTATGAAGATACACGATTGCACTGAATAGCATTCCGTTTTTTTGATCAAAGGACGCTCCTGATGTTTATCTCGAAAGGCTGTTTTTCACGGAGCGAACAGCTCAACCAAACTGCGGCCCGTTTTTTTAATATTTATTCTGGGAATATCTTTGAGTGGCATCTGTGAAAGCCTGGTGTTGTTAGAAGACGAGAGCGGCTGGGAATCTGAATCTATTGGGGGTAAGGTCTTCTCTATTAAACTGGTTTGATGAAAACAATTCGTTAGCTGTTGAGGACCAGATATATGAAGATGGCCCACGTTCCAAGGGAGACCACCTGACGGGCGACACGGTGACTGCCTTGATGGCCTTTGTGTTTCACTGATAGTCTCCAACAGTCGACACTGCTGTTTTAATTTAAATCGTCAGTTTTGAAAAGGCCCGACCAAACAATTTTTTTTATATGACATTCGCGAGAATGAGAAAAAAGCAAGCATTCATTCGAGAATGCTCAAATTTCATGGAGGGATTTATTTGGACAATAAAACTGTCACATCAGAGTATCACAGGTATTTTGTACGTGGCACGTTTTTCAGAGTACTATATCAGCTAACTCAGAACATTCTGTGGACGTTCAGTTGACCCCTTTTCTGGGCTAAGTGCTTTTCATCGCTACTTAATATTTCAGGCATACAGGACGATTATTATATTTATGGCCGATGTATACCCTCTGAGTCCTGGATAAAGCGAAGCGTCGAAATTAATACGACCCTTAAACTTTGAGTGGAATGTCCTTGAACAATAAATGACACTGAATTCAAAACGAGCCAACCCTACAAACATAATCCAGTGAAAACTGAACGTTGACGTTTTCTTTAATTGGAGCAAGGCCATTCCCGTCTGCACTCTGTCAGACACTTCTACTATGATATAAAATATAAAGCGTAGGAATATGCAGATGGTTTTTGCCAGTTGAAATTTGTTTAAGATGCGGGTATAAGTTTCATTAAGCAGGTATTTAAGAAAAAAATATTGCTCTATATTCTGACCAATAAAGTGATCTAATGTAATGTGCTTGTTTAAGGAATGTTCTCGCCGAAAACAAAAGGCTGTATATGTATGAGGACATGCAAGAACATACGGCTGGGGTAGGTTGGGGAGGTCGTTCAAAGATGCCTGCAAAAGTATCGGAGAACACTTAAGCAGAGATTTCTTGTTAAAAGATATGACCAAACAAAGAAATTTTCCCGTCTAGGTGTACATATCAAATATATGGTAGCTAAATAGAAATGGAGACAAAAAGATATGCTACGGTGATAGTGTCACATATAAATATGTTCACACATGAATACATACCATTGCTGGTGATAGTTAAGATATCTTCTTATTCTTCTTTCTCCTTCTTCGTTCTCAAACTGCCACTACCAAGCCCTGAAAATGGCGTTGCAAGTAGCAGGATGTAGTCCGGAGAACGGAATGCGTTGTGTCGTATGTCTCCAGCTGGAATGTGATATGTTCACCCTTCGGTCCGACAGACCCAACTTCAGCAGGCATGTTTGGGTAACGGGTTAACCTTCCCTCTTCGATCCCTTCCCCTTAGCCAGTCTGTCCTGTTACAGCCTGTTATCCAGGATACCCACATGGAGGCGGAGAAGGGTCTTGACAGCTCTGGGTCTGCAGCCATGACGCTAGAAGTCAGCTCTGGGGCTCTGGCCATGACGCTAGAAGTCAGCTCTGGGTCTCTGGCCATGACGCTAGAAGTCAGCTCTGGGTATCTGGCCATGACGCTAGAAGTCAGCTCTGTGGCTCTGGCCATGAAGCTAGAAGTCAGCTCTGAGTCTCTGGCCATGACGCTAGAAGTCAGCTCTGGGTCTGCGGCCATGACGCTAGAAGTCAGCTCTGGGTCTCTGGTCATGACGCTAGAAGTCAGCTCTAGGTCTCTGGCCATGACGCTAGAAGTCAGCTCTGGGTCTGCAGCCATGACGCTAGAAGTCAGCTCTGGGTCTCTGGTCATGACGCTAGAAGTCAGCTCTGGGTCTGCGGCCATGGCGCTATAAGTCAGCTCTGGGTCGCTGGTCATGACGCTAGACGTCAGCTCTGGGTCTGCGGCCATGACGCTAAAAGTCAGCTCTGGGTCTCTGGTCATGACGCTAGAAGTCAGCTCTGGGTCTCTGGTCATGATGCTAGAAGTCAGCTCTGGGGCTCTGGTTATGACGCTAAAAGTCAGCTCTGGGGCTCTGGCCATGACGCTAAAAGCCAGCTCTGGGTCTCTGGTCATGAGGGTAGAAGTCAGCTCTGGGTCTGTGGCCATGACGCTAGAAGTCAGCTCTGGGTCTCTGGTCATGACGCTAGAAGTCAGCTCTGGGTCTGCGGCCATGACGCTAGAAGTCAGCTCTGGGTCTCTGGTCATGACGCTAAAAGTCAGCTCTGGGTTTGTGGCCATGACGCTAGAAGTCAGCTCTGGGTCTGCGGCCATGACGCTAGAAGTCAGCTCTGGGTCTCTGGCCATGACGCTAGAAGTCAGCTCTGGGTCTGCGGCCATGACGCTAGAAGTTAGCTCTGGGTCTCTGGCCATGACGCTAGAAGTCAGCTCTGGGTCTGCGGCCATGACGCTAGAAATCAGCTCTGGGTCGCTGGTCATGACGCTAGAAGTCAGCTTTTGGTCGCTGATCGCAACAGCTTATGCACCGCTCAGTATCAGTTCAGCTATGATCACACACCCGTAAGTTTCTGCCTAGCTCTAGAGAAACAAATTGTAAAGTCTAGGTTTATAACCTCTGTCCTTTTCAAAACGCCTATGACGTACCGAACTTCTGAACTCGTGTCCTGTTGATGAAGAAAACGTTAACCAAACCACTCGACCACCTGCTCCTCATTCTTGTAAATATCCTGCTCCAATGATACTGGAATGTATGTGTTACAGTCATTTCATATCAGTCATGTATTCTTGTGTCTAAGTTCACCGTTTTCGTTTTTGTCAAATCTTCAATAAAGACATGTTACGACAGAGACATCGGTAAGTCTGTTACTGTTGTTGTTGAATGCACACAATGAGTAGGATTACTCTTTTTTGTGCCCTAAAGAGGATGTTACTGTAAAACTGTTGTCCGACCGTCTTTGTATTGCTGCCAAAACATTCCAAAAGACAGACGATCGCTTCGTTCGTCTGGGTGAAATATGTTCTTTTGGGCGATCAATAAAAGAATGACATCTTTTAAATATGTTTCCCAGTGTACCGCAAAAACACACATCACTGGATATACTTTGAAATATATAGTACTGATCGCTCTCTGCAACAGCATTCTATGTCCCCCAAGGTCATTTCACGAAAGGAAAGCAAGTCTACTCCACGCCAGGTGTGGACGAATACAACACTGGATTCCACAATTAGCAAATATAATTTATCCTTAGGGTATTGTAGGACAAATATGGGCTTCCTTTTCGCTGACAAAACGATAAATTACGTCGAAACAACTGGGCCTTTGCGTTTGAATGTCTAGATCAGTGCTCTTCAACCTGGGCGCTTCTGTCACTAGTGGGCGAGTTGATCTTTCAGGGGTGTGGTAGCAGTAGTTATTTGCTGTATCAAAAACCCCACCTGAGGAAACTCGAAATTACCAGCAAACCAACAAAAGTGCACATTTTGAAAACCTGTGTCTTTTCCGTGGCAGAATATGGCTGTGAAACATGGACAGTTACCCAAACCTCGAGTCCTTCCAGTCGAAATGTTATAGAAAATTACTAAGAATACCATGCACCGAAAAAAAGAAGAATGCAGACATTCGAAATAAGATGGGCATAGAGAAGATCTGGTTCATACATTTAATTTTGCATAGAAAATTTAAATAATTTGGTCACATCAAAAGACAAAACGGTCTTGAGAGAACGGTAATGGTAGGTATGGTGCTGGACAAGAGAGGTACAGGCAGACCAAGAAGACCGTGACACCAATATGTTAATGAATGCTTGGGCATGACTCTGAAGCAGGTTAGAGATTAAACAAGCGACTGAGTTTCTTTCAGACGGGTTGTGATGGACCAGGCGTTCTTCATAAGACGTATTACACGAATAAAAACATCAAAAATACCCAGTGAACCATCGCGGAATTTTCTACAATTTAGATTTTTGTGGGTGGCAAGGAAAATTTACCTTCACGAAAGTGATAAAAGTGGGCGCCAGGTATGACCAGGTTGAAAAGGACTGTTCTGTGGCACCAATTTCTCTTAAATGAATTCAGGTTGACCTTAACAAACAAACAAACATCAAATAAACAAACATCAAAAAGTGATCAAGTTTTTCTGTCAACATTCAACTTTGTTGTTCGTCCATCACGTGTAATGAAGTCCACTTCGGCTGCTCGCCCACTTGGAATATGTTCGGTCAGTCGTTGGGTTGAGTTTGTCCATCACGAGTGATACAGCCGACTTGGAATATGTTCGGTCAGTCGTTGGGTTGAGTTTGTCCATCACGAGTGAAGAAGCCCACTTGGAATATGTTCGGTCAGTCGTTGGGTTGAGTTTGTCCATCACGAGTGATGAAGCCCACTTGGACTACTCATCCACTTGGACTGCTCATCCACTTGGACTGCTCATCCACTTGGACTACTCATCCACTTGGACTACTCATCCACTTGGACTGCTCATCCACTTGGACTGCTCATCCACTTGGACTGCTCATTCACGTGGACTGCTCATTCACGTGGACTGCTCATCCACTTGGACTACTCATCCACTTGGACTGCTCATCCACTTGGACTGCTCATCCACTTGGACTACTCAAGCACTTTGACTGCTCATCCACTTGGACTACTCATCCACTTGGACTACTCATCCACTTGGACTGCTCATCCACTTGGACTGGTCATCCACTTGGACTGCTCATCCACTTGGACTAGTCATCCACTTGGACTGCTCATCCACTTGGACTGCTCATACATTTGGACTGCTCATCCACTTGGACTGCTCATCCACTTGGACTGCTCATCTACTTGGACTGCTCATCCACTTGGACTGCTCATCCACTTGGACTGCTCATCCACTTGGACTGCTCATCCACTTGGACTGCTCATCCACGTGGACTGCTCATCCACTTGGACTGCTCATCCACTTGGACTACTCATCCACTTGGACTGCTCATCCACTTGGACTGCTCATACACTTGGACTGCTCATACACTTGGACTGCTCATCCACTTGGACTGCTCATCCACTTGGACTGCTCATCCAATTGGCATATGTCCGATCAGTTGTTGACTGGTGAGCGTGATGGGGTTCTAGAAAGTTGTGGGCAGGTAATGGTCATCTCATGTCAAGTTTTAATCCTCGGGACGTTCTAGCCTTCCCCTCTTGTTCGGCTGCTACTTTTCTGGATGCTTCGCATGACCTCTCGCATGACCTTGTTATACTTTCACGAAGAGATATGTGTGAGTGGTTCGATCTGGACAGTATTTTCTCATTATTCTATTACGTATAGTAGTTTTCAGCGTGTAGTTGGTAAAACGTTTGAGTTGCTTGTTTGTGGGAAAAGACCTTAATAAAAAATATTTTTGCGATACGTTTCAATCTACACATTTGGATATGTGTACTTAGCTATTTATTGGGGAAGGCAAGGGAACGAGGATGGAGACTGTCGACCCCACCTGAGAAACATTTTAGACACAGTACATTGAAATCTCTACCACCGCATCCCAGACGGCAGTTCCAGCTTTACAGCAAGTCGATAAAAATATTTCTAGATAATGACCGAGACCTTTAACTCCGTGTCAACTTCTCAAACATCAGAAATGAGATCACTAAGCAAGGTGGCCCAAGTAACAAGAAGAGACAAGGTCTGCAATCAGAAGATACAAGATCTCGAGTAAGCAAGGTGGCCCAAGTAACAAGAAGAGACAAGGTCCGCAATCAGAAGATACAAGATCTCGAGTAAGCAAGGTGGCCCAAGTAACAAGAAGAGACAAGGTCCGCAATCAGAAGATACAAGATCTCGAGTAAGCAAGGTGGCCCAAGTAACAAGAAGAGACAAGGTCCGCAATCAGAAGATACAAGATCTCGAGTAAGCAAGGTGGCCCAAGTAACAAGAAGAGACAAGGTCCGCAATCAGAAGATACAAGATCTCGAAGCCTAGCCTTTGCAGACTCAAGTGGAGTTTGGCCATGTCTGCAGAATGAAAGACGATTGGCTACGACGGCAGTCTCGGGAAGCAAAGGCTCATGGATGTTCAACTTTAGAATGTTTGCCCGAACGGCGACTAACAGCCTTCTCTTTTGGATTGTCAACTGCCAAGGTCCGTTTTACACGCACGTGTACGTGGAACATGGTGTTTTATCATTCGTTTCCGACATGACTAGACGTCGATCTAACGTCCCTTGAGACCAGGGGACGCTTGTAGCTTACGGAGTTCGAAAACACACCCTCTCGCGCTGTCGTTTGTTGTTTCTTGCATGGCGAGCGTCTTACCTCTCAGCCATACCGACCCTCATTCTTGTCTCCTGCTACATCCACCCCTCACCATGACACCACTGCTATTCTCGTCCGTTACAAAATATCTATAGAGTCTGAGTTTCGCTTAATTTGAGTGTGCTCATGCTCAAACATATGTACAGACAGAATATCAGATTCATTATTTTCAGATATCATACAAGCACACAATTAACCTAGCTTTACTGTGCACATTCGCGCAGTGTTACATCTCGAGGTAGAGAGACAGCGACGTAGGCATGTAATAAACACGAGAGGCCAACTAGCAATTCGTGTCAACGTAGGCATGTAATAAACACGAGAGGCCAACTAGCAATTCGTGTCAACGTAGGCATGTAATAAACACGAGAGGCCAACTAGCAATTCGTGTCAACGTAGGCATGTAATAAACACGAGAGGCCAACTAGCAATTCGTGTCAACGTAGGCATGTAATAAACACGAGAGGCCAACTAGTAATTCGTGTCAACGTAGGCATGTAATAAACACGAGAGGCCAACTAGTAATTCGTGTCAACGTAGGCATGTAATAAACACGAGAGGCCAACTAGTAATTCGTGTCAACGTAGGCATGTAATAAACACGAGAGGCCAACTAGTAATTCGTGTCAACAGCAAGATTATCTATAAAACACATCAATACAAGCGCGTTAATTGATGTTGAGACATTATCATTACAGGGAATTTCAATGAAAGTCTCGGGTGAATTCCAGACCTCTTTACTGGGGAAGAAACAACAAGGTCAATACACCTCTATGTATGTCGTATAAGTTGGCTAATGAGAGCGTGTGTGTGGCTAGCAGCATCGTTGTGACAAATTTGCTAGAGAAAAACTCACTTCAAGAGCACGCAAAGTGCGAAGATGCAGGAATCCTGAACGATGGCAATCTTACTGGTGGTTCTATGCTCCGAAGGGGGAGTGGAAAGGGACTAGAAAATAATGGCTCTGAAAGTTGATAGACACGTTATTTCTGAATTGTACGTCGCTTCACGACGGAACAAATCGTGCGTACAACGACTTAATGAAATGACTTGCTCGAGCCACAGCGATGATAATAGCACCAGGGCAAGAATGCCATTCGATAACATGGTGCTGCACAGTGCACCCCCCACCCCCACATTCACGCTGACATTTTTAAAAGCACACATCAAAATCTGATAATCTAACTGCAACCAAAGCATGGTGGTTGCTCGTGTATTTTATTGCGCGTTATTTGTTTATCAGCTATTTATAGTACGTGTTCATTGGCTATTTATGTTACAAGTTCAATTGATATGTATGCTACATAGTTATCAGTGATGTAATTGTATGTTATAGTTTTAACAGCTTCTCGCTCTGTTATTTGAGATTGTCCTGTACTTGATAAAGATTTGGTGGATACGTCGGGAAGTTGCCGAGCAGCGCATGAGCTGCAGCGGTTAGCGACCCAAAACTGACTTCTAGCGTCAGGGCCAGCGGTTAGCCCGGTACCCCAAAATGCCTGCTAAAGTTGAATTTGTCGGACCGAAGGTGCATAAATCGCAGTCAAGCTGTAAACTACAACATAACATCCGTTCTCCGGATAACATCCAGATAATTGCTAACTCCTTCCAGGGCTTGGCAGCGGGAGATTGAGAACGAAGAAGAAGGAAAAGATGGAAACGACGTTTTTTTAACGGACACTATAAAAAAAAGAGGGGTATAGGGTGAGGGTGTAACGGTATGTCTAGAGTAATGTTGTTGGGGATGAAGTAGTAGGTACTTTTCCGTACGTGGTTTCCGCTTTTTTTTACGCGTTGCCTCACTTGCCTTCCATAGCTATAAGTATGACAACCCCTACCTTCCAATCATCTCTCAAAAGGCAACTACAGAGGGTTGAATGTAACCAAAATTGTTATCTCAATCAGCCCATGAAAATGATAAGCTCAGGTCTACCGTAAAGAGACCAGCTAGAGTTGAGGTCCTATGGGATGATCGGCTCAGGTCTACTGTAAAGAGACAATATAGAGTTGAGGTCCTATGGGATGATCGGCTCAGGTCTACTGTAAAGAGACCAGATAGTTGAGGTCCTATGGGATGATCAGCTCAGGTCTACTGTAAAGAGACCAGATAGTTGAGGTCCTATGGGATGATCGGCTCAGGTCTACTGTAAAGAGACAATATAGAGTTGAGGTCCTATGGGATGATCGGCTCAGGTCTACTGTAAAGAGACCAGATAGAGCTCAGGTCCTATGGGATGATCAGCTCAGGTCTACTGTAAAGAGACCAACTGGACATGAGGTCCTATGGGATGATCAGGATCAGCACAGGTCTACCGTAAAAAGACCAACTGGATTTGAGGTCCTATGCTTAAGTTTAGAATAAAAAGACGATTGATAATGACGCCGGGGTTTTTAGCCATATAGTAGCGATCATGTAACTTTAACGGAAGAAGTAACCGTTCTTACAACTCTGCCATGGTCCTAGTACATGTACTTGTAAATAATATACCGGTTCAAAGAAAACGCAATAATGTTGTCAAAATAGGAGAAATATACTGACCTATATCCCAACTCTCGTCTCGTTCCGCTCCCGGTAATGTTTTATTATAGCAGCCTGGTCATTGTAGTGGGGAACAACATTGTAACCACCATAGTAGTGAGCCTACACAAAAACCTCGCATTACACCTAACTCGAGCGGACCCAAGCCGACCTTCTTCAGTACATCCCGGTATTTAGAAGAAGCACTGCAACCTGCTACCAAAGAAACGAAAATAGCAACATTCTCAATACGAGTATTTTCTTCAAGCAACAGTTAGTACTGCTCCTGCTACCATGGCTATATGTAAGTATGTATGTATATATGTATTTATTTATGTGTATATGTATTTATGTGTATATGTATATATATATATATATATATATATAGGGCCGCTGTAGCTATGAGGTTAAGGCATTCGCCTCTCACAGCGATGAACGGAAACGGTTGTCCTGCAAGTTTCAAGTGACCCCTCGTCTCACGAGAGGTAAGACCACAGTGTCTGCATTTTGAGTTACCTCCAGTCATCTTGATCAATAGTCTTGCCACTGATCCAATGTAACTCGGGATAAGAGTGAGATTGATGACCAACGCATTTCACCCTCACTATAATCCAAATACAGCGTACATACCATTATTAAGACAAAACGGCCTGATGTTTTTGGGCCATCATCGCTTGCGATGGGCAATAACTTTATATATATATATATATAGTTGTATATCATTCACTGCCAGTGGTCTCTGTGACTGTGGCTCATCTCATCCCAGTAAGGATCTACAAAGCCTGAAAAATAGGTCATGTAATCACTGGATCCTCATCTCAGCTGAACGTTGTTGCCAACTCTTGCACAAAATCGAAACACCGACAACGCCATCACAAATCATTCTCGTATCTCGGTAACCAGAGCAAGAGTCAATTGTGAATTGTAACTGTCAGTGTTACGTGGAGTACCGGAAAATTGGTCCAGATCGGCTATTATTCATTACAAAAGTATTTCCTCTGAGAGTTGGCATCGCAGAGAGATGGTTAAAGTATGGTATCAGTGACTAAATGGTCATACGGGATCGATAACAGTTAGTTAATAGTGCGGGGGATTGGTATCAGTGACCGAATCGTCCTGGGGGATCGATATCAGTTAGGTAATGGTACGGGGGATTGGTATCAGTGACAGGATGGCCAAGGAGATCGATATCAGTAAGGTAATGGTGCGGGGGATTGGTATCAGTGACCACATGGTCCCATGGGATCGATATCTGTTAGGTAATGGTGCAGGGGATTAGTATCAGTGACCACATGTCCCATGGGATCGATATCTGTTAGATAATGGTGCGGGGGATTTGTATCAGTGACCGGATGACCACGGAAATCGATATAAGTTAATGGTACGGGGGATTGGTATAACTGAAAAATAGTCCGCGGGACTGGTATCAGTACCGAATTATGCGAGGAAGAGGATAGGACGAAATAATTGTATTTTAAATAGATAAGTAAAGACATATAAAGACAACTGGAGGACACAGGCGACCGACACCGACCAGGCGCGTCCACAGGTGGCGGATAGTGGAACGACCCCCACATATGTGGTGTCAGCTGCGAAATAAGCCAATTATTGGACGAATAAGCAGTCGCTGACCAAACGGCAGTATATCCCACCAGGGTAACAGGCGGCACTGCTGTCCCCACTTAAATACCCCATGAGTTCTTAGACCGGTATATCAATCAAGCCAGTAAGACCCGCTACAAGCTCTAGCCATCGAGGAAAGACACCGCGGCAAACAAACCAACCTGCAGCCTAGCAGGTATTATAGGGAGAAGAGGCTACGAGAGGCAACCCAGAAGGAAAAACACAACCTGGCCTGTCGAAGACGGATGTGTCAGCTAAGGCGCAGATACCATGGAAGATTAGGGCACTCACTCACTTACGGATTATGAGACAATTCAAACTATCGTTATGGTATCGCTCCTATCAGTCACAACAGGGGAGGAGCGGGGCCAGGACATCAGCCACGAAGGTTACCCTCCCAAGCACCCGGTACCTCTGCTAAACTGATGGTCAGGGGAAGGCAGAGTAGTGTTATTGGCCAACCATCCCAGAGCCTCATAGTCGCTCAATGGAATGCAGAAGGAGCGAGGAACAAAAAAACCAGAGCTACAAGAGTTCCTCAAGAAATACAACATTGACAGCATCCGTTTTCAAGAAACACACCTAAAAGACACACAAAGATTCTCCATCCAGTTATATGAATCATTGAGATAAGATAGACGGAAACGAATAAAAGGGGGAATCATAACTCTATTTAAAACTATAATCCCAGCTGTAGAGATAAACAGGTCAGAGGAGGATGAGTCTGAACACCTAACTATCAAATTACCGGATAGAGACATGACAATCACAAACTGCTACAGCCGCCCAGCCACAACCTTAGAAATAAATAAGGTGAAACCCACAGAGGAAAGGCACATAATACTGGGCGATTTTAACGGCCACTCACCAAGCTGGGGATATGCGACAATGAATACGAGAAGAGAATGAAGACTGGATGATTGAAAATAAACTCGTCCTCATAAACCAGCCAAAAAAGCAAGCAGCATACTACTCAAGAGCATGCAAAAAAAAGGGAGGTACACCAGACCTTTGCCATAGCAACGGACGCCATACATAAACGTACAAAGAGAACAGCAAATATACAATTTGGAGGAAGCGACCATGTTACAATTATCCTACGAATCTCATGAGAACGGAGTACCGGAAACACACAACATGGCCACAAACTGCAACTACAAAAAAGCAAGTTGGGCTTTCTTCATAGAACTGGCTGATCAGGTGTGCCAGAACATCACCAAATCTAACAATGTAAACAAAAATGTCTCAATACACAATGAAGCAATAATACTAGCCGCAAACACATCGATCCAACGTGGTAGTCGGTGAGACTAGAGACCACACTGGAGCCACTTACTAGAAGAACTACACGGTGACCTAAATAGTGCCACAATAGGGAAGCCAGATGTGATTCTGAGCCATCGTGTCTGTGTCACTCTCCATCAAGGAGTGCCACAAGGAGGAGTCATATCACCTACCCTTTTCATCGTGTTCGTCAATGACAAAGTGGAGACAGTTCCTAAACATATCTCCATGGCTCTCCATGCAGCTTTTTTTTTCTGCAGAAAACCTACTCACGGATAAACACATGATGCAGGGAGCACTAAATATCATAGGAAAATTGGCGTCAGACTGGGGCGCCCAAATAAATACCTCAAAGATCGTAGTGACATGCTTCCCAACTAGAAAGAAATATTCAAACGAAAACTACAGGAACGTGAAATCAAATTTGAAGAAAACCCTACATATCTTGGGGGTAAAGCTAAACAAAAGGCTCACCTGGAAGCCACACATGAACACCATAGAACAGAGAGCATCAAGAAAACTCTCCCAAATGAAGAAGTTGGCAGGCACAAGCTGGAAAGCAGACAGTAAAACCTCCCAAATGAAGAAGTTGGCAGACATAAGCTGGGAAACAAACAGTCGCATTCTCAAAAACGTCTATACAGCTCCAGTCTGGCTAGTTTTGGAATACAGCATGTCAGTCTGGGACACAGCATCCAAAACAAATACAGACCGCCTAACAAAAGTACAAAACGAAGGCGTCCGGTTAATAACAGGAGGATTGAAAAGTACCCCAATCCAAGCAATGGAGAAACACATCAAACTCAGACCCCTGCATAATAGACGAGAAGAGAAGGTGCTTGTATAGAGTGAGAAGTTACGACGCAGGCCAAACCATCCCATGCAGACCAAACACCAAAACTCAGGGGGAAAACGCTGAAAAGGACTAACTCCATCTACAAATCACAACACATACATAACTGTCACAGAGACCTCCTCCCAGGCAAAAACACATAAATGGAGATGTTGGTGGGCTATGAGAAGCTAAACCACAATCTAGATAAAGTTTCAATTAACACAGAAGTGCCAGGAATAGAAAAGATAGATCATCAGGCCACCCCCACCTAAAAGCCAAGACTCAAGACATGACTGAAGGGAAATATTGCCCCAAAGAATGGACACATGTGTACATAAATGATCTGCACAAGAGGCGGCAACAAATGGTGGTGGAGGCTTCTTTATGAGACAAAATAAAGGAAAAATAACCCATAAGTCTTTTCCAACATGGAAAGCTTCCTCTAACCTGAGGACAGAATCAATGGCACTTCTCCGAGCACTGAAAAATGTCACCAAATTGGAGGCTAGCACACACGTCATGATAGTGATCTTCACATGCTGTAAAGCACTAGTTGAATCGGTAAAAAAACAACAAATGAGGACATAACACATACAATCAGAACAGAGCTAAATGCCATACAAAAGATCTCAAAGATCACACTCCAGTGGCTCCCCTCTCATTGTGGAATTGCGGAAACGAGAGAGCCGATGCACTATCCAAAGCAGGTGGGAAAATTGAACAATACATCCATAAAGTGCAATATAAGGAGGCTAAAACCATTAGTCGCAGCCAGTATAAAATAAAATGGGAGAAAGAAATGGGAGAGAGTAACAGTTCAGACCCAATCTACCAGCCCCAAAAGCACTAGCAAACTGCAATCTTTCGCATGAGAACGGGCCACAGCAGACTACTGGGCCACCTATATCGGCTTAAAATCTCACAAACAATGAATGTCCACGTGGGACAGGAGTCCAGACCCCTGAACACGTACTTCAAGAATGTCCAGGTAGGACAGGAGTCCAGACCCCTGAACACGTACTTCAAGAATGTCTATGTGGGACAGGAGTCCAGACCCCTGAACACGTACTACAAGAATATCCAGGTGGGACAGGAGTACAGACCCCTGAACACGTACTTCAAGAATGTCCAACTGGGACAGGAGTCCAGACCCCTGAACACGTACTTCAAGAATGTCCACGTGGGACAGGAGTCCAGACCCCTGAACACGTACTTCAAGAATGTCTATGTGGGGCAGGAGTCCAGACCCCTGAACACGTACTCGCAGAATGTTTGATACCACGAACAGTTTTAAAAATGGACTATTCTGTGACGTCACTACGTCAAATCCGGTGCCAGCAATATTTATTTATTTTGGTTTGGGGTGAATTAAGACGCAAGTACCATTGATTGATTGATTGATAGCACGGTTGTACAGAATAATATATTTCCCTTCTTTCAGTGACAGTACGTGTCCTAGCCCCATAACCTTTGACCACAATTCTGACCCCAGACAGATGACCCTGTCAGCTAACAAGATGACAAAGCCGGTTTAGGAGTTCTCTCTCGGACACATAGGTTAAAGGTGATCTTTCGAAAGAGGAAATAAATTGGTGCCGCTGTCAAATGAGCAGCGCCCTCTCGTTTATTCAACGCCGTACATTAAACCATCTAAAAAATGTGTCATTTGTAAAGGCGCGGCGGGATACAATACTCAGACTTCTACGAGGTAACGATATAAAGTGGAAGCAACTGACGGCAAAAAGCAATCATATGCATATTGCCTCAGCCATATGAATTATTGTACAGAAATAAAACAAAAAATTGAATGACGATGTCGTAAAGAAAAGGGCAAAGTGGAAAGATAGTCAGTGAAAGGTAATATAAAGAAAATGTGGCGCATGCGTCACAAAACAAATATCAAATTTATTGTGTCGCCTGGGGGCGCGTGCAAAGTCGAGACTTGGGGACGGGGGAGATCTGCTGTCAAAATGTGTCTGATATCATGAGGTAGTGAGTCTAACATTCTGAGATTATGAGGGAGTGTGTCAAACACTGACATTATGAGGCAGAGTGTCTAACATTTTGACTGCATGGGCAGAGAGTAACTGACAATATGAGTTAGATAGTCTGCCATTCTAACAGTATGAGAGAGAGAGAGAGAGAGAGAGAGAGAGAGAGATAGAGAGAGAGAGCGCCAGTTTGACATCCTGACAATAAGTGAGATATGGGGTAGAGAGTTTGACATTCTGACGATATGGGTTAGATAGTTTGATATTATGATAATATGGCTTGGCTTTGTTCGTTCTTCCGCTACCAAACCCTGAAAGAGCTTAAGTAGCAGAATGTTGTCCAGAGAACGGAATGCGTTGTGTCGTAGTTTTCAGCTTGACTGCGATATTTGCACCTTTCGGTACAATACATCCGACTTCAGCAATCATTTTTTTAGTACCGGGTTAGCATTCCCTCTTCGATCCCTTCTTCTTAGCCAGTCTGCCCTAATGCAGCCTGTTATCCAGGATCACCGCGTGGAGGTGTAGAAGGGTCTTGGCAGCTCTGTTTCGCTGGCCCTGACGATATCAGTCAGCTATGGGTCGCTGACCACTGCAGCTCATTCGCTGCTCGGCATCTTGATCCCTTGTGACAGTATCAGAGAGACAACCTGACAATATGGGTTAGAAAGTTTGACTGACAATATGGGTTAGAAAGTTTGACTGACAATATGGGTTAGAAAGTTTGACTGACAATATGGGTTAGAAAGTTTGACTGACAATATGGGTTAGAAAGTTTGACTGACAATATGGGTTAGAGAATTTGACATTCTTAAAATATGGGTTAGAGAGTTTGACAATCTGACAATATGGATTAGGGAGTTTGACAATCTGACAAGAGTTAGATAGTTTGACATTCTGACATTATTGGTTAGAGAGTTTGACCGAGAACACATACGTTCATAAATGGGTGCCTGCGCAGAATAGAGAGATTGAAATGTTGTGATAAGATCACTGATGTGGAACTTTTGGGAATAACCAGACCAATATCAGTAGAACAGGATACGAGCAGTAGAACTGCTGGATTGGTCACACATTAAGGAAACCAGCTGCTAGCACTACAAGACAGTTCTTTTCTGGAACCCACAAGGCAAGTAAAGAAGAGGCGGACCGACATATCAACGGAGAAGAGAACACGAGATAACCATAAAAGAAACAAAGAAGATGTGGAGGGAGAGAGAGATGGAGCGGATGGCACAGCATATGAGGAATTGGCATGTATTTGTTAAAGGCCTGAGCTGAAACGTTTTGATTGGTTGACTGAAAGAACATAACCACTGCTACAGTTGCTGAAAAATGAGGCAAAGTAGAGTACACGTCCAAAAAATAAGTATAAAAAATATCACCAAACATACCCCGAATTGGAACACACATGGTGGAAAAGAGGGAACATATGTTTAAGAACAGTGGTAAGATAAATGAAGTTTCATGGCGGTGTCGCACAGACTGACACGAGTTGGAATCGGTGGGGGTAAATTAGCTGGGGAGTCGAATAAGAAAAGTCGGTAGCGAAGTATGTCATGCCAGCGAAGATCAAGTCTATCAAATTGAAACATCACACTGCTAGAAGATAATCATTGTCGATGGGTTGGTGAACGTTCTTTGCCGCCATGCTGTCAAGTGATATATGCCGAGATTTTAGATTAAGACAGAAAAATCGCTTTATGTGAACCCGTAGTTTGTATGTACTTGGGAAGACAGAAACTAAGGACGTGACCCCGATGAGAAATTCTCAATCACTGGGTCTTAATCTTCCAAGAAACTGATTATTTCTTTCGCTTGGACAGTGATAAATAATTTGTCGTACATTCTGTTGGTCCCAGCCAATGTCACGGACATTATACCACCACTACAGAATGAATGCATGGATCTCTTCATACACCGAATGTTTTCAGTTGTACAGAATTAATGCAGGGTTTTCTTCATACACCAAATGTCTTCAGTTGTACAGAATGAATGCAGGGATATCTTCATACACCAAATGTCTTCAGTTGTACAGAATTAATGCAGGGTTTTCTTCATACACCAAATGTCTTCAGTTGTACAGAATGAATGCAGGGATCTCTTCATACATCGAATGTCTTCAGTTGTACAGAATGAATGCAGAGATCTCTTCATACACCAAATGTCTTCAGTTGTACAGAATGAATGCAGAGATCTCTTCATACACCGAATGTCTTCAGGTGTACAGAATGAATGCAGAGATCTCTTCATACACCGAATGTCTTCAGTTGTACAGAATGAATGTACTGAGTATGTCATCACCTGTACATAATTTCTTCACACAAAGCCGAGTGTTCCTACTCCATTCAGTCCTCACAAAATATTAGATTCCATTAAACCTTCTTCTACTCAATTCGACGTTTAATAAAAATGACAGTACACTGAAGATATTATAATAAACCTTTCTGTACACCGTTTGGCTTGGATATAACCTTCCCGTACCCAATTTGCTTTCAATAAATGTTGTCGTAAAATTGGCTATTCGTGAACCTTTGCACAGCACTTTGGCTTTTAGTTGGATCTTGCCGTACTCCCATCTTTTGTTTTTCAATAAATGTGTGTGTGTATATATATATATATATATATATATATATATATATATATATATATATATATATATATATATATATATATACACACATACCCTTGGCTTTTAACAAACCTTCCCGTACGTACATTGACCTTCAGTTAGTCTCCAGTTCTCCACCGACAGGTGTCTCATACACACAAAAGAGTAGATCATCCCTGGTTAAGAACATCTCTGCTAGTGCCACTAACAGATCGCCCAGATTTCTGCTGACACTGGCACTTTGTTCTATCACCAACTCGCTAGCTCCTTGTGATGCGACCGCTGCTCCATCCGTACTTGACTACATCTGAGCATGAATATCAGACACAGAATATGCCAGAGCCAGGGTTTAGATAGACGAAATGGTCTCAGAACATAACGAAAGCATAGCATCTGACATCAACAGTCCAACCAACACCTGGCTTTTCGTAATTGGGACTATTCCTCTAACCAACATGATAATGGAAATGTGAATATGTTGGTGCCATAACATCCCTACCATTTAGACAGACAACGCCCGTAAGCCATGGATGGTAATTCAAATATTAAGAGTAGTACCACTCGAAGCCAATTAGGTACATTCGTTAAATGCTGAAGGGAATGCCTGAGGGTGGTGGGCGGTTTACTTAGAATAAAATTATCTTGATATTGCGGATATTCCGGACCGAAACTCATGCGCAGTAATCGCACCTCAAACTGTAGAATATTTTACAAGATAATTGATTTGCGCTAAAAGAATGCCGAGCGAAACAAAGTACAGCTAAACAAATTGTAGCTCCTTCAGAAATTAATCAAACAAGAGAAAGAATGCGTCGCACAAACATTGGACAGGGCAAGTAAGCGACAAGCCACACAAAGTCGCATTAAGATCTTGACAACATCAGGTTGTTCTATAATGATCATCAGTTCGTGTTGTTGCTGCTGTACCACGGTCTGTCCATCATGGATGTATAACGGGCTTCAAAATTGTCAGGATACAGTCCTGAGCTATTGAGCTTTCTCACAAAGAGAAACCATAACAGGAACTGAAAAAGAGGACAATTCTAAGTAACTGTTGGAAGTGTACAAACCTTTATGTTGACAGTGACAACAATTAATATAAAGTCAACAGCTGAAACATTGTAGGCCTGTATCAATATAGATCTACTTTGTGTGCTGACACACAAGAATAGGGTAAATAGGTCGAAGTTGTGGAGAGAGCAGCCAGAGAAAGACCGTCACGGTCATGTGGGAATTACAGGTGGTTCTCTCATACGATAAGGGAAGAGTGGCACGAGATAAACCGTCAAGGTCCTGTGGGAATTACAGGTGGTTCTCTCATACGATAAGGGAAGAGTGGCACGAGATAAACCGACAAGGTCATGAGGGAATTACAGGTGGTTCTTTCATAAGATAAGGGGACGAGAGTGGCATGAGATAAACCGCCAAGGTCATGAGGGAATTACAGGTGGTTATTTGATAAGATAAGGATTCGGGGATGAGAGTGGCACGAGATAAACCTTCAAGGTCATGATAGAATTACAGGTGGTTATTTGATAAGATAAGGATAAGGGGGTGCGAGTGGCACGAGATAAACCTTCAAGGTCATGATAGAATTACAGGTGGTTATTTGATAAGATAAGGATAAGGGAGTGCGAGTGGCACGAGATAAACCTTCAAGGTCATGATAGAATTACAGGTGGTTATTTGATAAGATAAGGATTCGGGGATGAGAGTGGCACGAGATAAACCTTCAAGGTCATGATAGAATTACAGGTGGTTATTTGATAAGATAAGGATTCGGGGATGAGAGTGGCACGAGAAGAACGACAGTTTATGAGGACGTAAATGTTATTTACGGTGAGCATACAAGCTGGAGAAACCCAGCATCAATATGTGAAATAGACGTGTCTATTTAATGGATTAACTGGATAGTGACCAGAGAGGCGGTGAAAACCCAGCAGCAATGAGTGAAATAGATGTATCAATTTGATGGTGAAACTGGATAGTGACCAGAGAGGCGGGAGAGAATTAACAGCAACGCGTGACACAGATGTGTCTATTCGAGAACGAGCCACGACGAAAGAAGATGAGAATGAGCGACGACGAAAGAAGATGAAAACGAATTACAACGAAAGAAGATACAGAACATAAGCATCAGAGCTATTCTACCTAACATGTTTAATTAAATACAAAGCACTAATCGAAAAAGCTATTGTTATCTAAAAACAAGAAAACCGCAAAACAAAACAATGAATTTAGTTTGAGCACTCCCGTGCGCATTCTGAAGTTGACTGCCAAAGGCTAGAAGCAAATAGCAGAGCGGGGGAACTTAACATATAAATTGACTTGGTTGAGTGTTGATAAAACAACAGTCATTTCAGGCAACGTGATGTCTTTGCCAGTCTATTTCTCAGGTACACGCCAGATCGTGGTGCACAGGCAGGATTCTCATTACCGTCGCGAATGCTGGTCTCTTGTTAGACAAAACCAGCAGAGAAAGAGTCAACAAAAGCCGTTTGCTGTGGTCGGTGAAACAAAGGTTCATCCCTGATAAAAAGTAAACAATGCTTAAATGAATCACATGGAAGAAACCGTTGCCAATGACTAAGAATAACAGTCCCGAACCAAACACTATACCGAGGTTATTTAACAGAGATTAAGCCGAGACCTGCAGATGTACTTAGGAGCCAAATAGTGCGCTCTATGCACACAGGACGTCAGTATGCGATTGCTGAGTGATATAAACATTAGAGAAATAAAAAATTAAAAACATTTGGTATTTCAAAAATAGCAAGCACACCTCTGTTCTATTATAAAAAGCAATATAATTGACTGATTGTTTGACAAGATGAAGTAAGTGAAGGGAATACCAAATGATTTTGTTTTTCTAAATCAACGCGTTTCGAGAGTGTCCTTGACATTTCTTTTTAAGCATGATTGAATCGTATCTTCTCACTTACTGTTCGTTTAGGCACGGGAACTATTTGCACACACGCTAAACCACACAATTCTTCGCTGATGTTTGTAATGAAACATTCCAGATTTAAACTATTTTCAGTTGAACCCTTCCTTTAAGAATAGTCACTACGCTTTGTGAGGTCAAAACTACACACAACTGAACAGGGAAACACTACACATAAAAAACTAAAAACAACTGCATAGAATAAACGACAAACTGCGCTCTCAGATAAAGCCAATAACAATGTTCTTTAACCATAGTTAAAAATGGACAGCCCTGCACTATTTCGACATATTCTTTTCCAGGAAGCGGTTTGGATAACTTTCTCGGTCAAGGGAAACTGGCTCGAACTCCGGAAAAGCCAAGAATTTTCCAAAGGTCGTGAAAAAAAAAGCCTAACAATGCAAATTGTTTGATGACTGCCAGGCCAAATAATGTGTGTCCGTCAGCTCTATAAATGTCAACCACTGACCAATGAGAAAGACGCCACTGTGACCAGCTGTTTTTGTTGATGTTAGGGCTATCAGGTCCATGACAGGTGATGTAAGACTTATAAATTGTCATGAGCAGTAAGGAAGTAGCCCTGCCCTTTACAATCATGACTGACTATATATATAAGATGGTGCGCACTTTTAGTCTGGGGTGCAAAGATCCGTGCCTTCGCCAGAAGAATCAAGAAGGGCAAACCTTTACTCAAACCAGAAAGACAAACCTTTAATCAAACCAGATAGGCAAACCTTTAATCAAATCAGAAAGACAAACCTTTAATCAGACCACAACGGCAACCCCTTAATCAAACCAGAAAGGCAAACCTTTAATCAAACCACAAAGACAAACCTTTAATCAAACCAGAAAGGCAAACCTTTAATCAAACCAGAAAGGCAAACCTTTAATCAAACCAGAAAGACAAACCTTTAATCAAATCAGAAAGATAAACCTTTAATCAAACCGCAAAGGCAAACCTTTAATCAAACCAGAAAGGTAAAGATTTAATCAAACAAGAAAGGCAAACCTTTAATCAAACAAGAAAGGCAAACCTTTAATCAAACCAGAAAGGAATAATAACTCTCTATTTAGTTTTTGGCTTTTCATTTCAGCGGGGTCGTTTCCTCTCAGTGCTTCAGGAGCTTCCTTTCGCCAAAGCTTAGGTTGCTCTTCAGAGTGCACATCTTGGATCCGTCTGCGGGATTATCTTCCCAGGATATCAAACAGTGTTTTTAAAGAGAGTATGCTTGAACATGCGACTGTCTTCCATGCGGTAAGCATCGCCGCTCTATGGCAGTCTTCGCTACTTAAGGACAGAAAACATGCCTGGGAGACCGGTGCGAGTATGCATCTTTGTGTTTATCACCCTCCATGATACGCTTAGGACATATTACAGACGCCACAGATATAAGATGTTATTTTATGCTCCTGTCTGGCATATGTTGCCAAAGTCGAACATAACATATAGTTATACCCATACAATAATTCATAAACCACGGCCTTGGTCTGGGTTGTCAGTTTGGAGTTTTCCCAAATGCACAACGTGAGACTAGCAAACATGGCGATTTCATACATGACCACTGTCCGTGCAACAATACTGATAGATTCACCGGATAAAAAGACAACATTGTTTCCAGTTTGTTTTGTCAACTTAAAAACATCCTCTTTATATACTAAGTTTGTTATATGAAAAGGGGGGTGGGGAGAGGAGGGGTGGGGAGAGGAGGGGTCGAGTGGAGTTAGAACAAACAACAACTAAAAAAAAACAAAATTGCTGTAAAAATAGACAGAATGACAAAGATATATTGAGATTGAGAGAGAGAGAGAGAGAGAGCGAGAGAGAGAGAGAAGACTAATGGGCAGTTTACGACTATGGCATGAAGGTGGTCATTAGCAGATCTGTAAATACGGGACATGGGACAGGGCATTAATAGTATTCTTGGTCCAGATTATATACCACCTTAGTATGGTGAAATAGCATGCTGGTATGACGTGCTTGATGGAGCGGGGCGCGACTGGTGCACGGGAGGTCTTTGTGCGTGACAGAGACGATTTTACGACTATTGTGACTAATAGTGCAGTCGATAGAAGGAAGATTCTACAACTCGTGGCATCATTGCACAACCACATTCACACGAGCCAAAAGTATGCAGAGTGTGAGGTATCCCTGAGAGGGACAGACAGCTCCAGGAATGTTCTCGGACCTGTCATTATAACCCAGGGTGTGCTGAATGTGAACATCTAGTGTAGGGTTTCTATGGCTACTTAGATACTGCAGGAATCACAGCCCATATATGAAACACGAATAATAATCTTACTTGCGGATAGAAAGAAGAAGTTGTCTTCTTCTTCTTCTTCGTTCTCAATCTCCCGCTACCAAGCCATGAAAAGGGCTTTGCAAGTAGCAGGATGCTGTCCAGAGAATGGAATGCGCTGTGTCGTAGTTTACAGCTTGACTGCGATGTTTGTATATTGCGGTCCGACAACATCGGACTTCAGCGGGCATTTTAGAGTACTCTTCGATCCCTTCTCCTTAGTCAGTCTGCTCTGTGGCAGCCTGTTACTAGGACACTGCCTAGAGGTTTAGAAGGATCTTGGCAGATCTGGATAGCTGTCCCTGATGCTAGCAGTCAGATATGCGACGCTGATTCCTGCAACTCCTGCACTGCTCAGCATCTTCAACCAGGAAGAAGAAGTGAAGAGGAGGAAAGAAAACGGAGACATTACAATTATAATTCTTAATGGTTGAGAGAGAGAGAGAGAGAGAGAGAGAGAGAGAGAGAGAGAGAGAGAGCGAGAGGAAGTTGGGGGAGAAGAAACATACGCATGACAGGACTCGCCTCAATGTTCAGGTAACTGACAACCAGTTGTGAGCGCTCCTATGAGCACGCGCTGTCAAACTGCATACCTAGAAGTTGGTATATGTTCAGGAAACATGGAACTTGAGATACATTGTTTGATGTAGTTCAGGGTCAGGTTTCCCACAAGGTGGCACCAGGAGACTACGGTTAAACAGGTGAGAGGTACAATAACACGGCTAAGTCTGGCTCAGATACTGTGTTAGAAAAAATCGAAACCTTTCGCGACCAAAAGGTCTTCAACTGGTCAAAGAACTACACAAATGAAAAGGACGAAGCAGGACATAACGGATTGTTGTTGTTTAGTCCCCACAATGAGTAAGCTTTGGTGCGCTTTACGAAGAACGTCAGATGGCGAGTTGTAGTTGATTTCCTCACATCTTGAGCGTGCTGATGAAGGTAGACCGGGTTACTTCAGGTGGTCGTGCTATGCTTGGCTTCATATGCGTGTCGCTTACTACTACGGGGATCACGTCGGACAGAAAAAAGAAGCTGTTCTATCCAATAATCGACGTCACTGCACTCTGGACAGACCCATAGGTGTTCAGTTCCTCTCAGTATATGGCGAAAAGTGTAGATAATAATGGTTACTGTAGCTCGCTGGTTATACATACTCCTGCCCCGTCCTCTCAGACGCTAATCTATGCTGGACCCATGTTAGTTAGTTAGTTTTCTTCCCACTTGTGCCGTTTAACGTCGTGGGGAGCTTGAGTCGTCTATCCTGCGCCAAGTGCGTTGCGTCGGTCAATGTGAGCCCTTGTCGTTGCACAATCACTCTAATGTCATCTATCCACCTACCTCGCGGCCGCCCCCTTGCCCTGTAGCCAGATCTACCAGCATTGTAAGCCATCAGTGGAAGATGATGAGGGTGCATTCTCATGAGATGACCAAACCAACTTATTTTCTGCCTGGAAATGTATTCGGCACAAGACGTAGTGCCGACCATACTTCGAATGACGTCATTCCGCATTCTGTCTCTTCTGGTAACACCGATGACTTGCCTCAAACACTTCATTTCACAAGTCGAAATTCTGCTCTCGCACGCCCTTGAAAGAGGCCATGTCAAGGTCATGAGGGAATTACAAAAGCATGGACCCATGTATGATATCAAAACTTTTCAATTTTTGCAATTCTGGTCCACCAATTGCAGTATCTTTACCCAATAGGAGGTCGCTGATCAACCAAAATTCCATCTCTCTCTATTGCCAATGTCCCCACTATGAGTGCCCCTAACCCCAAGATGTCAGAACTTTCATTTTCGCAAACCCCAGCATGGAAAGGAGGTGGATCTACACAAGATCCCAAAGTCTCGAGGATTCTGTGTCCGCTATCAGTCCATGCCTCAGCAAGCCGTGCCTTAGGAAGCAAATTTTGCGATCCAGAGATGATTACGGCACGCACTAAAGGTTAGGGCCAGTCACATGTCAATCATTGCCGTCAGGGATGAAGACAACTCTTCGTATACTAAGTGACATCCGATATGAGGTGGGGTTGCCAGTTCTCGTCCCTGATGTTTTTATCTTCCACTGAAGAGATAGTGAGGGAGGAGCGAGAGAATAGACAAAGAGAAAGAGAGAGATAGAGGGGGGGGGGGGGCGAAATGACAAACGAAAAGAAAGGCAGGAGCGAGATAACAGACAAAGAGAGAGAGGTGTGAAATAACAGACGAAAAGAAAGGGAGGAGCGATAGAACAGACGAAAAGAGAAAGATATAGAGAAAGAAAGATTTAATGAATTGTCTAGATACAATTAAGTTTTAAAATATGGTACGGTATTTTAGTGAGAAGACAGAGCGAGAGATGGGGGTAGACACAGAGTTGGTTAGACGTAACTATAGTTTAACGTTACGAGATGAAAGAGAGAGTGAGAGAGATGGAGAGAGTGATAGAGAGTAACAGAAAGAGATATGTCCAGACGTAATTGCAGTAGTTTAATAACATTAAGAGAAGAGAAGAGAGAGATAGAGAGAGAGAGAGAGAGAGAGCGAGAGAGAGAGAGCGAGAGAGAGAGAGAGAGATGATATAGTCGTTTAATATCGTCAAAAAAACGAAAGATAGAAAGAAAGAGCGAGAGATGGAGACCGAGAGAGAGTGAGAGAGAGAGAGAGAGAGAGTATTTTAGTTTCAGAAGATTTTCCTAGATACAATTATAAAAAAGAACGGGTTATTAAAAAAGCAAGGTACCGTCACGGAGTTGTTAATTTGTAGAGCTATACTTTCAAAGGGAGCATGGTAGCTAGAGCAACATCAGGGACAGGTGAACCACCACCACTTCACGTTCTCGCCATGCTCAAGGAAACAAGCTGACCAAGGCCCCACTTCTAGTCAGGGTCAAGTGAAACATGCTGACCAAGGCCCCACTTCTAGTCAGGGTCAAGTGAAACATGCTGACCAAGGCCCCACTTCTAGTCAGGGTCAAGTGAAACATGCTGACCAAGGATCCCATCTCTAGTCAGGGTCAAGTGAAACATGCTGACCAAGGATCCCATCTCTAGTCAGGGCCAAGTGAAACATGCTGACCAAGGATCCCATCTCTAGTCAGGGTCAAGTGAAACATGCTGAAAAAGGATCCCATCTCTAGTCAGGGTCAAGTGAAATATGCTGACCAAGGCCCCACTTCTAGTCAGTGCCAAGTGAATTAGCTGACCAATGCCCCACTTCTAGTCAGGGTCAAGTGAATTAGCTGACCAATGCCCCACTTCTAGTCAGGGTCAAGTGAATTAGCTGACCAAGGCCCCGCGTCTAGTCAGTGTCAAGTGAATTAGCTGACCAAGGCCCCACTTCTAGTCAGTGCCAAGTGAATTAGCTGACCAATGCCCCACTTCTAGTCAGGGTCAAGTGAATTAGCTGACCAATGCCCCACTTCTAGTCAGGGTCAAGTGAATTAGCTGACCAAGGCCCCACGTCTAGTCAGTGTCAAGTGAATTAGCTGACCAAGGCCCCACTTCTAGTCAGTGTCAAGTGAAACACGCTGACCAAGGCCCCACCTCTAGTCAGGGTCAAGTGAAACACGCTGACCAATGCCCCATCTCTAGTCATGGTCAAGTGAAACCTGCTGACCAAGGATCTCATCTCTAGTCATGGTCAAGTGAAACCTGCTGACCAAGGCACCACTTCTAGTCATGGTCAAGTGAAACATGCTGACCACTTCAAGTTCTCGTCCCGCTCAAGTAAATAGACTGCGTCGCTGCAGTCTAGCCAACGACACCGTGGCTATCTTACTGGAGAACCTTGCATTGCACTACAGCCAGATGGGCACAGGTTCACCTTCTCAAGAACGCTTTGGGATGTTGTGATAAGGACTATTGTAATCCGCTACCAAGGCTGAAGCATTCGGTATGTCCTTGAACAAACAAACCATAATTTCACCGACTATAGCCAGTGCGACTGGGGTCATATAAACTCACTATCGAAACAAGGGGGCGCTGATATTTCTGCAGTACCGTATATTTATCCAGGTGGGGATGCATCAGCACTTGGGACCTTCAATAAACTCACTCTGTCATTGCCAGAAATCTCCTCTTTGATTCGCGATGAAGTAAAAACAAACACGCTGCGTTACGCCAAACAAATGTCAGTCCCTGAAACCCTCGCCTTCCTGTCGTTAGTAGAGTTTTGTTTGAAGCCCCGTTATGAAACGTTACGTAAGCCAACGTCCATATGATTGTTGTTTGAAAATACTCGTGCTGAGCTAACCCTTGACGACGTTTCTTTGATAGCGGGTTACAGTGGCTCTTCTTACATCCAAAAGTGTACTTGAGAAGGTCAACCATGACCATCCTGACTGTACTGCACTGATAGGGTCCCTAGGTAAGATCCCCACTATGGAGATTACAATGTGGACTTTCAGCGTGTTGGCCAGTCTACTATGCCACTTTCCAGTCGTTACTAGTAGCGCGAGGAAGGGCAAGAGATGGGGGTCTTGATCAGTATGTTTTCGCTGAGCCTGCTTACTCTTACATCCTTTGATATTTCAATCAAATCTATTGCATGTCCCTGGCAGGAACCAGTTGAGTTATTACTAAAACACGTAAAACAAAAACACGTGCACGTACTCACTCACAACATCGCAGATAGACTCACAGAAACGCCACAGAAAGGTGGGCAGAGGAAAAACAAAGGCACACAGACACGCCACTGACTGGTGGACAGAGTAAAAATAAGACAGAAATCCACACAGACACGCCACGGACTGGTGGACAGAGATAAAACAAAGGCAGACAAGACTCCACGGACAGGTGGACAGAGGAAAAACAAAAGCAGAGAAACAGACATGCAGGCAGAGAGAGATAGATAGATGAATCGACAAACAGACGGACGGACGGACAAGCCAAATATATATATATATATAACTGAAATAGTATTATGTTGTCTAAAACAGCACAACTACACACTAGTGGTACACAGGGAGAAAACTTCCTGTATAAACTTCCTGTGAGGAGCCAGATGCAGCACCAGCCATCCGTATGGTTTGCACATAGTAGAAAGACGACAACAGAACCGTCGGCAGAGAATACCTCTGAAATATTTCCTTCTTTCGAAAAAACGATCAATGGTATTTAGCAGTATTCTTCTCTTTTACAAACGAACAAAAAAAACAACAACATGTCATCTTAGTGTTTCTCTGATTTTTAGGATCTATGGGGTAAGGGTCGGGGTGTAGAATGAATAGTAATGTGATGTGGAATAAAGTCAGCTTGTCTCAGCAGTCTTCGCGGAGGTTGCAGGCTAAAATGTATATTTCAAACTTGATAGTTACAAACCGAAGTCCTTATATGACCCTGTATAAGCGACATCCTTATTAAAAACTTGTTAAAAGGTCCATAGAACAAACTGCAGTCGGGAATGACGTGTTAGAAACGTGTTTGCACTAAGACACAGTGATGGTTAGTTCCCTCAGTAAGGCGGGTACCCATTTACAAATGAACCCACTTTACAGATGTGCCGTCTGAAGCATGCCGGTGGCTGGAATTGAACACGAACCTGTGCTTTGAAAAGCGAGTGGTCTACCTCTACACTAATCAGACGACCTCCTCACTAGCGACGATAATAACAGCACTCGATCATCGACTCCCGTCTTTTTCTAACCTTTCAATCATAACCTTCACTGGCGATCAATATGAGTGGCTAGATCTATCAGCTTTTGGAACTCATCAAAAACTACTCTCCCCTTTATGCACGTCATAAAACAACGACATTCATTGGTTATCTGCCGTTGCGTCCTTTAATCATTTTAGGGATCAAGACGCTGAGCAGTGCATGAGCTGCGGCGGTCAGCTACCCATAGCTGACTGCTAGCATCAGGGCCAGCAAACCAGAGCTGAGCAGCGCATGAGCTGCGGCGGTCAGCTACCCATAGCTGACTGCTAGCATCAGGGCCAGCAAACCAGAGCTGAGCAGCGCATGAGCTGCGGCGGTCAGCTACCCATAGCTGACTGCTAGCATCAGGGCCAGCAAACCAGAGCTGAGCAGCGCATGAGCTGCGGCGGTCAGCTACCCATAGCTGACTGCTAGCATCAGGGCCAGCAAACCAGAGCTGAGCAGCGCATGAGCTGCGGCGGTCAGCTACCCATAGCTGACTGCTAGCATCAGGGCCAGCAAACCAGAGCTGAGCAGCGCATGAGCTACACATGTCAACGACCCATAGCTGACTGCTAGCATCAGGGCCAGCAAACCAGAGCTGAGCAGCGCATGAGCTGCGGCGGTCAGCTACCCATAGCTGACTGCTAGCATCAGGGCCAGCAAACCAGAGCTGAGCAGCGCATGAGCTGCGGCGGTCAGCTACCCATAGCTGACTGCTAGCATCAGGGCCAGCAAACCAGAGCTGAGCAGCGCATGAGCTGCGGCGGTCAGCTACCCATAGCTGACTGCTAGCATCAGGGCCAGCAAACCAGAGCTGAGCAGCGCATGAGCTACACATGTCAACGACGCATAGCTGACTGCTAGCGTCAGGGCCAGCAAACAAAACCTACCAAAACCCTTCTACAACTCCACGCGGTGATCTTGGATAACAGGATGCAACAGAGCAGACTAGCTAAGCAGAAGGGATCAACGAGGCAAGCTTAATCATGTACTCATAAATGCCTGCTTAAGTCCGATGTGTCGGCTTTTTTATGGCGTGGTAGCAGGGGTTTGAGAACAACGAAGAAGACGACGAAGACAAAAGAAGAAGAAGAAGAAGAAGAAGAAGAAGGAGGAGGAGAAGAACAACAACAACAAGAACGAGAAGAACAAGAAGAAGAAAAACCATTTTAACTCTAGGACGGTCAGACACGACATACTGATCAGACATGTTAGTCAAGATCAGACAACATATACTGGCCAAGACCCTCAGCTCGGCTTCCACGTAGCCCTTCCATGAAACGGGCTGTTTTTATGGCAGCCTGGCTAACGAGGTGAGGGTTCGACGTGATCCCCGTAGAAGTGAGCGGACACGCAGATGAAGCCAGGCATGGCACAACAGTCTAGAGGACCACGGCCCACCTTCACCAGCACGCTCAGGGTGTAAGGAAAACTACGACAACCTGCCACTTAACATCTTTTCTAGGGCGCTCATAAGAGTAAATCCCCTCATTGTGGGCTTTCAACAACAACTCTAAGAAAACGCGTTTGGTAGTCATGCAGCCGACCAAGTGGTCTGCGCTTGTTTATTTGAAACATTTGAAGGCTAGTCTGTCTCACAGAAGATCATGCTGGAGACATGTGTGTACTAGGCATCAGTTCGTATCGATGTGGCGAGAAGGATCCCTTACTCGCTGCCTTGATTTAAATCAATCAATTAATCAAAACCATTGCAGATCCCTGCGGATCATAGATCGTCTCGAAATGTTTGCTAAGTCATCACACCTTGATGTTTTTGTGGCACAAACTATGCACAGGATGGAGCAGCTAGCCCCATGGGCAACCCTCATTTGTCGCTTCTAACGATATTACATTTTCTATTATTCTTTGCTTCCATTTCGAGACACGATCACATGCTGGATACGCGCGCAGTCTGGCTAAGAGAATGGGGACGAGGAGGAAAGGTAAACTCGGTCCCAAAAATGTCGTGCTGAAATCGGATTTGTTGGGCAGAAAGCGTCCATGTAAACGACAACGTAATAGCACGTCCTTTACAGGACAAACGAAGAAGCCGAAGAGGAAGTTTAAAACCAAAAACATATTACATATTAATTTAATGGCTATATTCAAGATGTAACATTAAAAAAATGATTAATATATGTATAGTGTGTGCATATGTGTGTAAATATGTGTGTGTATAGTATGTGCATACTCCAAACACTAGATTCACATAATCGAAACACTTTATCAGGAACAGCAAGCAGTGAGAACAGCCGACGAACAATCAGGCAGGATGGAAGTGCAGAAAGACAGTAGGTCAAGAACTGTTCTAATCAACGTGCAGGCAGAAACTATCATTTAAAATGTCAAAAAACGACTAACGTGATGGAAAGTCGAACTGCTAACAATTGGTGGAAATGAAATATCGCAACTCTGTTATGATGATCTTACAGTTATCCTTTCAATGAGTTCTGAGAGACTAGAACAAATGATCTTGTCTGTTAATCGACACATGGAAGAGCCCAATTTCTACCCGAACGACAGCAAAACCAAGGTAATGACCCCAGATAAAGAAAAGAAAAGGGAACAACAGCCCAAAGTGACCTTAGGAAAGGAAGACATCGAAGAAGTGACAGGTTTTGAAATATTCGATCCATTACAAGCAACAATTAAGACTGCCATAAATAAATTAGAAGACGATCATGGCAAAGAACAAATTAAACGACCAACGTTTGACAGAACACTAACAAACATAAATACAAATTCAGAGAATATAATTGTTTACTGTGCCAACGCACAGATGCGAAACATGGACCATCACACAAACACTAAAAAAGAACAATCATCTTACGCACTCGTACGATAAAGGAAGTTGTCTCGTGGTTTACAAACGAGACTGCGATATCTGCGCTTTTCGGCCCGATACTCATATATATCAGGCGCGATCGGTCCATATAAGCAGTAGAAGCAGCCCTTGCCTGGCCCTGGCAGACGAATCAATATCTTGTATTCCTATTTCTAGCTCATCCAGATTTTTGAAATAGTAAAATAATCAACTTTGGCAGACTTAGCTGTATTTAATGTTATTCTTGCTCTACAGCGATATCATACAAGTCATCTATTACTTTCAATATGGTCCTCGCCTTCAAACGTGTCTGCGGAAGGAAAGAACTTAGAAGGGGAAGCCCATGAGGATCTTGCTTTCATAAATCCTATAGAGCGGCGTGGGTGAAGTGGGGTATGCATGATTGTATAGGTATTGAAGCAAACTTGTATTTGCTTCATAAACTGAAGATAGGTGGCACTGACGAATGCACCTGTGGTACAGGGGAAATGACCGCTGAATATCTGCTGCAAAATTGCCTGACATACGAGGATCAGAGAAAGCACATGTGCCATCACCAGTGGCAACACTAGACAAGCTCTTTGACAGCTGCTTTCTTCGAACAAATTCAAGTTGACGTCTGACAGCGTACGAAGAAGAAGAAGAAGAAGAAGAAGAAGAAGAAGAATAGGAAGAAGAAGAAAAAGAAGAAGAAGAAGTATTTGCTTCTCCCCAATGAGCGACGAGTATTGATACGACATGGTCCTAAATAAGCTATTAATATTTGTACAAAATATATTTCAATATGCAAGCGCTGTGCATCAGCTATCCATGTGGTATTTCTATGTCTTCTTATTTACGAATTTATGAAGAAGGCGCGAAGTGTAGATTTGTAACCTACAAATAAAGAAATATTTATTAAAAAATACTTTTAATTAATTTGAAGCAATATTTTAATTATTTCCATGAATGAAATTCTGAAATAATGTTTATGGTCCTGCTTGAAATATGTCAACTTTCAAGATTTAACAAAAAATATTCTTAACTCATCTTGTCCTACAAGACATCCCACATTAATTGTCTACTGAAATGATAGTATACATTTAATATTTGGCTGCACGGATTCAAACGCATTTGGCTTGGCTTCGTTCGTTCTCAATCTCCCGCTACCAAACCCTGAACTGGCTTAAGTAGGAGAATGTAGTCAAGAGAACGGAATGCGTTATGTCGTAGTTTACGGCTTGACTGTGATATTTGCATCTTTTGGTCCAACACATCCGACTTCAGCAAGTAAACGCATTTGAAAAGTATTTAAAGCTGACACATCTAAATCAAAATATGACACTGCCCGAGTCTGCCACCTCCACTGATCATATTTATACATATACCATCTTGTATCATGTATAAACACGCATATAGGCGGTAAGCGGGAAGTGTGTGAATACGTGTAAGGCCTGTAACATCCATCAAGTAAATGCCGAGAAAGTTATCTCGTGTCGTATCTTTCCGGTATTCTACAAACTGTGTACTCAGGACGGGGACCTAGGAGTTCACCGCAGATTAACCATGAAACAAGGCAAGACAAAAATCTAGCCCAGATTAAGAAGGGAGCATCAGTCATCATTTAGAACGCCATTTCTGACAGGCCACTGATAAAATATACAGATAACAGGACGGGGTTTAAAATGGACGATTTTTGCTAGGAGGAATGGGACAGGGGCCATATAAGACACATACACCGTGTTTGCGTGTGTGCGTAATCTGGTGATCATAATGAAGGAAAAGGTTGCGTGTGCCGCGTAATATCACTGTCATAACTATCACTATTAATAATAGGTTATTACTTTCGTGTTCCAAGCTAAATCTATCGACATAGTAATGAAACCGTGTCTGGTCGTCAGAACTGTTCAACCGTGGAGCAAGTGTATCTGTCCATTCAGCACCTTGACATTGAAGGCAATGTTTCCCAGACTGGTCCGTGTGATGGGCAGGCAGGGGTTTGGTCATTTCTGCAGGAACTGACGGACAAATGATTGGTTATTGACCTTGTTCGATCATCATACAACTGTATGAATATTAGCTGGGGGAGGACGCTATATGATAATTTAATGGTTGCAGTTCCCAGTGCTTCTTTACTACTACTGTTTGAATAAGTGTTCATAGTTTTCATTTTTTTAAATTTGAGTGTGACGTAATTAATGAGAATTTAAAATCAATCTTAGAACTTTACAGAAAATGATTACACTGGAAAAATGCCTTTCATATATTACAAGGAAACTTCACTAATGTAATACAGTTCAAATTTTATTACAACTTTTAAACAAGTTCATGTTTATTACAATTAGATTAGTGATAATGTTGATCAGTTACTCCACGCCCTTTGCGGATCAGTGAATGAGGTCTCGCGGACCGGCACTGGCCTACGGACCACCACTTTGGGAAGCATTGCGGTAAAGGGGTCCTGTGACCACTTATGCCATGACTCTAAAGTGGCATACACCTGTTGCCGATGTTGTTTAGTACTGGCAAGCTGTGAGATTGAACCCAAAATGTTCTTGTTCCCCTGCCAGTCCTGTATGCATTCCGATAACTTGAGGTGAGGTTGACATTCGTATTTCTGATCCACATAAATACACTAAATTACACTATATTAAATAATATGATAGTTACCCGTCGCAGGCCAAGATAGCGGCAGCATCAGTCTATTACTGCGAAATATGTGTTCTTTGATGGCTGTTAAGGCTGTTGTGAGTGTTGTTAATTCGGGCATTCTGCTTTCGCTGTTCCTCCGCGATGGATGCACTCTCTGCGATCTGAGCACCTGCAGTGATACTAGCTCGCCAGGTGGTACGGTCTTGTGCAAGCATCTCCCAGGAGGTAAAATCATTATTGAAGCATTTCAGAGGCACTTTCAATGAGTCTCTGTAACGTTTCTTCTGACCTCTTGCTGGGCCTCTGCCTGTCTTGGGCTAACCGTATACAAGCTACTCGGGGATGCGTTTATCTGGCATTCGAACAACATGCCCTGCCCATCGTAGCTGAGACAATTCCAGAAGTGTATGGATGCTTAATGTTGCTATGAATACCAAGACATGCATTTACAATTCGGCGGCATAAATTGATAATAAAGAAGCGATCACACGCGAGTACCCAGGTAGAAATAAATAGGGCCACTGTAACCTTCCAAGCATGTGGTACAACACGAGTAATTGGGTTGTGTATGGTCTAGCAACCTCGTCATATAAAACCACTGATGTTGAAACCGCAGCTGCCAATGTTTGGACACGGCTTCGCGTAAGGAGGAAAACTGTTGAAAAAAATTGTAAAAGAAAACTGTAGAAGAACGTAAAGGCGAAAGCAATCATCCATCAAAAACAAGCAGACACTAATAACTGGCAGCAAGTGTGGCTCAAGCCGGGCAGGGATTCATAGAGCGCGACGTAAATAAAGCAAAACATTTCAGTGAACGAATAAAGTTATTGCCAGAAAGAAGACAATCCACTCAGCATAAAATAATGCTATGGAGGTTAGATCATGAGAAACTACATTAAAACAAAAATTGAAAGGCTTGAACAGACTAGATCAGATAAACTGGTGCAGTTAACAATTTCGTTTGAAAGACTGCCAAGAAAGATCAACATTACAGTAGCGTAACATGTTCATCTAGATTAAAACGTTTTACCATAGCTTTGAGCCAAAGACGCTGTAAACATCCCATCTTTCAGCCGCTTTAAAAGACATGAATGACATCCCTGTCAGCGTTAGATTTGAAGTTATGTAACCTGAATGAAAGTTCGAGTAGAGACATTCATCGGGCGGGGAAGTCTCGGTTAAAAATGGTATCCGTCAAGCAATTTGGCTGGGTATGGCTAGAATGCCAGATGTTCTAGAAAAACTCTGATCACAACATCAGATAGGAGAGTCGGCAAGTGTGGAAAGGAGGGAGGTCGGATAACGGAAGATAATTGGCTTTTACCATCATGAACCGTCAGCTTCAGAAGATGAAAAATGGGGTGCACAATAACAATAACTTGAAAGAGAAAGTAACAGTATTTTAAAACACGTATAAGTAGATTGTTTTTTCTTTCGTTGCGAAGCGCGGTGAGGAGTTATATGTTTCTCTTTTGGGCCAAGTGTTCGCTGTTCTGGGCCAGATTTGATCATTTACTAGCAATAACCCGTCAATAATGGTGGAAGTAAAAATAAATCGTTAACATACTTTGGAAACATTTTAAAAATCAATTTAAAAGCCCTTTGATTGAACATTATTTGGTGAAAGGCCGTCGATTGTTTTTCAAAGAATTGTCCCAGATAAAAAGTGTTTTTAACAAAAACTATAAAGTTTTCATAATTTGTTCTTCGGGAGAGGGCGACATAGCGCTGACCATGGGTAAACATGTCTATTTGGAAGACTAAAATATAATTTGAATATTGTGCAATTCAATTCTGAAACTGAGAAATGAAATTCTCTTAAGATTAAATGACGTAGTAGATGTCACATTGTGTATGTCTTCAATAATGGTTTCCCAAACAAAATTGTAACAACAAAAAAATAAGTATTTATCATACAACTATAAAGAACAAAAATATTTCCGCAAGACAGTTTCTTACCAGCGTACTAATGATGTGTAAATGTTTCAATTGACACCCGCTCTATCGACTGAGCTATCTCGGGTCATTTAAGTATTTCTGAATTTGCTGGTTTTAAGCCAACAACAATTGGTAATGGCTGACGCACAAACGGCGATAATTATGTGTGGTGAAGATCGTAATGTTGAACTAGTATATTAAGGCTAAATGTGGGAGTAGAACGGAGTTTGTTGCTCTAGGTCCGTGTCTTATGATTTATGTTAAATGCCTGAAGAAGACAGCCCACATCATGCATGCAGCACTTCTTAATGGTCACAAAAAGACTTTTGCCACATTAGTGTAGATCATTCTCTTAATGTCCTGTACTATGGGTCAGCTCTATAATAGGTGGAGAGACTAGCTCTATAATAGGTGGAGAAACTAGCTATATAAGAGGTGGATAGCGCTATAAGAGGTGGAGAGACTAGCTCTATAAGAGGTGGAGAGACTAGCTCTATAAGGTGGAGAGACTAGCTCTATAAGAGGTGGAGAGACTAGCTCTATAAGAGGTGGAGAGACTAGCTCTATAAGAGGTGGAGAGACTAGCTCTATAAGAGGTGGAGAGACTAGCTCTATAAGAGGTGTAGAGACTAGCTCTATAAGAGGTGGAGAGACTAGCTCTATAAGAGGTGGAGAGACTAGCGCTATAAGAGGTGGAGAGACTAGCTCTATAAGAGGTGGAGAGACTAGCGCTATAAGAGGTGGAGAGACTAGCTCTATAATGTGGAGAGACTAGCTCTATAAGGTGGAGAGACTAGCTCTATAAGGTGGAGAGACTAGCTCTATAAGAGATGGAGAGACTAGCTCTATAAGACGTGAAGAGACTAGCTCTTTTGAGAGGTGGCTTGTCAAGTCCACTTGAGAAGTGGACAGACCAATCCGTTTGAGAGGTAGACAGACCAATCCATTTGAGAGGTGGACAGACTAATCCATTTGAGAGGTGGACAGACTATTTTAAACAATTTCGGAAATGGGAAACTAAAGCGGAGAAACTATGCGGAAATAGCCAAAGCAAAGATGCACGAAGACCCTATGAACGCACTAACAACACCAAATACCATCCCTACTGTACGAAAACCTACCTGGAGGCAGCATATATTTCCAGAGGTGGTAGAAAATATATCAGGTATTGGAAACAAAAACAGCCAGACTGAGAAAGAAAGAAGAGATACAACCCTGAGGTTCATACCGAAAAACTACCCAAGCATGGACTGGACCCATGCATACACCGACGGTTCTGTAACAAACACAACACAGAACGGAGGGGCAGGGGCATTCCTCAGCCTACCAAATGGCAGAAAAATAACACTGTCATTGGCAACTGGAAAATACACAAGCAATTTCAGAGCGGAGGCAGAGGCACTGATGGCGGCAGTAGAAGAAATGCTGACAGGTAAAAGAAATGATAGACATATAGTCCTGCTTACAGATGCCCTGGCCGTAGTCACAGCACTAAAAAGCCAGAAAAATACTGAACTTAATGATTTAAGAGCAGTACTCTGTCAACTACGCCAACAGTCCGCACCAAAAAGAGTAGTGGTACAGTGGGTTCCATCCCACTGTAACATCCAAGGCAACGATGAGGCAGACAGACTGGCTAAAGAAGGTGCAAGACTACCACAACCAGATACTAGTGTGACATACAAAGAGTCAAAAAGGCTTATTAGAGCTAGATACATGACCAAATGGGAAACAGAACATACTGGCTACACAAAAACCATGCATATTACCAGTTGAACAGAAGAGAGCAGGTCGTTGTCTTCAGACTTCGCACTGGCCACAATAGACTGAGGTACCACCTATTCAATAAATTGAAGATAGGTGGCACTGACGAATGCTCGTGTGGCACCGGGAAAATGACCGCCGAACATTTGCTGCAAAACTGCCCGACATACGAGGATCAGAGAGAGCAGATGTGGCCATCACCAGTGGCAACACTAGACAAGCTCTATGGCAGTGTCGATAGCCTCAGGATGACCGCTGCTTTTTTCGAAAAAATAAAGGTTGACGTCTGACAGCGTACAACGACGGACAAAGACGAAGACGGAAGAAGGAAGAAGAAGAAGAAGAAGAAGAAGGACAGACTATTTTTTTTAAAGGTCCACAGACCCAATCCACTTGAGAGGTCCTTATTTGTTAGTCGACTTGTTCTTCTATAGGGGCTGTTGCCCCTGTGTAGGTCCTAGCTCTGGTATGAGCTGGATCTAGCCGGGAGGAGGATTTCCTGCTTAGTGGGATAGGGACGAGCAGCCTATTAATCCGCTTCTTTGGGACAAGTGCAGCGGAGGGTGGTGAACGGATGTGCGAGTCCATCTAAATAAACTCAAAACACTGGAGCAACGTAGATCCGCAGCCTGTTAGGTGCTATCTATGCTGCTCTAAACAACCCACCTAACATTGGCCGGTGTTATCCCATGTCACACAGTAGTCGCCTCTTGTGACATGCTCTCTGTGGGACAGTGGCGCTATTCTTGTCCTTGTCAAACACAAAGACCCTGGCGAACCAATCCCTTTCCGCGCTACCTTGCCTTTGCGTATCGTAACGCATGAACTCACTTACAGCTGGGTAGACTAGAGCGCGGCGAGGCGGGAGACTTGGCCCTGAGCTCTTGTCAACAAACGATTTTAGTATCAACATACATACAATAAGAAATAGTTTGTACATACACAACCAGAGGCGACGTGCATGCATAATTCTACACATTAAACGTCACACACAGTTGTGCAATAGCTCATGTTCAAAGTGCAAGTTATATCTTGAACTGAAATCCGGGGAGAACAGAGTTCATCGCTATTTAATTACCAGCATTCCGATTGCAGGGCTGTTTCGGGAGATCTTGTTCAGGAAAAGTTGGTTACTCCGCAATCAGTGAGGTGTGCAAAATACGATTAGTTGGAGAACTTTCTACCGTAGACGCGTTTCGATGCACAATACTTAAAATACAATGCACTATACCATACGCACCATTGACATTCACATTCGCACTGACGGACACACATACACACGTTCCGTGCGCGTACGCACATTAGTTTTGATATGTTGCCCGTCATCTCAAACTTGAAACCACAGGAGGATGAAAAAACACGAGACTTTACCGCACACGCGCGGTTCTATCAAACCTGATTTATTGGCGCGCATTAGTCCGTTTGATTCTGGGAGTTTGCTGTGTCGGGAGCTACAAAAGACATTAGAATCAAAGGGGATCAAGATGCTGAGCAGCACATGAGCTGCGGTGGTCAGTGACCCATAGCTGACTGCTAGCGTCAGGACCAGCGAACCATAGCTGCCAAGACCCTTCACGCGGTGATCCTGGATAGCAGGCTGCAGCACGGCAGACTGGCTAAGGAGAAGGGAAGGAAGAGAGAATGCTAACCCGATACTCAAAAAATGATTGCTGAAGTCGGATAGTTGGACCGAAAGGTGCAAATATCACAGTCAAGCTGTAAACTACGACACAACGCATCCCGTTCTCTGGATTACATTCTGCTACTTAAGCCCTTTCAGAGTTTGGTAGTGGGAGATTGAGAACGAACGAAGCCAGCCAGCCAGAATCAAAGTTCTTTATTCTCTATCGTCAACGGTGAAAACCTTAGCGAGCTCTTGAGCGGACTTGCTGGTGAATGTGTGCGACAAAGCATTATGGGAACTTGTCTACCATCTTGAACGAGGGCCAACAAACAAAATCCTAATGGTGTATTCATGTGATACACAAATCCATGACAAGTGAGTGTACAACCAATGTGTTCTTGATGGGACACATTTACGTGTTGAAAGAAAGTGATTGTCAAATAGGGACGGAAAAGAGAAATGAAATACTTTTGATAGTATAAAGCGGTTAAGATTGCTTGTCTTGAATATGTCTTTAGCCGGTTTGAAAACGGTGTGCGTCTGACGGGTTTACGTGAGAGATCTATTAGTGACAGAGACAAGAATAGGACCAATACCATGCTGAGACAATGTCGTGAGCGACGACTACCAGTGCGGGCAAATACAACCAGGGTAGACGGCCCCCTACACAGAGGATCAACATCTCGGTAAGTGTGGGTCTTGACGGAGCTCTACCAACAATAGTCCATAGAAATATGACAGGAATAAAAGACAGACGAACTCCTTTCAAGGGACTGGAAGAAGATTGGGCATGAATTAGCTTGAACAAAAACGTTCACGTTACCATACCCCAACCGTTTCCACAACCCCTTTATCCAAATACCCAATTAACGAGTGTGCCAAGAACATCCAGATGAAACCTTTCTCCTCTCAGAAAACAAACTACCCAAAAACGTCTGTACCCGAGGCCGTTTATCAATACTTGGTAATGATACTGAAAAGTGATACAACAGGCAGTGTCTGTGTTTGTCAAATTTTTGCTCTGGTGAAGGTTGTGAATGTCTGGCGTGTGTATATGGAGACTTGTACCAAAAATATTGCACTATGTGAAGATTATATTTGGTAAATTATGTTAATAAACTAAAAGAAAAAAATTACTGTGCAATTAGGCAATTTCTTTGAAAGTGTCGATAATTGTGTCTGTAGTTACGAGATTTTGTTGTTGCAGTGAATGTAGATATAAACGTATCGCTTGTACAATTCAGTGTCATCCGTATCAAGCAGTTCTTGTTATAGCCCACCTAAGATATGTGCTTGTAGAAGGAGTCGTATAGCAGAGAGGTAAGGCGCTCTACATATGAAACCACGAAATAGTAGGTATTCGAATCCTGCAAGTTTAAAACGACCCAAGGCCCTAAGTGAGGTGCAATTGAGTGCCTACTTCAACTGAAGTCGGATGATAAACTCGAAGATCCGGTCTACATGTTGTGTACTACAAATAACTATAGGCAGTTGAACATCGAAAATGGTAGGCTGTAAGCCGCTGTTTGGGGAAACAGACATTTTGAAATTAATGAAATTATTATCCATGTCACGTGACCGGGAGCAGACGCGAGAAAATTAAAAAATCGAATGTGTATCCTGTGCTATCTTCAGTCGTCTCGATTAATACGACTTGCTACTGAAGCAGCGCAGCATAGGACGAGTGAGTGCGGATGATGATAGCGCAATCTTACTGACTTAAATCTAATTGAAGCGCAAGTCTCAGTGTCAGATCGCAGACGGCTGCATAAAGATTTTTTTTTATCTCGACACTGTCGCCATCATTGATTACGATGGGCAACTGGTGTGCATGTACAGGAGTACAATACGGCCAGACTACATTTCATATGATAATGTATGAGGAATTTCAGAATACACTGTTAGAGAAGAGGATACACTATTAGAGAATAGAATACACTGTCACAAAAGAGAATACACTGATAGAGAAGAGGATACACTGTTAGATAATGGAATACAGTATTAGAGGAGAGGATACACTGTTAGAGAATAGAATACACTATTCGAGAAGAGAATACACTGTCAGAGAAGAGAATACACTGTTAGAGAAGAGAATACACTGTCAAAGAGAATACACTGTTAGAAATAGGATACATTGTTAGAGAAGATGATGCACTGTTAGAGTAGAATACACTCTACTGGATCTGCTGTCTAAAACATGTGGCAGCTCTGTCAATGTCTGAATCCGAAATCTCAAATATGTGGCAAGGCTGTCAACGTCTGGATCTGAAGTCTCGAACATATGGCAGCTCTGTCAGTGCATGTATCTGCAGTCTCAAATCACCGAGAGGCCAGTCAAGCTCTTGTGTGTGGTCTGCTATTTCAGTAACATCAGTTTGTAACACAAGTCCCGTAACAAATTAATTCAACAATAAATAACGATCACAAAATATAGAAAAGGACGACTGAACGAGAGAAAAACGGTAGAATGGCATATATTAATATATATCTAAGGCGCTTACCTCTTTAGAAACAATATAATGTTAAGCGTGAAGCAGTTGACGTTCGAGGCGTGCCCTGGTCTCATTGAAAATGATATCGGCTTCGGAAGTCCTGTGTACATGATGTACACTTTAAAGAACCATTGACAGTTGTAAAAAGAAAAGAGCAGTCTGTTAGGCCCTGCACGAGTAATTGTTATAAATGTAAAGAAATTCCAACCCATTAGTGGTCGCACAGAAACCAAAAAGAAGGCGACCCATCAATCATGAGAATACACAACAGGCGAACCACCTGTGTGGCTGCACTCTATTGCAAATATAAACCCACTATAAACGACTTGAATAATAACATAACATGTAAGCTTGAGTCAATTAACAAAAGCATTATCTACAACATAACGGTGTCTACCAAGTACAGAATTGGTTACAGTGTGGTTCTAGGGCCATCAACATGTCTTTATGTGGCCCTCAAGAGCTTGAGTTTTATAACCTACTGTAGAAAATCAAGTTCTCAGACACTGGATATCAGTCTGTCTGACATTATTCTCGGGCGCGACTGATAGAGAGCATACACGGATAATAATCGACTGAGAAATCAGGACCTATAGGAATGCAGAGCCCTAATACCCGCTGGGTTTCTTGTGTAACCATTAAAGGACTAGGTTTTCTTTCATTTTGCCGTAACTTGAAACTTGATTGGGATCAAGATGCTGCAGCGGTCAGCGACCCATAGCTGCAAAGACCCTTCTACACCTCCACGTGGTGATCCTGGATAACAGGCTGCAGCATGGCAGACTGGCTAAGGAGAAGGGATCGAAGAGGGAATGCTAACCCGGTACTCAAAAAATGCTTGCTGAAGTCGGATGTGTTGGACCGAAAGGTGCAAATATCACAGCCAAGCTGTAAACTACGACACAACGCATTCCGTTCTCTGGACTATATTCTGCTACTTAAGCCCTTTCAGGGTTTGGTAGCTGGAGATTGAGAACGAACGAACGAAGAAGAAGAAGAAGAAGAAGAAGAAGAAGAAGAAGAAGAAGAAGAAGAAGAAGAAGAAGAAGAAGAAGAAGAAGAAGAAGAAGAAGAAGAAAAAGAAGAAGAAGAAGAAACTTGATTACAAAGGACAGAAACTCTAAACAACTAAACACAAATACACAAAACAGTCAAGCTGTAAACTACGACACAACGCATTCCATTCTCTGGACTACATTTTGCTACTTAAGCTCTTTTCGGAGTTTGGTATCGGGAGATTGAGAACGAACGAAGCCAAGTTCAATAATATGGAAGTCTCGACAAAAAGAATGTGATTTCTGAACTGGTCATCTCTTATGCGTTAGGACAGAAAGAATGTGATTTCTGAACTCACGTCCTCTCTTAGCCGTTACAAAAGAAACAATGTGATTTCTGAACTTGTTCTCGGGGATTTGATATTCACACACAGCGCGAGATTCCTATTTTTCTTCATCAATGTCCTCCTCTTCCTCCTCCTCTTCAGAATAATCGTTAGATCCACCCTCCCAAAACGGCTATGTTCTCCTCCCTCTATCTAACAGTCGGAGTAATGCAATCTGGGAGACAGAGAGAAACCCCCGATCTCCGGCCTACTCTTATTGATTTAGGTAAGGGTAGTGACATGCCGTGATAAGCAGGCCTCTTTCATCGCTCAACCCTAACATTTAACCTCTGCAAATACACATCAACGCACGCCCATTTGAACACGTACACACACAAATACAGACTGGCGCAAACATGAACACTCACACGCACACATATGCATATATATTCAAGCACATAAACACGCATGCCCGCAAATGTACCAAGCATGAACGCATACATACACACACGTGCATACACACACAAATGCATACACACGCAAACACACATGCATTTTAACACACCCAAGCGCACACAATAGTATATAGTATTAACAGACACGCATACAACAATGAACACACACATACAAACATACACACACAAACACACACAATTACGCACATACACACAGGCAAGCACATGTGTTTCAACCTCTACTTGTCGACAGCAATAATAGCCTACAAGCATTCCCGCGCCTCAATCTTCACATCATGGATTAATGTTTATCTTGGCTCTACTCTCAATCCACATCACTTTTACTAGTCCTCTCGCTACTACTCATGCTGTCTCTCTAACAACCAGTCACTGGCGGACGAGAACTTCTCATTTCCAAGAATTACATCTTCACATTCAGTCTCTGTTTGCGCCAAGACTATCCCTCCCTCATTTTTTGTTATTATCTCAGACAATGATACGTCAATTATCATTCTGGTTCAGACGGTAAGGAAGGGTTTCTTCAGTATTGTCCTAGACGCAATCTTCACCGACCATTTTGCTGATATTTATCGATTCTCTTTGTCAGGACTCAAAAGGAGGTTCCCCGTTCCTCTTCGACACAGCGCCTCAAGAAAGAGGTCTTTGTCTCCGCGTTTTGAGAGGATTGAGTTTGCGGATCACTTCCGGGTTGAAGTTCAAAGTTTAGTGAAGAGTATCCAGTATGTGCACCCGAATAGTGCCCGGGTGGAATCGAATACGCCACTGTATCGTCCATGGATGGAGAAAATGACTACTAAGAAAGATTGTGCATGGAGCAAGCAATCGCATCATGTAAAACCATTGTAATTGAAACAGACAGTAGAAATGCTTGGATACAGGCTTCCTGTAAAGTGGCCAGTTGTAGGTGTTGCCATTTGTTTAGTCTGGAGCGGAACTACTAATAATTTCTTTCCCTTTATATCTATCTATATGTCTTTATGTCTATCTGTATACATAATACAGAGATGGACGGAAAAGATACAGATGATCTCATATCTTCTCCATATTCTGTATTCGTCCTGACAAGGAAGTTTTTTACGTTGTGTTGTAGTTTACATCAAAGCTGCGATATATTCGGCTTTCGGCCCCACACATCCGATTTAGCACATCATATTTGGGACAGGATTTGCCTTCTCCGTTCGGTCTATTTTCTCTTATGAGTGCAGCCTGTTTCCAGGGCCGCCACTTTGAGGTGGAATAGGATCTTGATCAGCTATTATTGGCTGACCCTGACGCAAGCAAACAGCTGCTTTCAGCTCATTCACTGCAACGCCTTCGGCTCCTAAAAAGATACCGCCGTGAGGATAAACTGTTAGACACGTCACTGTGCCAGGTCTCAGCTTTGTGTAAGCTGATGAGGTGATCAGTTATCTACCTTGCCTTTTCTAACCATACGCTATGCATCTAGTCACAGATGGGTAGAATGGAGCGTGCCACGACCTGGACTCTTACCATCTTGCCGCGATAGACTGACGGTACAACAATACTGACTATTGAGCCGTACAATAGCACGAACGAGCCTTTGATGTTCGATCGCGAGTGGAATTAATATACGTCCGTTATGTGTACATTTACTAATTTGTTTAGCATGTATACTTATATATTTAATTAATATGTACAATATCACCCAGCTGTAAATGGGTACCTGCCATTGTTGAGGGAAGGAAAAGCAGAAGGTACGATATGCTGGTAGACATACTGAAGATGAGATCTGAGTGCGTATTGACCTGTCCCGAGTGCGGTGAAGATGATCCGACGACTAACTTCTTCAGTTCAGACTTCGTCTTGAAAAGGACGTTGTGTAGTTGTAAACAGCGAGGTTGTGATATCTGCCCCTTTTTAACGTGACACATCAGATTTCAGCTGACTTTTGTTTGATTACCCAGATTGTTTTCTTCTGCGATCCCTTGGCCAGACTGAACTAGTGTCTAGTGCGACCTGTTTCCAGGGCCACACGTTGAGGCGGAACAGGAGTTTGGTCAGCTATGGTTCGTTGACCCGATGGTTCGTTGACCCGATGGTTCGTTGACCCGATGGTTCGTTGACCCGATGGTTCGTTGACCCGATGGTTCGTTGGCCCGATGGTTCGTTGGCCCGATGGGTCGTTGGCCCTGATGGGTTCGTTGACCCGATGGTTCGTTGGCCCGATGGTTTGGTTGACGCTGATGGTTTGGTGAACGCTGATGGTACGTTGGCTGCAGTCAACTCATTCACTGCTGCATCTTAGTACCAAAGTGCAGATTGGTACCATGCGTCCTCGGTTGGTTGTTCAGCAATATAAGAAGACATGCGCTAAAACGGAACCCACAGGGGAAGAGACAAGAGGAACGCCAAAAATACCTGACGAAAACAGGTGAAAGAGATGGCCAATACAGTTAAAGTGTCATGAGCAGAGCTCAAAAAGACGGGAGCCAAAATAGGAAGATAAGGAAAGCATACGTTGCAGCGCTACCAGAAAAGTGAAGTCAAGTCAGTATGCGTTTGTAGGTCTGGATGAAGTCAAGTCAGTACGTTGATAGAAATAGGTCTCAGAAAGTCCAGTCAGTACGTGCACAGACATATGTCTCAGGACGTCACGTCAGTGCGTTCATATATATATGTCTCAGGATGTCCAGTCAGTACGTGCATAGACATATGTCTCAGGACGTCCAGTCAGTACGTGCATAGATATAGTTCTCAGGACGTCAAGTCGGTACGTGCATAGATATAGGTCTCAGGACGTCAAGTCAGAACGATTGCATGTCTTACATTTTTCTTGAGCTGAGGTGACCGGGTCGTTTCGGCGGCGCTTGGCACATATTTACAGATGGGTATACTGAGAGTATTGGAGTTAGAAAATTGAACCCATTCCCTTTCAGCGCTCAGAAGCAAGACCCGGTAAGCAGGTACGTTTACAGTCGCGCAATTACTTCCCCTGAACGTAATTAAACTGATTAATTTGATCGAAGAAAAGGCGGGACAATTACCACCTCCCGTTCACACCGCGTGTCTAATAAATTACCGGCAATCAAGATGATTCCCACGAGAATCAAACTTAACACCCAGTTGCAGGGGGCTGCCGGTGGGAGAAAGCGATGCCTGTTTTACTAGGGTAATTCACACGTCTGATTCAGGGTGAGACCAGGAAAGCAAAAAGGACAATAGGCTTTGGTAAACGCGTTCCTCTGTGACACTGATTGCTGGAATCGGACAGCCAAATGACAAGCACCAGCCTGAGATGTAGCAGACGAACAGAGCAATCAGGGACACAATCTTAGGTCACACTCCGTTTACAACCACATAGTGGCTTGACATAACTTCTGTGCCTGTGTGAAGTTTACGCTCTGGCTATAAACGTGTTATAAATAGTGAGTGTGTGTGTGTGTATATAAATATACATATTTGGAGAGAGAGACACAGAGACAGAGACACAGAGAGAGAGAGAGAGAGAGAGAGAGAGAGAGAGAGAGATACACACACACACGGCGAGACGGACAAACAGAGGAACTGTAACTGGGACAGAGAGGACTGGGTCACAGCTAAGAATAAGGTTTATACAAGCAATAACGGTCCTCAAATCCCTGAAATGGGGATCAAGATGCTGAGCAGTGCGTGAGTGACAGTGGTCAACGAACCTTAGCTGAATGCTAGCGTCATGGCCAGCGAACCAGAGCTGAATGCTAGCGTCAGGGCCAGCGAACCATAGCTGAATGCTAGCGTCAGGGCCAGCGAACCAGAGCTGACAAGACACTTCTACGCGGTGATCCTGGATAACAGGCTCCAACAGAGCCGACAGATGTGTCGGGTCGAAAGGCGAAAAGGGATCAAGATGCTGAGCAGCGCAAGAGCTGCAGTGGTCAGCGACCCATAGCTGACTGCTAGCGTCAGGGCCAGCGAACCAGAGCTGCCAAGACCCTTCTACACCTCCACGCGGTGATCCTGGATAACAGGCTGCATCAGGGCAGACTGGCTAAGGAGAAGGGATCGAAGAGGGAATGCTAACCCGGTACTCAAAAAATGCTTGCTGAAGTCGGATGTGTTGGACCGAAAGCTGCAAATATCGCATTCCGTTCTCTGGACTACATTCTGCTACTTAAGTCCTTTAAGCGTTTGGTAGTGGAAGATTGAGAACGAACGAAGAAGAAGAAGAAGGCGAAAATATCGCAGTCAAGCTGTAAACTACGACACATCGCATTCCGTTCCCCAGACAATATCCTGCTACTTACAATTCAATGCTTGGTAGCAGGACAATTGAGGCAGAACAAAAAAGATAACAGTGAAACTATTGTGAAAAGGACAAGAACATGTGTCTCAAAACTAAGCTCAAACGAACGCAGACACTGATCATCTCTGTGTGCATCTACATGGACTCTGAATGCTGAACTGGGGCGAAATATCCAGGCGATGTAGATGAGATGCTTCAGTCAGATCCTTGGAATGACATACAGGGACCGTGTCACAAATGTCAACATCCGTAGCACAACTACACAGTCTGTAGGACCTTATCAGGACCTTCTATCGCTGGTAAAAACACGAAAGTTCCAGTGGCACGGCCATGCGCTGGAATTGTTTAGACAGTGTTACTATTTGGTTATATAGGACAGACGCTAACAATATTCATTCTGCTGAAATTTTCTTTTTCTTTTGCATTCAGCTTTTACCGTGGATTTCAATATCGTCCATATTCAATATGTTTAGTGCTTGCAGCCGGGGATGAAGTGTTTTAGACTTCATTGTACTGAAGCTAGGTACCGGTAGCGGGAGTTGAACCTCGTACCTTTGCCTTTCAAAGCCGTGCTCTATCACTACACTAATCTGCCACTTTCTTTAAGGATGGAAATAAGTTATGTCCAGATATCCAAATTCCGACGTCTGCCTGCCAACTTGGAGGGCAAATGATCGAAAAAGATATGTTGTTTTTCTGTTGGCGACATCAATAGTAATGCTGCGTGTAGTCCTCAGCCTAAAAACCCACAGACTACCCCAGGAAAGGGAATAAAGTCGTACGTCAGTCACTGAAGCTAAAGTCGTACGTCAGACACTGAAGCTAAAGTCGTACGTCAGTCACTGAAGCTAAAGTCGTACGTCAGTCACTGACGCTAAAGTCGTACGTCAGTCACTGAAGCTAAAGTCGTACGTCAGTCACTGAAGCTAAAGTCGTACGTCAGTCACTGAAGCTAAAGTCGTACGTCAGACACTGAAGCTAAAGTCGTACGTCAGTCACTGAAGCTAAAGTCGTACGTCAGTCACTGAAGCTAAAGTCGTACGTCAGTCACTGAAGCTAAAGTCGTACTTCAGTCACTGAAGCTAAAGTCGTTCGTCAGTCACTGAAGCTAAAGTCGTACGTCAGTCACTGAAGCTAAAGTCGTACGTCAGTCACTGAAGCTAAAGTCGTACGTCAGTCACTGAAGCTAAAGTCGTACGTCAGTCACTGAAGCTAAAGTCGTACTTCAGTCACTGAAGCTAAAGTCGTTCGTCAGTCACTGAAGCTAAAGTCGTACGTCAGTCCCTGAAGCTAAAGTCGTACGTCAGTCACTGAAGCTAAAGTCGTACGTCAGTCACTGAAGCTCAAGTCGTACGTCAGTCACTGAAGCTAAAGTCGTACGTCAGTCACTGAAGCTAAAGTCGTACGTCAGTCACTAAAGCTAAAGTCGTAAGTCAGTCACTGAAGCTAAAGTCGTACGTCAGTCACTGAAGCTAAAGTCGTACGTCAGTCACTGAAGCTAGGGACGAACATTGGATAGGATTTGCATTGTGTTCCTGTTACATTCGGATTGTGTACTACGTCATCTCTATTAAGCAAATAATTATAGCACAGACACGTGATTCAGCTTTCATGTGCAAGTGGGGAAAAAAAGGAATGTTCCGCTTTATGACAATTGTAGCTATTTAACGTGGGTCTGAAACTGCTTATGACGAGGGACATCTGACACAGACTGACAAGTGTATCAAGTATATAATGCACATAGGTGAGGTTATTGGAAAGGGGGGGGGGGGGTGATTATTAGAGTGGGAAAGATGTGGTTATCGATAGATAATAGATGTGATTATTGGAGGGGATGTAGATGTGATCGATTATTGGAGGGGAAAATCGATGTGATTACTGGAGAAGGGAATATGTATGATTACCGGGGAGGGAAATAAGTATGATTAATGGAGAGGGGAATAGGTTTGATTATTGGACAGTGGAATATGTATGATTAATGGAGAGTGGAATAGGTATAATTTATGGAGAGGGGAATAGGTTTGATTATTGGAGAGTGGAATAGGTTTGATTATTGGAGAGTGGAATAGGTTTGATTATTGGAGAGGGGAATAGGTTTGATTATTGGAGAGTGGAATAGGTTTGATTATTGGAGAGTGGAATAGGTATGATTAATGGAGAGTGGAATATGTATGATTAATGGAGAGGGGAATAGGTATGATTAATGGAGAGGGGAATAGGTTTGATTATTGGAGAGTGGAATAGGTATGATTAATGGATAGGGGAATATGTTTGATTATTGGAGAGTGGAATAGGTATGATTAATGGAGAGGGGAATATATTTTATTATTGGAGAGTGGAATAGGTATGATTAATGGAAAGGGGAATATGTATGATTAATGGAGAGGGGAATATGTATGATTACTGTAAAGGGAGTATGTGTGATTATTGGCTACCGAAAGACGTAGCTGATGGGTAATTTAATGCGCTGTATGAGCGGAGCCTCACCTGATTGGCTTCCAGGGAAATCGGATTATACCACTCTTTCATTCTGCGCATCTAGTAAGCGGCGACTGTGGAAGGTTGTATATGGTGTTGACAATCTTACCATTTAAAGACCTTACTATAAAATTATACTGCAAATGACTGAAACCAGTCTTTCCTCAAAACGGGTGAGGGTAGACAAAGACAGTCTTAGACCTACGCTTTAACAAATGAAGCGACAGAGGAAGTTCTTGGACCTACGCTTCAACAAATGAAGCGACAGAGGAAGTTCTTGGACCTACGCTTCAACAAATGAAGCGACAGAGGAAGTTCTTGGACCTACGCTTCAACAAATGAAGCGACAGAGGATGTTCTTGGACCTACGCTTCAACAAATGAAGCGACAGAGGAAGTTCTTGGACCTACGCTTCAACAAATGAAGCGACAGAGGAAGTTTAACTTTTTAGCGGAAGCTTACTGTTGAGTCGTTCAAATTTACGTGAAATTCTTCGGCCCTTGAATGATAATCACGTCAAGGCAGTGAACAAAGTCGGCGCGGATGCAGCACACGTGTGAAACTGGTGGAGTTAATTCCCGTAGTTCGGGCCAGGGATTAACGGTTACAACAGAGTACGACCAGACGTGGTTTATACGTCAGAGCCAGTGCGGCGGGAAGTCCCTTGTATGAGTCCTTTAGTGGCACGAAATCTTGATTCAGGTATAAAAGACATTGAGCATAGGTAAACAAGACAGCCGGCGTTCGGCCGGCGCAATAGTGATCTCACGTTATTGTTGCTCCCCATCTATTTGGTTTGCTTTGCGCCGACAATGGGCTTTATGCCACCGCCCCGCAATTGTTTGTCCTGAACATTTGAAGTCGACGTGTTCGCTGAGGTAGTCCGACCTCATCGGTTCAAGTTTCGGCTCGCTATTTCGTTTTTTCTAACCTGCGTTAATGTGTTTTTTTAAAATTTCCTTGTACGATTTCTGTGAGATGTATTACTTCAGTGCTTTCTTTCTTCGTTTTTTATTATGTGTGTCTGCTTGCCCCTCTTTTTTTTTCTTTTATTATAAAGTATGTATGTGTGTGTATATATGTGTGTGTGTATGTATGTATGAATATATATATATTTATATATACATATATATATATATATACATATATATATATACATATATATATACATATATATACATATATATACATATATATATATATATATATTTCTATTCCTATAAAAGTTTGTTGGACAGGTGCTTGTGGAGTGTTGATGTTGGATAATTTTTAAATGCTGCACCAGCACATGATACGTAAAGTCGTTTCAGACAGCGAACACATAATCTTGCGATCATCCTCTTAACTGTAAGAAATTTTTTTTTTAAACTGGTGTCAATTATATTACATAAATTGTTATTTCTTACATATCATAGTCACGGATCAAGATGCTGAGCAGCGCATGAGATGCAGTGGTCAGCGACCCATAGTTGACTGCTAGCGTCAGGGCCAGCGAACCTAGCTGCCAAGACCCTTCTACACCCCCACGCGGTGATCCTGGATAACAGGCTGCAGCAGGGCAGAATGGCTAAGGATACTGCACAAGTCCTGCCGAAGACGGATGTGTCGGACCGAAAGGAGCAAATATCGCAGTCAAACTGTAAGCTAGCGACACAACGCAAATCCGTTCTCCGGACTACATCCTGCTACTTGCAAAACCCTGTTCAGTGCTTGGTAGCGGGAGATTGAGAATGAACGCAGAAGAAGATGAAGCAGAACTACACAAGTTCCTCAGTTCTTCTCCCGACCGACTGGGGGCGTCCGTTCTTCATCCGACCGACTGGGGGCGTCAGTTCTTCTCCCGATAGACTGGGGGCGTCAGTTCTTCTCCCGACCGACTGAGGGCTTCAGTTGTTATCCCGACCGACTGGGGGCGTCAGTTCTTCTTCCGACAGACTGGGGGCGTCAGTTCTTATCCCGACCGACTGGGGGCGTCAGTTCTTCTTCCGACCGACTGGGGGCGTCAGTTCTTCTCCCGACCGACTGGGGGCGTCAGTTCTTCTAAGACTGAATGGGGGCGTCTCTCGACCGACTGGGAGGGCGCTGACGCGGCCGTCCTCACATAGTATGCCTCCAGTAGATATCAACCTCCACCTCCGCTCTGAACGAGATCTGGAGTCATGCCGGAGCTGTGGGCCATGGATGTGGCTGACTGACGCAAAAGACATCTAAGCGAACTTATTGTTATTTTTATTCTAAAGAATTACTAAAGAACTTTTTGATGCGTTTGGTTTTAACCGACTGTCTGCCTTATCCTCTGCATAGTCCTCTGTTCCATTTTGGCTAGAAATTGAAAATCTTTGGTCGCATCAAGAGATACAACGATCTTGAGAGAACAGTGATGGAAGGTATGGTGCCAGGCAAAAAAGAAAGAGGTAGACCAAGAAGACGATGGCACCAAGATATCCAGGAATGCCTGGGTATGACTGGCGGAGGCTGGGGTTTTGGCAACAGAACGAGTTTCTTTTAGACAGACTGCTGGGAGCGACGTTCTATAAAGGACATGCTACCTGATGAATCGGCTGATGCACCACGCGACACGAAGGAGAACTCATCGCAATAAGCAGCGTCAAGGTAATCAAGAATTTAAAATTAAAGTTATTCAACTTCTTTGATAACAAAATGATCACACCGTTCTTGGGCCTATTCGTTACAAGATGATATTCCGCCGAGTACAAACAGTTTATTGTATGCTCAGTTCGGTACCGAATCCAATGCCAACCGATTATTTTGCGTGGATTCCTGGTTTTCAATCTTCGTGTGCTATTATCTTTTTTTCAATTTCTCAGTTGTGTGAGTATGTACTGTTTTCACTATTTCTTTCTTCTCGATTTTCTTTAAATTGTGTGTTATTCTTGAACCTTATGTGTGCTGCTATTAAGCAGGCGCTAAAGATGAATATCAAACTGCAATCAAACCCTTGTCAGTTCCCGGTAGAGCACATGTCTGCAAAACAACTACATGTCAATCCGTCTTAATTCGTTCCAGCTATATGCTTCCCTGTTTCCTTCATTCATTCATCCATCCATCCATCCCTCCCTCCCTCCCTACCTCCCCCTCTCTCTCTCTCTCTCTCTCTGCGTGTGTGTGTGCTGATCTACCGCTACCTTTCCTGCCATGGGATTTTCCAAATAGAGACTGCCTTGCAATGTCTGAGCTGTAGACCTTCCTGAATGTGTGCCCCATCTAACTCAGCTTCTTCTCCTCACCGGACGTCCCTCTGATGTGTGTCTGCTTCTGTCAAACTTCTCACGACAGCCATCTTATTATACCGTAGCAATGCCTCTATACAGCGCAAGCACACATACTTGAGATACTTCCTTATTGTTGTTCTCAATATTTCAGAACCATACAATAGAAAGGACTTTACACTGGATTTGAGACAGAGGACGGCGTGGGTTAGTGGTTAAGTGACACGGCTCCAAACCCAAAGGTGCTGGGTTCGATTCCCACCACAGCACTGGCCGTTACCCCTGCGAAGCAAAACCTTAGAAAATGCAGGAGGAAGCAGCCCCTTACATAAAATGAATGCCTAAGTCAGATGCACTGGGCCGTCAGGCGCAAAATAAAAACCGTAGTGCAACGCACACTGCCTTGGATAATAGAGAAATAAGGCAAAAGCAACAAACATAACAGGATTTGCATTTTTGTTTCTTTCCTTAGTATTCCACAAATGGCTCCCGGGTTGACCCAGCCTGAAATGGCTATCGGTTAAGTCAGGGACGTAAATGGCCACATCATCCACTAAGGGCCGTGGGTTACAATTTAATATTTCCTATGCGCCATATGGTGTGACTGATATTTACTTTTTTTTTAAAAATACAATGAAAGCTCTTCCCGTTATTCTGAATTATTACAGCATTTCTGTGTTTCCTATTTTGTCTACATGACCACCAAGTGTAAATCTGCTCACTCGCGTATCAATCGTGTTGTAGTAGAGACATTCATGTGTCCTAGTTACCTGGAATAGATATATAGGCTATAAGAGATAGCTGCGGATAATTGACTTAAAACCGGACAGGTCTACTACAGGTAGCGCCAGGTAAAGCCATACAAACACACATACGTTGCTGTGAAGAAAGAGCACATGAAAACTAAGCAATACATGACAGATGCCTGTTGACAACGATGTATGGGAGTTCATGTCTAACCGCACAGAGCGACATCATTGTATAGAAGTTAATACTACGGAAAACTTGCACAATATTCGATCAGTGTTAACTCAATGAGCAGCGGTTATCCGAGTATCTGATTAAGGGCATACGGGTTGAAAACTTCGGTCAGGCATTTGTAATTGTATCTGGGGTAAATGAAAAACCTAGCTTGTACATTTAGTTACGACTGTAAGGCAAGCGGTCTTTGTTTCCCAGCTCTATTGCTCCCACCGAATGATCAAAACTGCAAAATAAACACCGGCTAGCTTCTGAGGGCGCACAAGCCTATCATAGGTACATACAGACGCATACATTCATCCAAGCACTGGTTTTTGCGTCCTGATATCGCCCAATGGACTACGGTCTGGGGTGGAAAATGGCGCGTTTCCGCCAGTAGAAACTAGTGAGGCAAACATCTAAGCAACAACAAAAACATCGCGTTAATTTTGGAGTGAGTTTTCAATATCTCTTAGTGCAACCCGCCACTGAACGTCCTTTTCGGGGCGCACAAAAGAGTACACCTACAGCAATGTGGGCATTCACAATAACATCTAGGCTACGAGTACTCTAGACAACGCCTGCCTCGGATAGAACTTATTTAATCATCTTCTCTGCCTTCTAACACCCTGCCGTGATACACCTTTGTTAAAAATAATGGGTTGAAGTCGATGCCCCGGGGAGTTTCTAACCTGTATTGACTGACACCGCAGAGTGAACACGTTCCGGGTATTCCCGTTTAGCGGCTTTAGTCTTAAGTTTCAATCCTGAATCCGCGAGAAATCTCAAACAAGGACCAACGTGTCAGGTGGTAATGATGAGCCTAGAGCGAGTACCACCGAGCCAGTGAGGGTTGTTTATAATGAGTGTTTTAACTAGGACATCCAGTGTCTGTTACACATGATCACTTGGACAAGTTACTTACATAGTCGCTTCTCTTCTACCCTAAAGGTGGATGTCTTTTATTATTCTTGTGCCTCAAAGTTTCTCTGTGATGGTGTAACTAGTCCGATTCCTTCACACAGCCTCTTACGCCTGGCAGGTTACGGTGTAGTTATTTCTACCTGCCCATTCGAGCCACTGGTAAGAAACATGTGGTTGATAGTTTAAATGACAAGTACATATCATTTCATCTGTCAAAGTGCCTGTGTACTGAGGGAGAAAAGGGGGGGGGGGGTCTGTGTAGATGCTCCATCCATTCACCAACCACACATATACAGCAGCCCTGGAAACAGGCTGCACTAGCAAAGGTATAGGGATGACAGTAGGAAGGCAAACCTAGTAGTACAAAAATCCAGCAGAAATCGGATGTATCGGGCCGAACCGCAGAAAGCGTTGCCTCGCTATAAATTACGTCAACACGTCCTTTTCACTACGAACGACAAAGAAACATACACACAAACACACACTAATATATATATATATATATATATATATATATATATATATATATATATATATATATATATATATATATATATATAGATATATATATGGAGGGTAGAAAGTGAAAGAGAGGGAGGGAGAAAGAGAGTGAAAAAGAGAGAACAAGAAAGAAAGAGAGAGTATTGCTGTTAGAATGTACTCAGTGTTGAAAATTGCAAGTGTCGGGGGACGAAAATCACAGATATCGCAGCCTCGCTGTAAAGCAATCTACAACAGAACGTCATAACGTCCAGCGGGAACGCCGACGATAGATAAGAAGATCGTCTCATATGACAGATCGGAATTATTTTGTCTTCTTCTGTGTCACCTGGAAGGGTTGTTGATGTTGATTAACTAGGTCTGCCGAGCTGTGCGATATTGCCCAGTCAATGTCAAGCGGAGTAATTACCTGGAAGGGTTGGAAGGTTGACTTCAGGGGGTTGGAAGGCTGGCTTGACTTTGGGGGGTTGAAAGGTTGGCTTGACTTCGGGGGGTTGGAAGGTTGGCTTGACTTCGGGGGGTTGGAAGGTTGGCTTGACTTCGGGGGGTTGAAAGGTTGGCTCGACTTCAGAGGGTTGAAAGGTTGGTTCGGCACCAGGGGTTTGGAAGGCTGGCTTGACTTCACGGGGTTGGAAGCTTGATTCGGCACCAGAGAGTTGGAAGGTTAACTCGGCACCAGGGGGTTGGAAGCTTGACTGGCTCCAACGGGTTGGCAGGTTGACTCGGCTACAATGTATTGGCAGGTTGATTCGTTTTCAGCGGGGTGGAAGGTGACTCGACACCAGGGGGTTAGAAGGTTGACTCGGCACCAGGGGGTTGGAAGGTTGACTCGTCACCAGGGGGTTGGAAGGTTGACTCGGCACCAGGGGGTTGGAAGGTTGACTCGTCACCAGGGGGTTGGAAGGTTGACTCAGCACCAGGGGGTTGGAAGGTTGACTCGGCACCATGGGGGTTGGAAGGTTGACTGGCTCCAACGGGTTGGCAGGTTGACTCGGCACCAGGGGGTTGGAAGGTTGACTCGTCACCAGGGGGTTGGAAGGTTGACTCGGCACCAGGGGGTTGGAAGGTTGACTCGGCACCATGGGGGTTGGAAGGTTGACTCGTCACCAGGGTTGTTGGAAGGTTGACTCGGCTCCATCATATGATATTCTACTGACGATAGAAGTACGCTCCAGTCGATCCAGCTGTAAAGGGGTTTGGCTAACAAATCCAACGTAACCGGTTAAAATGACGTCGTGATCGGTTATCTGTAACATGGTTTGCCGTAGCTTATTCAGCGATGGCGGTTCGTTTGTAAACGGGTACCTGGCCCTACAGTTAGGTAACCAAAGAAACGAGGAAAGGAGCTGGCTAATCCACCTCATACAAGTTGTAGTTTAGTAAACAAAAAAATCACTCCATCCCTGACAGCAGTGCCTGTTATAGGACTTCACAAGACCAAGTTAAGGGGAAAATATTTGGTAAAGTTAAATTGGTCTGTAACAAAGCAGTGATCTGTACCGTACGCAATTGTTAAATCCTGTATCCAGCCAGCATAATTTGAAAAAAGTGCGTCTCGCTGACTCACTGTGATAAAATGAATGGTTATTCTCTGGCAGCTCCAACTTTTCTAAGGTGTAAACTGAGCATCATTCTCAGGTTGCGTGCACAAGACACGAGAGACAAGTCGTTAAAGGACTGATCAAAAAGAAAAGACGGGTAAATGCAAGGTCAGAGTTATAACTGGCTTGCAAAAACAAACAGAAACAAGAACTAATTGTCAAACGAAGAAAAGGAATCAGATATTATTAAGGGACGTTCGAATTTGACAGAATGTATATTTTTAAACACACATTATCATCATCATCATAATCATCATCATCACCATGTGCTATTACCGACAGGCGTATGCGATCATAGATATCAATGATTTCTTGCCTGTCTCTAGTGCTAAACGTAAATTATGACGTGGAATAGCTTGCATACCACGACGTTAGATTGTCTAAATTCGACTCGTCTTCCTTTGACGCCCTTTATCCATAACGCTAACAGTTGTGCATCTTGTCATAGTGGCTTTTTCCTACTGTCTAAGCTTAGCACACACAAACACACACAGAGAGACACTCACATACATGTACACAAGCGCAAACACACACGTGTGTTACATATTCGCTCGAGCACCAACACACAAAAGACTGCATGTTATCTACCTCGGTCTGGAACCAAACCAATCTTCCAAACACTTTACAGTCTAACATCATTTACAAGATCCTAGTCTTATTGTTCAAGACAAGAACAGTCCTTTGATGTGTTTCATAGTTAACAAAAAAATGTAATTAAAACTAAAAATTTGATTTTTTAATTTAAAGATACAGTTGTTTATAAATCTACTTGAGCTATATGGTTGATAACTGACACTGACTTTAAATAAATCCGACTTGATGTGGTGCTACTCTGGTTGACTGCATTTGATAATTTAGAACGTAAAGGCGTAATCGACATAAGAGACATTACTAGACTACAGCTTCTTCTTCTTCTTCTTCTTTCGTGCACTTTAAAATATTATCTATAACTGCAATGTTGTATCTTGTATAAACTTCAGTCTATTGTAGTTCATTACAAGACTACAAATGATAACAGACAGTAATAGTGCAGAGAAGTGTATGTAATGTATTCTGATTTCCAGCTCGTTTCTCCTATGTTGATGTTATAATCAGTTTGGTCTAATATATATATTCGTATTTCCATCTTGATGCTTTTGGCACTTTGTAAATTATGGCTACCTTAAATCGCATTCTTTAAAATACAAGTTACAAAGCTTCAGTCAGTGAATGCTATACTGGAGTGTACAACTATTACAGCAACCATTCACTTAACTTAGTTAGCCATCAGTGGATGTAGAAGACTTTGCATATATTTGTAATCGAGCGGGCAGACAAATGGGCTATTTACCTGGTGTGTCTCGGGATGATGAATGGACAGGCTCCTGTTGGTCTTCATACATGCCACCTCCTGTTGGTCTTCATACATCCCACCTCCTGTTGGTCTTCATACATCCCACCTCCTGTTGGTCTTCATACATCCCACCTCCTGTTGGTCTTCATACATCCCACCCACCTCCTGTTGGTCTTCATACATCCCACCCACCTCCTGTTGGTCTTCATACATCCCACCTCCTGTTGTTCTTCATACATCCCACCCACCTCCTGTTGGTCTTCATACATCCCACCCACCTCCTGTTGGTCTTCATACATCCCACCCACCTCCTGTTGGTCTTCATACATCCCACCTCCTGTTGGTCTTCATACATCCCACCCACCTCCTGTTGTTCTTCATACATCCCACCCACCTCCTGTTGGTCTTCATACATCCCACCTCCTGTTGTTCTTCATACATCCCACCCACCTCCTGTTGATCTTCATACATCCCGCCTCCTGTTGATCTTCATACATCCCATCCACCTCCTGTTGATCTTCATACATCCCGCCTCCTGTTGTTCTTCATACATCCCACCCACCTCCTGTTGATCTTCATACATCCCGCCTCCTGTTGGTCTTCATACATCCCATCCACCTCCTGTTGATCTTCATACATCCCACCCACCTCCTGTTGATCTTCATACATCCCACTCACCTCCTGTTGGTCTTCATACATCCCACCCACCTCCTGTTGATCTTCATACATCCCACCCACTTCTTGTTGGTCTTCATACATCCCACCCACCTCCTGTTGGTCTTCATACATCCCACCGACCTCCTGTTGGTCTTCATACATCCCACCCACCTCCTGTTGGTCTTCATACATCCCACCTCCTGTTGATCTTCATACATCCCACCCACCTCCTGTTGTTCTTCATACATCCCACCCACCTCCTGTTGGTCTTCATACATCCCACCCACCTCCTGTTGGTCTTCATACATCCTACCTCCTGTTGGTCTTCATACATCCCACCTCCTGTGGGTCTTCATACATCCCACCCACCTCCTGTTGTTCTTCACACATCCCACCCACCTCCTGTTGGTCTTCATACATCCCACCCACCTCCTGTTGGTCTTCATACATCCCACCTCCTGTTGGTCTTCATACATCCCACCTCCTGTGGGTCTTCATACATCTCACCCACCTCCTGTTGTTCTTCATACATCCCACCCACCTCCTGTTGGTCTTCATACATCCCACCCACCTCCTGTTGGTCTTCATAAAGGCTACTATTTGGTTGACATTTCATTACCTTTAGCATACTCTGTTCTATTTCCAACACGGTACTTTCAAGCTTAATGCCCGTCTCTGACAGGCTTAGGCGTGATCTTTCCTCCCTTGTGACCAGAAGACACTTGAAACTTGCGAGATTCGAACACCTACCGTTTCGCGCTTTAGTTCGTTCCTTTCTTGACAGATGAGCGGCTTAGATTACTTCTCGACTTTAGCAACCGCCTTCCAGGAAGTACAAATCGTATAATTTTTACCGCAGGTGGTCGATGGAGAAGTTTGGGCGAGGACTATTACCGACACGACACTGTTCACAAACGATGTAAGGATGTTGTCTCAAGCTACCCTTGTTAAGTTGTTGATCGTCGTGCTGGCTGTCAGTAACCACCGTAGATGGCAAGTCCAGGCAGTATACAGAGCAGACGGAGTACAGGTGATGTGTCTCACCCACGTTAAAATTGTGAGAGCTCGAAGAGCCAGGGACAGTGTCACAATACCAGACACGTTAAAATTGTTTGAGCTCGATGTACCAGGGGCAGTACCATTGTAAAAGACACATTAAAATTGTCAGAGCTCGAAGAACCAGGGGCAGTACCATTGTAATAGACACATTAAAATTGTCAGAGCTCGAAGTACCAGGGACAGTACCATTGTAATAGACACATTAAAATTGCCAGAGCTCGAAGTACCAGGAACAGTGCAATTGTAATAGACATATTAAAATTGTCAGAGCTCGAAGTACCAGGAACAGTGCTATTGTAATAGACACATTAAAATTGCCAGAGCTCGAAGTACCAGGGACAGTACCATTGTAATAGACACATTCAAATTGTCAGAGCTCGAAGTACCAGGGACAGTAAAATTGTAATAGACACATTCAAATTGTCAGAGCTCGAAGTACCAGGGACAGTGTCATTGTACTAGACACATTCACATTGTGAGAGCTTAAAGTACCAGGGACAGTGTCACAGTACCACACACGTTAAAATTGTAGGCGCGCTTCGTGTAACAAGAAGCAAACATTGACCGCAAACGAAACATCGGCCAAACTTGAACACTGGGCTGACCGATGTCCCTTGAACTAGGAACCCCCTGGCAAACACCGATGATACTTCTGCTCCGTATTCGACCGTTGGTCACGAAGTCTAAAAGGTGGCTAGTAAACATTGACAGGTTATTCCTAATACTCAAACTGTTTGAAAGGCGTTCCAGTGTTCCCAGCGTGTGTCAACAACGGATGGACGGAATGAGACATCAAGGCGTTACCCGCAGTCCGTAACCCAATCCCCACTTCTGGTTGGCCACAATGTAATAATATCAGACCGAAACGCTAGGATACGGTGCTGCTATAAGTGAAATAATTAGCTCAATGTAATCGGTAGACGCGTTCCTGGGACTGGTGTGTTATCCCTGTCAAGTCTCTCAGGAACGCCACTAGTCCAGGTATCCGTCGGCAAGACGTAAGAGTCTAGCAGCTGTCATTACTTCAACTATCTGTGGCGGCTGTTCCATGATCAGTCACAGATGTTACATTCTTCCTGTAAGGGTGGGTCCATGCTTCACTAGCGAATATTGGGTTACTGAGGAATATCGCCGTTCATTTACACGGCATATCTACAGGGTTAAAGGCACACTTCGGTCGATCTAGCTGTAAATGGATGCCTGGCATACTGCTAAGAAAGGAAACGCAGCAATGGGGGGGAATTTGCCACCTCTCACCCACTCATAAACAAGCTGTGACCTGGTGCAATGAAGGGAATTTGCCACAAACCCCCCCCCCCCCCTACCTCACAAACAAGCCGTGGTCTCGCACGATCACGTCTCTAACACTCCATCCCCGACAGCAGTGTCGGCTATAGCACTACCTCTCTCTGGTATAAATGTGTAAACTTCTTCTTTTCTCTCAATCGCTCTCGATCTTGTTGAATGCCCAGATAAGTAAATGCACTCATAACATTCGTTACTCAGCAGCCAGTGACTCACAAATGATTGCTTGCATCAGGGCCAATGAGGGGCAGTCACCTAGAGCTGACCAGAAACCCCCCTCCCCCTCCAAGTGGCCGGCCCTGGAATGAGTTTGCACATGCAGCCGGACTAAGTGATTAGGGATAGAAAAGTTAAATACCTGCCTCAAAATGGGCTGTGATGACTTCAAAAAACTTCAGTTTAGATTTCAATCTTGTGCTCTACCTGGTGACCAAAACAGATGGTTGTGTGTTGTTTACCAGTTCTCTCTTTCAATTTCTGATGAGACATTTCATCGTGTCTCAGGTGGTGCTACGCTGATTACGGCGTATATTTTGTTCAGTTGGAGTTAGTTTTTGACACTTTGTAATCACCCGGAGTCTAATTGATGGTTTGACATGTACAGAAGTTTTCCAAACTGACGCGCCGTACTCAGCTACGGAGGAGCACAGAGCGAGTGCTGATGTTTAAACTACTGTAATAGATATACACACTGAATTATTATATATATGTGCAGACACACACATATATACATACACTCACACACATACATACACATACTATTAACTGAGCGTCGTTCTTATAGGAACGTATGGGAGAATAATATATCTGACATACCATTGATTGTTGTTGTAGCAATTCATTTATTGAGATCACATGTTTGCCCTACCAATGCACAACCCTTATTAACTCCCAGTCACTACATGTGGTAGTAGCAGGCTGATGTTCTACTCGTCCCCCCCCCCTTCCCCCCAAATCAGGCTCATGTGACCAGCTCGGATTATTTTGACAGTGTTGTGGCCTTACCTCTCAACAATTATCTGTTTCCCCATTTACGATGCGTCCAAAAACTATAATCTTTCAGGACTTTAATGATTAATTGAAATGAATAATGAGCAGCGGATAGCATGCCATGGCACTGTCGCGTCCCTATCCACGTGGATCATAGAAGCCACACATAATCAATGCAGCCTTCCCAGCAGGTCATACCTGGCGACTAATGAGGGCTGTCAATGGCTAACAAACCTCATTATTACGTCAATTATTCCTATTGCTGAGTCGACCTTGACGATTTCTAAAGCAGAGGAATAAATGGTGCTAATCCCTGAAGTCGCCACACGTTGCACTGGCTATGTTTTTATTTCACCTTCGACAAAGAAGTGGCATCTCGAAGGTTTGAACGCATATCATAATGGTCATAAGACATATCTCCAAACCACTCATTCAGTTGCTTCTCTGCATTAAAAAATAAATTGTTTCACAGATAACCACTACAAGAACATACACTTGCCATATTCCACTTCAAAGCGGACAATTGCAGCAGTATCCTTGTGCTCAGCAAGGAGCGAACGCGGGACAACAAGAACAACATTCAGAATTATTGGAATAAACATAAACATTCAAGCACGAAGGAAATCGTTCTAAGGAGTATATTCATCACTCAACAAATCTTCCGAGAGACATACACCAAAAAAGATGAAAAAAATGAGTAGGATTTATAGAAAAGTGTACTTTCATTTCTTACAAACAAACACATCATAACATCACGTTAAGTGAAGCGTTTCTCTTAACGATTGACAGACTTTATCCATCAACAAATATATCAATTTAGCCCGTTCTACAATATATATATATATATATATATATATATATATATATATATATATATATATATATATATATACAGAGCGAGCGAGAGAGAGAGAGACAGAGAGACAGACAGACAGACAGACGGATACCGTATGTCTGTTACTTGACAAATGTAACGCGATATAGTAGCTTTTCTTCATTTCAATCCATGTTTCAGAGATAAATACATATAGGGGTACATGATTATATGGTAAAAACTTGTGGGTGTATATGGGGAAAAGGTGGTATTGGCTGAAGATTGGATCTGTGGTACACGCTGATAGATGGGTCTGTGGTAGATGCTGATAGGTGGGTCTGTGGTACAGGAAGGTATGTGGGTCTGTGGTACTGTCTGGTGTGTGGGTATGTGGTACAGAATGGTAGGTGGGTCTGTGGTACTGTCTGGTGGGTGGGTCTGTGGTACTGTCTGGTGGGTGGGCCTGTGATAGAGGATGATGGGTGTGTCTGTGGTACAAGCTGATGAGTAAGTCTGTGGTACAAGCTGATGGGTGTGTCTGTGGTACAAGCTGATGAGTAAGTCGGTGGTACAAGCTGATGAGTAAGTCTGTGGTACAAGCTGATGAGTAAGTCTGTGGTACAAGCTGATGAGTAAGTCTGTGGTACAAGCTGATGGGTGTGTCTGTGGTACAAGCTGATGGGTGTGTCTGTGGTACAAGCTGATGAGTAAGTCTGTGGTACAAGCTGGTAAATGAAGCTGTGGTGCTGTCATCAAATAACAGAAAGAAAAACTCTCAAAGAACACCCCTGACAGACGCATACAACCTGGTGAACGCATTAAGCCAACATCTTTATTCAAAGCAAACCCAGTTTGTGAGTCCCGATATTTTGCCCCTGCCAGGAATGGGTATTTGTTCGTGCCACATGAAACAGCAAAACCCCAGGGATCCCGACAAGAATGTTGGTGTACAGATTCTGTCCTCGTTCCAACCGCCACAGCGACAGATTTATTTGTTGTACCAGGTGATGGATGAGTTAGATAAATAGAGTACGACAAAGGCACTGAAAATCTAAATGCGAAGTGAGGACATGGCAGGTTTCGAACGAACTATTCCATCTCATTCCTCTACAGGTTCTGGTATACAATATGTCAGAAAGACTTGAGACTGTTTGCCACATTGTCAGACAGAATATTCGTCTTCTCCTTGCTGGTCCATGTTTGGCTATAACAACAACCTTTTTCTTCGTTTGGTTCTTCTGCCAACGCAAAAGTGAGGTATCATATTTTACCACTGTTGTCCAGAGACAATATCCTTTTCTGGTATCAAAAAGTACTTATCGAAATAGCACAACGGTTCATCATTCGTTATCTGATAGAGAGACACGCACCAATCTACCCAGTTGTAGATGAGTATTATAACACGCATATGAATCATTATCTAGTATAGAGAGACACACTCCAATCAACCAATTTGCAAACGAGTACCATAAAACAAATTAATTATTTAGTAGAGAAACACGCTTCAGTCTACCTAGTTGCAAGAGGAGGAAGACTCTGGTCAGGCAAAATATCCTGATCAGACATATTAGTCAGGGTCAGGCAAAATATCGCAAAATATCCTGGCCAAGAAAGACCCTCGCCTAGGCTTCCTAGTAGCCCTCCCTGGAAACGGGCTGTCTTTATGACAACCTGGCTAACGAAGTGAGGGATCGACGTGATCCCTGTAGTAGTGAGTGACACACAGATGAAGCCAAGCGTAACACAACCGCATGAAGGACCCCGCTCCACCTTTATCCGCCACCTAAGCTAAAAAAATCTTTATACTGGTTTAAAATGGCTGTTTAGTTATAATTCTTTAGTGCGTATGGCCATTGAGCAGTATGTGCATGCGCAGTATAGCGTTCAACATGGCCGCACCCCTATCGATTTGCATCGTAAAAGAACAGCGAGGCGTTATTGGTTTATTGTGGTCTGAGGGTATGGAAATTTCTGAAATCTATAGAATAATGGTTCAGTATAGGACAGTTGTTTGAGTCTGAGAAAAGTGTGTGAATGCGCAGAAAAATTTCAAAACCGAAGACAAAATGTCACTGAGGGAACAGCCGCGTGTAAGGCCAGCATGCGAGGCAACTGACAAAGTGAAATAACGGACCGACCAGCTAGTCCGTGGCAACAGACGAGCCACTATGATAAAATAGTAGTAGACTTCAACATGGATAACGGAACAGTGCACATAATTGTCCATAACGATCTCGGTTTTAGAAAAGTTTGTAGCAGATGGGTCCCAAGCCAGCTGTCAACGAGGTAATGTAGACGGTGCAAAATTGGTTAAAGGTCACAGAAAAAGACTTTTGTTCTAGAGGCTATCTACAACCCTCACACTGGCCCCCATCTATTTGTCTTCCTCCCCCCCCCCCCCTTCCGCCTCCCCCATTCTTCCATCAGTTCTCTTCCCCCCTCTCTTATATCAATATCACGCCCTCCCGGCTTATATTGCCTTCTCATTGTTCTCCTATCTGGACCACTATTTGGCCACGCTTGGCTTATCAGACATATTCCGCCACTTTTTGTTTGACCTCTCCTATTTCAGTTTCTATCGAGCACTTGGCACAACCGGTCGCTTAGACAGAAAGCGTCTCCTACCTGAAACAGATGAGTTGACCATTTTTTCTTATATGCTGATTTGTTAGTTCAGTGTTGTTGTCCCTGATGAAGGCCTATTGGTCGTAACGTAGGTTTTGTTTGTGTTCTCGTCTCGGTGCGGTATCTGACCATACTCATTTTTAAATTTTGATTAAGCTCAACCTTAATCAACTTTTACTAGTTTTTTTTCATGTTTTTTGCCTACAAGCAGCTGGACAAAGTGTGTTGTGAGGCACGAGGACAATGACAACAAATAAGACACACAACATTTCTGGTTCGCACTCTTGGAACAATTTGATTAATAAAATGACTGTCCCTTGATTTAGATGTAGCCATTCCGTGCTGTTATTAATCGATATCATTACACTCCGGGCAGATCCATGGCTGCTCAGACCCTGACAAAAAATAGCGAACAGTACAGATACTGAAAGTTCCTGTAGCTCGTTGGATTATACACACTCCTGATCCGGGCTCTCAGGGGGCCCTCTCTGCTGAACCTGCCTGCAATATGTGCAATGATGGTTTATCGACTACCGAGTCTTCATCCAAATGGATGTCATTGACCAACTTCAAAATGGCACCTCTATTCATTGTCAATGTTCCCACGGGATGTTAGCTCTTTCATTCACGCCAAGCCAGTAAAGTGCTTCACGTGTGGATCATGAGATCCACTTACTGGAGAAAAAAAACAACTGCATCTCTACGCACGTTGTAGGGACAGCTAAAGAAAGTTGTACTTGGAATAGTAACATCATTATGTAAAACAGATTGATTCAGAAACCACCACTGAAGATTAAACATAGCTTTGCCGAAGGAAACGTTTTTCACTAGTCAAAAGAAAAAAGAAAAGAAAAACTGCCATTTATTTATTTTTGTTTAAACTGGTAGATGATTCTAGTAGCATGTAGTAAATATTGAAACAACAAAGTAAAAGAGATGAAAGTTCATAGCTGAAAAACAACAAAAGAGGAGACAGTTGTTTTTGTAACTGTGACGCAACAGCCAGGAAAGAAGACACCGTCAGACGCTGACAAAAAAAAGAAAAAGAAGAAGAAGAAGAAAAAAAAGAAGAAGATGCCTCAATGTAAACAACACGACGTCATATTCAGGACGATGGAAAAAGACGAAGAATTCAAATATAAGTGAAAATAATAAACAAAACTTCCCCACAAAAAATACGGTCTAATCCATATATTAGAGTGCTTGAGTCAAGACAGCTTAATGTTTTGGGATTTATTTCCCGTCCATCAAATAAGTCAGCCGGCCGTTAGAGGACAGACGTCAGCTGTCAGCAGGTTCCATTCTAATTCCACAAGGAAACAGACGTCCTATGACGCAAACCAATACCAGCTGGTTAAGTTCAATGTTTAGTGACTTGTTGGACTCGATACCGTCCACTCATTAATCCTATTTCCCATTTACTCTCTCCCCATGGGCAGCGATATTGAAGCTCCGTCTCTCTCTTCTTGTCAGTCTCATTCATTGTGTATGTCTACCGGTTACAGAATGCATTTCTCATTTGCCACGAGTGACTCGTGCTGGAGGAAACCATTATTATATATTTGCGCTGATTGGAAATGTCTATGTGATCAATGTGCAAGATCAAGTGAGCGATTTTCTAGACCAAAATTACAAATGGTCAATTCTGAAAAAAGGTGCAGAAGTGGGGGTAGAGTGGATCGGAGACATGAATGCTGGATGACCAGTAACATAAAACGGCTGAACGATGATACAAAACGGCTGACTGGTGACACAAGGTGGCTGATACAAAACGGCTGACTGGTGACACAAGGTGGCTGATACAAAGCGGCTGACTGGTGACACAAGGTGGCTGTTCGATGACACAAAATGAATGATCGACGACATAAATTGGATGATCAACTACACAAAACGGCTAATCGATGATATAAAATGGATGACCGATGACATAAAATGGCTGCTCAAAGACATGAAATGGCTGCTGAATGACATAACATTACTGCTCGAAGACAGCACACCTGATAGCAGGATCATATTTGATATCAGATCTGGCGTACATCTGATATTAGAAGCTCATCTGATACCACGATCACATTTGATATGATAGGCTCATCTGATACCAAGATCACATTTGATATCAGAAGCTCATCTGATACCACGATCACATTTGATATCAGAAGCTCATCTGATACCAAGATCACATTTGATATGATAGGCTCATCTGATACCACGATCACATTTGATATCAGAAGCTCATCTGATACCACGATCACATTTGATATCAGAAGCTCATCTGATACCAAGATCACATTTGATATGATAGGCTCATCTGATACCACGATCACATTTGATATCAGAAGCTCATCTGATACCACGATCACATTTGATATCAGAAGCTCATCTGATACCAAGATCACATTTGATATCATAAGCTCATCTGATACCACGATCACATTTGATATCAGAAGCTCATCTGATACCACGAGCACATTTGATATCAGAAGCTCATCTGATACCACGATCACATTTGATATCAGAAGCTCATCTGATACCACGAGCACATTTGATATCAGAAGCTCATCTGATACCACGATCACATTTGATATCAGAAGCTCATCTGATACCACGAGCACATTTGATATCATAAGCTCATCTGATACCAAGATCACATTTGATATCAGAAGCTCACCTGATACCACGATCACATTTGATATCAGAAGCTCATCTGATACCACGAGCACATTTGATATCATAAGCTCATCTGATACCACGATCACATTTGATATCAGAAGCTCATCTGATACCACGATTACATTTGATATCAGGAGCACATCTGATATCAGAAGCATATTTGATATCGTATATTTAAGAAATTTTAGCCTACATGTCTGTGGTACGTGTTCGTTTGAAAAATATCATTGGTGTATCTTTGTTTAGGTCAAGAATTATGACAAAGTAGATATGTTCATGTATAAGTAGAGACAAAAGCAAATAAACACATTGAAAAAGTAAGTAATATTAATAAGGTTAAAATCGACCGTGGACAACTAGCACAGTTTGTGTATAAGCATGTCTTATGGTATCCTAGTCACATTCTTTCATAATATTCATAGTCTCATTATTTCATGATATTCCTAGTCACATTGTTTCAATGATATTCCTAGTCACATTGTTTCAATGATATTCCTAGTCACATTGTTTCAATGATATTCCTAATCACATTGTTTCAATGATATTCACAGTCACATTGTTTCAATGATATTCCTAGTCACGTTGTTTCAATGATATTCCTAGTCACATTGTTTCAATTATATTCCTAGTCACATTGTTTCAATGATATTCCTAATTACATTGTTTCATAATATTCCTAGTCACATTTTTTCATAATAGTCCTAGTCACATTGTTTCAATGATATTCCTAGTCACATTGTTTCATAATATTCCTAGTCACATTGTTTCAATGATTAAAAGTATATAAACACATTTTAGATGAAGTGTTCTTCTTCTTCGTACGCTATATGAAGTGTTCGACAGAGTGACTAAACGTTCGATGTGAAAACAGAAGTACGACAATCGTGCCTCTTAACAATTCTCTGGCTGTTTCTGTCAAAGTGAAAAGCCAGACGACAGCGAACATATCGAGAGAAATAATATGCCGTTACTTTCAACACTAGAGGACTAAGAATATGGAGATGGCTTTGCACTATTTGCATATTCTCGGCAACACATTAAAAGAGAAAACTGGCTATTTCATATCGCGACTTTTAAAATGATCTTGTATGTCCTTGTTTATGAGGAAACCCACATTGAACATCTTATGGTGATTTGCACAGATTTTAAGACTCATTTTTATCTTGGGTTCTAGAAGCTGGTGGTTGTATGTCATGGCTTATAGTCCTGCTGACAGATGCTCTCGCCGTAGTCACAGCGCTAAAAAGCCAGAAAAACACTGAGCTTAATGACTTAAGAGCAGCACTCTGCAAACTGTGCCAGCAGTCCGCACCAAAAAGGGTAGTGGTACAGTGGGTTCCGTCACACTGCAACATCCAAGGCAACGAGGAGGCAGACAGACTGGCAAAAGAAGGTGCAAGGCTACCACAAACAGATACCAGTATGACGTACGAAGAGTCAAAACGGCTTATCAAAGCCAGATACATGACCAAATGGGAAACCGAACATACTGGTTACACCAAAAACGATGCCTATTACCAGTTGAACCGAAGAGAGCAGGTCGTTGTCTTCAGACTTCGCACTGGCCACAACAGACTGAGGTACCACCTATTCAACAAATTGAAGATAGGGTGTACCGACGAATGCCCGTGCGGTACTGGTAAAATGACCACTGAACATCTGCTGCAGAACTGCCCGACATACGAGGATCAGAGAGAGCAGATGTGGCCATTGCCAGTGGAACTGCAAGACAAGCTCTATGGTAGTGGCGAGAGTCTCAGGATGACCGCCGCTTTTTTCGAAAAAATAATGGTTACTGTCTGACTGTGTACGAAGAAGAAGAAGAAGTATGTCATGGCTGGTCCTCAGCAGACTTTAACATCGTGTAATGAGGATGTGTATACGGGAATCTATATGGACCTATGTGTGAACTGCAGAAGGAAATGAGGTTCATACAAGAGACAACTTTGCAGATGCAGACATACTCCAAGCGAACGAAAGAAGAAGAAGAATGTAAGTGAGTTTTCGTAATGAAACTTTAGAGAGAGAGACACAGAGAGAGATAGATAGAGAGCGAGAGAGAGAGAGAGAGAGAGAGAGAAATAGAATTCTGAGTCTTCCCTCTTCACTCCAAGTTATTTAAGTGGCCAAGTTTGATGGCCTTGAGTGAGTGAAACTTTAGAGAGGGGGAGTCCTTTATGAGGGTTTATACTTCCAATTTCGTCGGAGAATTGCCGGGACCCGAAAGAGGAAGCAGAGAATAGCACCACTAAACCTGCCAAGCCTGTCCGAAGAGGCTACTAAGGAGTGTTGGGCATGGGGCCGGCTACCTTGTCCTGTAAACATTTTAATCCACACTATCTTCAGTCAACAGAGGAAAGTCAACTAAAGGGAAATATACAACTCCTTATATATTATGGTTAATCTTGTTCAGAGTATCTATTATCATTTTGATTCAAATGTTTTCGATTCTAAATGTGTTAAATGCGCCCCTTATGGTAGCATTAGGACAACTCCTTCACTATGGTGTACGTCTTCTTCGGTGTGCCCTGAGGACAGCAGCATTTCCCCTGTGTTCGAGTTAATCTTCTCGCATCCTTCCCACAATGTTTCAGCCAGTTTCAGATTCCCGAATGTCTAGTTTCTCATCCCCTATGTCACCTATGCAGCCTTCATCTGTTCGTACGTTGCACGAACATTTCAACTATCAGATCTGGAGGGTTTCCTAGACAAAACCCCGCTAGCAAGCGACGCAAATTTCTTGCGGTTTTCTCTGCATCACATTATTAGCCCTCTTTATAGAAGACATTCCTATATTCCTTCATTTTAGTTAACTTTCCTCCATTCACTGAAGCTAGTGTGGCTTAACATGTTTACAGGACAAGGTAGCCGACCCCATGCCCAACCCTCCTTAGTCGCCTCTTATGACAGGCTTGGCAGGTTTAGTGTTGTTATTCTCTGCTTCCTCTTTCGGGTCCCGGCAACTCTCGGACGAAATTGAAAGTGTAAGCCCTCATAAATGTATTTTCCTCTCTAAAGTTTCACTCACTCAGGGCCATCAAACTTGGCCACTAGAAATTTCTTGGAATGAAGACTCAGAAATCTCTCTCTCTCTCTTTTTTCTGTGTCTCTCTCTAAAATTTCATTACGAAAACTCGCCGACATTCTTTTTCTTCTTCTTTGGTTCCTTTGCAGTATGTCTATATCTGCAAAGTTGTCTCTTGTATGAACCTCACTGTCTTCTGCAATTCACACATGGGTCCATATAGTTTCCCTTCCAGTGCCGTTTCTCTTGACCAGTATGTCCGCCTCAGTAGCTCATACTCTGGGCAGTCCTGAAGTATATGCTCCGCAGTGTGGGGTTCCTGTCCACATGTACACAAACATGAGCTGCCAATCCTAAAGTTTGAATACATGTGGCTGCGGAGTCAGTTGTGTCCTGTTCTGAGGCGCAGTATGACAATCTGCTCTTGCCTACTTATATTGTGATAATCATCTTATATTTGTGTTGGAAGCTCTCTCATTGATTTAATCATCTTTTTCTTTTGACGGTAAGTAACTGGTACATCTGGTTGCTCGTCTGCAGCATCTTCCCTCGCCAGTGTGTCAGCTCTCTCATTTCCTGGCATTCCGCAGTGAGACGGTATCCACTGCACCGTGATTCTGCGCTGGTGCTCAATATTGACAATACAACTGGTAGATCTGACAGCTTCCCGGATGACAGTGCCTTTAGTACTCATTTTATTTTGCATCTGTCAGAAATACCACAGGAAACGGGTCAAGGTTCGACTCACCAACATCAAACTAGGTCTCTAGGAAAACGAGAGTCTCTCTCATAAATGAATGAAGTTTCGGCATGAAATCTCGTGGCTATTTAACTTGGGCATATAAAGAAACTGAGTGTCAATACAATCGAATCAATACACACCTGTTCAACTCACTGTGGAACATAGGGCTGATACAAATATTTGCCAAGCCATAAAGGTTGATGTTTTGAGAGTGTGAGCCATGTACGTCATTAGAATTCCAAACTCACTACTACACCTCTATCTAACTTGGTAACAGGCAGAAACCAAGTGTAATCCTTCAGAACAGTGTCCTTGTAGTTTCATCATGAAGGCTAGACTGCGATCAAACGTGGCTGAGGAGGAAATCTCCCCTTCTTTAAGTTCTGGCCAATGTGAACGTACAGTCCGCACACAGAAGATTGTGTGGCATTTAGACCAGGGGACACAACTACTCAAAGCCAAATCAATAGGATTGACCATTAGAAGGTTGGCTCCATTAAGCTCTGCCAGTCATGAGCGGAGTTGGAGAATGTCGTGGAACTCAAGCCAGGCTGAGCGGTTGCACTTAGTTTAAGTGACCAAATGAGCATGCTGCCCATTGGGACCCAGGACTAGAATCCACGAATGGTGACCCAGATTAGGGAGTGATCAGTTATCCATTCTATGTGATGAGAAATCGGACAATAGGCACAAAACTATTGTCACCGCCTGAAACTAGCACATAAATGACAGGTTACTCTTAGTTTTAATAAAGTACAAGAAATAACGAAAAACATTTCACTGCTACCCTGAAAGAAGCACTGCAACATTTCAAAAGTTAGTTTCCCATCGCAAGCGATGATGGCGACATCATCAGACGGTTTTTGTCTTGGTGACTTAACATGGACTGTATTTGGAGTATAGTGAGAAAGAAACTCATTCTATTCTCTCAATCTACCTTGAACCAGTGGCAAGACTTTCAGTCGAGACGAATGGAGGTAACTCATGATGCAGTCGATCTGGTCTTACCTCCCTTGAGACAAGGGCTCGCTTGAAACTTACGGAATTCGACCGTCCACCATTTCCGTTCATCGCATTGAGAGGCGAGTGTCTTAGGAAGTAATTTAATGTGATTAAAGAGGAACTAGCATGGAACTAGCAACTTCATCATGTTAAATGAATTGCTACAATAACAACCGCACGCACGTGTTTTAATCCTTCCTTTAAAGGGTCAGCTGCAGTGGTGGCCATGCGTTTGATAACAAGCAAAAAGGAGACAAGAACAATAAGGGTCACATAAAATAATCTTGGGTTTCTTACTTCCTGTTGCGATCCAAACAGAGCATGGGGCAACACCTGCAGTTAATGCCCACGCAGGAAGCATGAGCCAAAGAATGAATGTGGCGTTGGGAAACTAAAGCGGAGAAACTTTGCAGAAATAGCCAAATCAAAGATGAACGAAGACCCTATGAACGTACTAACAACACCAAAGCCCATCCCTACTGTACGAAAACCTACCTGGAGGCAGCATATATTTCCAGAGGTGGAAGAAAATATACCAGGTATAGGAAACAAAAACAGCCAGACTGAAAAAAAGAAGAGATACAACCCTGAGGTACATAACGGAAAACTACCCAAGCATGGATTAGACCCATGCATACACTGACGGTTCTGTAACAAACACAACACAGAACGGAGGGGCAGGGGTATTCCTGAGCCTACCAAATGGCAGAAAAATAACACTGTCAGTGGCAACTGGAAAATACACAAGCAATTTCAGAGCGGAGGCAGGGGCACTGAGAGCTGCAGTAGAAGAAATGGTGACATGTAAAAGGAATGAAAGCCATATAGTCCTGCTCACAGATGCCCTGGCCGTAGTCACAGCACTAAAAAGCCAGAAAAATACTGAACTTAATGATTTAAGAGCAGTACTCTTGTCAACTATGCCAGCAGTCCGCACCAAAATGAGTAGTGGTACAGTGGGTTCCATCCCACAGTTACATCCAAGGCAACGAGGAGGCAGACAGACTGGCAAAAGAAGGTGCAAGACTACCACAACCAGATACTAGTGTGACATACGAAGAGTCAAAAAGGCTTATTAGAGCTAGATACATGACCAAATGGGAAACAGAACATACTGGCTACACAAAAAACGATGCCTATTTCCAGTTGAACAGAAGAGAGCATGTCGTGGTCTTCAGACTCCGCACAGGCCACAACAGACTGAGGTACCACCTATTCAACAAATTGAAGAAAGGTGGCACTGACGAATGCTCGTGTGGCACCGGGAAAATGACCGCTGAACATTTGCTGCAAAACTGCCCGACATATGAGGATCAGAGAAAGCAGATGTGGCCATCACCAGTGGCAACACTAGACAAGCTCTATGGCAGTGTCGACAGCCTCAGGATGACCGCTGCTTTTTTCGAAAAAATAAAGGTTGACGTCTGACAGCGTAAGAAGAAGAAGCAGAAGAAGAATGTGTCGTTGATGGGGTCGATAGCTTCATCTACAACCACAAGTAATCACATTTAACACATGTAGTTCTAAGGTGAAGTGGTTATGTTCTTTGTTCTTTATTACTTACACCCTGATCCATACGATATGGATAGAGTATGCGCGGGGTGGGGTGGGGGTGCTGAGAGAGAGAGAGAGAGAGAGAGAGAGAGAGAGAGAGATAGACATGTGAGATAGATGGGTAATTGTGAGAGACAGTGTTTTAGTATTTATTCCCATTATTGGGGTCCACCAAAAGGAGAGTGGTTTAGAACGGGGGGGGGGGGGGAATGCCGCCTGTCCATACAGTAGCCACGCAGTGTACATGCATGATTCTTATTTCACTCCATATATAAAAAATGGGACGTTAACCATGAATTCTTGGTGTCCCCAGAATCCAAACCGTTCGACCACCTGCTCCTCATGGTATCTATGACAAGTGATCCAAATGAGTGCCCACTCTTACCCTTGTATCATATGTGGTATTGTGTCTATGTGTACTTATATGTGGTATTGTGTCTATATGTACTTATATGTGGCATTGTGTCTATGTGTACATATATGTGGTATTGTATCTATCTGTACTTATATGTGGTATTGTGCCTATGCGTACTTATATGTGGTATTGTGTCTTAATCTACCTACATATGGTATTGTGCCAATCTACCTATATGTGGTATTGTGTCTATGTGTACATATATGTGGTATTGTATCTATCTGTACTTATATGTGGTATTGTGCCTATGCGTACTTATATGTGGTATTGTGTCTTAATCTACCTACATATGGTATTGTGCCAATCTACCTATATGTGGTATTGTGTCTTAATTTACCTATATGTGGTATTGTGTCTTCATCCGCCTATTTGTTATGTGGTAGTGTGTCTACATGTACCTATATGTGGTATTATGTCTACATCTGTGATAATATGGCTAAAGCAATGTATTTCTTTCAGACCAAGAAGTCAATGTAAACCGCGTGGTTACATGAGCTCAAATTTCCACTGTAGGGATTAGACCGTCACTATTAGTTCTTGGTTACTACACTCAAAATGTGACTGATACTCTGGGGTTAGACCGTCATTGACAGTCGCTTCTTCGGCACTCTAAATGCGAGAGTCGTTATGAGATTAGACTGCCACTATCATCATGAGACTAGACCATCACTACCATCCTAAGATTAGACTGTCACTATCATTATTATAGTAGACTGCCACTATCATCATGAGACTAGACCATCACTACCATCCTGAGATTAGACTGTCGCTATCATCATAAGAAGGCTCGATGAAACAGCTCTTGACTATGGTATGGAGATAAACGCTGGAAATACAAAACTAATGACAAACAACTCTACGGGCTTCAACAGCAAGATAAAAGCAAACGGTCAAGAACTCGAAGTAGTTGACCGTTTTAAATATCTTGGGTCGATTGTCAGCGATGAAGGATCAAAATGTGAAGTATTGGCCAGAATAGCACAGCGGCGCTTGCACGGCTTAACAAAATCTGGCAAGATAAACGGTTTGCACTACGCACGAAAATCAGATTTATGCGTTCACTGGTCCTATCAATATTTCTCTATGCGTGTGAGATATGGACAGATACAGCTGACCTTCAACGAAGGATACAGGCCTTGGAGATGAGATGTTTCCGAAGACTTTTAAACGTCACGTACAGAGATCGAGTTACAACCGAGGAAATCCGAAATAGAATTACGACGGCAATAGGGCCTTTCGAAGATCTCTTGGCAACTGTCAAAAGAAGGAAACTCACTTGGTACGGTCACATATCGAGATCAAATGGTCTTGCAAACACAATCCTCCACGGGAAGGTGCATGGCAGACGACGAAGAGGCCGGCCCAAAAAGAGATGGGAAGACAACATAAAAGAATGGACCAGCCTCCGACCAGAAGAGTCACAGGCAGCGGCTACTGACAGAGAGGGATGGCGTGGAGTTGTGAGGATGTCTTCATGTGTGCCTTACCGGTTACGGGATGACCTGACCTGACCTGATCATCATAAGAGTAGAATGTCACTATCATCATGAGATTAGACTGACACTATCATCCTGAGATTAGACTGATACTATCATCCTGAGATTAGACTGACACTATCATCATGAGATTAGACTGACACTATCATTCTGAGATTAAACTGACACTATTATTCTGATATTAGACCATCACTACCATCCTGTGACTAGACTATTACTATCAACATGAGATTAGTCTGTCACTGTCATCATGAAGTTAGACTGCCACTTGCATCCTGAGATTGGACTGTCACTATCATCCTGAGATTAGACGCTTTAACGACATGCTCTAAATGTAACAGTCACTATAATCGAGTCTATTATGTCTATATGTGTGGAACACACCGAGCTCCCAACCCTGAAACCACTGACAGACATAAATATACAGCGTAAGCGAAGGGTTGCCATAAATGACTGTTAATGTTGGTACGCCTCAGTAAATGCGCTTCATAAGAAACCGAACAGGGAGTGAGTTTTTAACACGCTTCTATGGTCAGAGCAGTACGCGTGAGCCAACTGTTTCACATCAATGTCCCTCAGGTTCAATCTACGCGTCCCTTTCGGGCGCCAGTTAAACAGAGTTCTGGGACTGGATATTGCAGCTTATCAATCGCTCGTGTAGCTGATTGGCGACAGAGTGAGAGAGGTTCGGGGAGGGGGCTAGAGGGAATGAGAGAAAGAGGGAGAACGCGAGAAGAACATTGAGAGTGAAAGAGGTATGATAAAAGAAAATGAAAAAGATAGAGATGGTGATATAAAATTAGCGAGGGAATTACAGAGTCAAAGACACCAGAGAGAGAGAGAGAGAGAGAGAGAGAGAGAGAGAGAGGAGGAGGAAAGAGAGAAAAAGAGAGAGAGAGAATCAAAGAGAGACACAGAGGGTGAATGAATGAAAGTGAGAAACAGTAAGAAAGAGAAAGTCAGATAACAAAAGAGAGTATAAGTGAGTGAAAGAGAAAGATACAGATGGTGAGAGAAAGAGAAAGATAGCGAAAGACAATGTGAAAGAGAACGATACAGCTGGTGAGAGCAAGAAAGATGCAGCTGGTGAGAGAAAGAGAAAGACAGGGTGAAAGATAAAGAGAGGGGAAAAGAAAAGAACTATAAGGAGAGAGGTCAGAATTTCTGAGAAAGAATGAAATAGAGTGAACATGTATGTATGATCACCTCAAAGCTTTCATTTGGTTGCAGGCGCCTACAATACGAAACATGACAACCAGGGGCGCCAGGTTCCCAGACAAGGCGAGTAATTCCAGCGTTCTAGATAAACTATTAAACCAAATTATAGGAGACTTGTCTACCCCTTATTTTGGTTCTACGTGCCCAATGGAAGGAAAATATCGAATGTGTCCACCAGAGTCGTCACGCCATTCAGAACATTCGTTCCGGCTTTCTGCACTGATAGAGTGGTCGATTTTAAGGACATAGGCACCGGGGTTTATTTCCGTCATCAGCACGCTATAGACGGACCAACCGTCTTCTTCTTCTTCTTCTTCTTCGTCGTCGTCGTTCGCTTTCAATATCCCGCCAACAAACCATGAAATGGGCTTTGCAAGTAGCAGAATGTAATCCGGAGAAGAGAAAGCATTGTGTCGAAGTTTACAGCTTGTCTGCGATATATGTCCCTTTCGGTCCGACACATTCGAGTTCAGCAGAATCATTTTTCGGTACCGGGTTAGCCGTCCCTCTTCGATCCATTCTCCTTAGCCAGTCTGTTCTGTTAGGGTCTGTTATCCAGGATCACCGCGTGGAGGTGTAGAAGGGTCTTGGCAACTCTGGTTCGCTAGCCCTGACGCTAGCAGTCAGCTATGGGTCACTGAATACTGCAGCTCATGCGCTGCTCAGCATCTTGATCTCGACCCAACTGTAAAAGGGTACCCGGTTTACTGTTAGTGCATAAAAGGCAGCGAGGAAGGGAACTGGCCACTCCAGTTCAGAATGTAATGTCAGAATGGGTTAGTCAAATGGTTTAGGCATTGTGTGTGACAGAGACGAGAATAGGACTTCTGCCCCCCCCCCCCCCACTGGGAGAATGACTTAAAAAGAAACTGACAGTGTTGTTTAACTCCCAGTACGGTTGAAGACTACAACTCATGATACTGCACAACCCGTCCTTCACAAATGTCAAAATAACACTGAGTGTAGAATAGCATTTTGTATTTAGAAGAAAATTCTTGAAATATTATGCCTTAAAGAACGGTTTGGAAGAAAGCTATATAAATACTACACTATAAAAAAGCTCTAGAAATATTACGCTATAAAAGTTCTACAAGAAAGCTCTAGAAATATTACGCGATAAAGAAAACTCTAGAAATACTATACCTTAAAGAAAGATCTACAAGACAGCTTTAGAAATACTGTTCAATTTTATAAAATAGGAGAAAGCTCTAGAAATACAACGCGTGAAAAAAAACTTTAGAAGAACGGTATAAAAAAAAGTTCTAGAAATACAACGCCGTAAAGAAAGCTTTAGACGAAAGTTCTAGAAATACAACGCCATAAAGAAAGCTTTAGCAGAATGCTCTAGAAATACGCCATAAAGAAAGCTTTAGAAGAAAGCTCTAGAAATGCGCCATAAAGAAAGCTTTAGAAGAAAGCTCTAGAAATACAACGCCATAAAGAAAGCTTTAGAAGAAAGCTCTAGAAATAGTATGCCTTAAATGGTGCAGTTATTCCATAGGAAATCATTCGTTTTCTCAGAAAGGGCATAGATGAGTATGAACGTCCTGGTTCGTAACAAGCTTAGACTCGGCAGAGCGCCTTCCGCGCATTTCGACTTCACTGGATGATCAATTAGTGCAAGGCATTAACTCACGACAATGAAGAACTGTAACGAGAGAAACAAGAGACAGGCCGCCATAGGTAGATACGCCCAGAAATGTGCCCTACCAGCAATAATAACAGTAATAATAGTAATACGTGCAACATGAACAACATTATAGTACAAATTCGCAGAAGACATTGCGTAAGGGAGGAAAGGGGGGGGGGGGGGGTTGGGGGGTTGGGGGGGGGGGGGTTGGGGGTTGGGTGGAGAGCAAAATACCGACAATTTAAATTCTCATTTCCTCAATCGCTATTTCAGGTTGTTGTGATTTGTTCTTGGATGTTAATGGTACATGATTCTTCCACTCTTGGTGAATTGTCTCTGCTAGCTAGTTTGTAGTAGCTCAGCTGAAATGCCTGGACGTGCTTGAGACGATTTCCTCGTTGTGTACGACACGGATGCGAGGGTGAGAGCCCGAATGCTGCTGAATCCGTAACAACAACAACAATAACCCTCACACGAACCTTAGCAGTGCCTGTTATAGGTATTTGAAGGAAGGGCACAACCGAACAAAAATGATGTCTGTGAGATGATGGCTACTTTATGTGATCGTCATAAAAGACCCCGTGTTTTGTGCATTAAACGACTAAAGGTGATCCCCACAGCAATCAAACTAGTCGGGGATGGAACGTTAAATACTGACATATACCAAGACTAGACGTCTTGTGAGGATGGGATGAACCGTGTCGTTCCTTGCTATCACGTCTTCTCTAACGGTAAGTCAGGTATCCATTTCAATTGGGTACTCGTCTAGATCGGAGGTCTTAATCAGGTGGCCTGTCAAGATGTATTGCGTGGCTTACAATACGAGTGAAACGCCATACGATGGGGAGAGGAGATATTGAGATTATGATGAAACTGGCTGACACTATGAAGAGTAAGTGTGTCAGAGAAACGACTAGGTCTAAATGTGTCAGAGAAACGACTAGGTCTAAATGTGTCAGAGAAACGACTAGGTCTAAATGTGTCAGAGAAACGACTAGGTCTAAATGTGTCAGAGAAACGACTAGGTCTAAATGTGTCAGAGAAACGACTAGGTCTAAATGTGTCAGAGAAACGACTAGGTCTAAATGTGTCTGAGAAACGACTAGGTCTAAATGTGTCAGAGAAACGACTAGGTCTAAATGTGTCAGAGAAACGACTAGGTTTAAATGTGTCAGAGAAACGATCGGTCGTAACAAATAACACAGATTGAATTTCACTTTGAAGTAAAAGAAAATATACATAAACAACGTGGAAGACAACAAATAACGCGTGGACGTTTTACAAAAGCACTGTAACAGAAAGCCACGTGTCGACCAAGCGGCCATTATGAAGTAAGTCTGTAGATGATGATGATGCTGAAAAACCATTGGGGTATGGCATTTATATTGCTGTGGGTTTTGTGGAAATAATTTCGTATGACCCTACTGCGAATTCCATGACATACAAACCTTGACTTCATGCGACCCTTTACTCAAATAACCTGAATTCATGCGGCCATTTAAATCAATACTTGATTTCCTGAGGCACTTGAATAAATAACTTGATTTCATGCGAACCCCTGGGCCAATAACATAACACATTGCCATGGATAAACAATTTGATTTCATTCGGTCCTTTTGATCAACAGCTTGATAACACGCGTCCTTGGAAACATAACTTGATTTCATGCTGATAGTTGGGCGAAAAACGTGGATTACATGCGGCCCTTACACACATCAACTGTATTTCCTGAGACCCTTTGCGGCCTTCCGGTCATCAACCTGATTTCAGCGGCCTGTCTACCAAAGATGTGATTTAATGAGGCATTTGCGTGAATAAAACTGCATCTCTGGGAGTGGTATTAATGTGAGAACCGTTATCTACTGTTCGGCGGACTTATTCTGTGAAAAAGGGGGAGGAAAGGGAGGGGGGGGGGTCGGCGTAAAGAGGACGTGGGATGACCAGCAGGTCAACAAACCATGTGTACTGGCGATGAATCAGCTGAAAGATTGGGTGGACAAAGCCTGCATGAGAAAGGGGAAGAACGGAGGATGTCAGCGATATTTGTGGCGCACAATGGATCACAAGGAGATGTGTACGAACAGGCCGAGCAGACAGGTCTAATGGCCAATTAGGATTACCAATCTGGCAGTTTGCGTGGGACAAACAGTTGCTGTTGGCCTGTGTTGATATTGATAAGGACGAAATTGTTACTGTCAATGCCCGGTCCAGATGACAGCTGACTCGACTGCGGATTACAAATTTACTACGGAACGAATAAGATACAAAGACGTTACAGTCCATTGCCAAATTGTTTTGTTAGGCCTCGTTCGCGTATTGTTCCAACACTGCACTCCAACCTTTACGTTTCAGCCAGAGCACGAGGCGCCAGCAGCAATTGACATCCTTACAGCAAGTCACCGTAAAAAACAAAATGTGCGCGAACTCTTGTAATGCTGGTTTCTATTACACGTTAAATGATTTTCTGCGTTTGCCAGCCCCATTAACAGCACTACTAAGTGCAATACCGCTTCGCCTAGCGCCCTAAGGTGTTGATGTTGCTAAGCGGTACACGATCACAGATGCTCAGATACCGAATCAATACATTCGTCGTCCGTGTTGTGAGGCGTGTTGCGACAGGATAAGTCTTTACCGCCATAAGCGATCGAATATCCCAACTCAAGAATGACAATGGCGGGAACTTCGTTAGTGATGAGCTACTGTCTATAGGATGATGACGATTTTCCTCCAACTGAAACATATACAGACCACAACAGCTGGACAGCCTATATAGAAACCGTAGTAGTTGTGTTATGACAATGATTTTATTTGGAACTTTCGCCATACGCATCTCTCGTTAGTAGCCTATAACATGCTTGGTTGCTATGGCGGACATCTTCCAACACGTGTGGGAATCGTCTATTATTCGGTTTCCAAATAACGGACATGACAAGTAGGGACATGACAAGTAGGAACTTGACAAATGGAGGCATGACAATTTGGGATATGACAAGTAGGGACATGACAAGTAGGGACATTACAAGTAGGGACTTGACAAATGGAGGCATGACAATTTGGGATATGACAACGAAGGACATGACAAGTAGGGACTTGACAAATGGAGGCATGACAATTTGGGATATGACAACGAAGGACATGACAAGTAGGGACTTGACAAATATGGACATACGTTGGAACATCAGAAATAGTGACATGGGACGTTAGAACATGACAAATAGGGGCATGACAAATTGGGACATGGCAAATTGGGACATGACAAGTTGGGACATGACAAGTTGGGACATGGCAAATAGTGGCATGGACAATTCAGGTCAGGTCATCCCGTAACCGGTGAGGTCGTTGGGGCACACATGAAGACATCCTTACAACTCCACGCCACCCTTCTTTGCCAGCGGCCGCTGCCTGTGTCTCTTCTGGTCGGAGATTGGTCCATTCTTTTATGTTGTCCTCCCATCTCTTTTTGGGCCGGCCTCTTCGTAAGTTTGGACACGTTGAGACATGACAAGTTGGGACATGGTAAATTGAGGCATGACAAGTTTGGGCAATGGGAGCTCATTTCTTACAAGACAGGGTTGCTAACCTCGTGTACCACTAATTTTAGTAGCATTTTAGAAAATGCTTTAAAAGTTTAACATAAAACCTAATTAGAAATGCGATTCATATTTGTATGCAGGAACATGGGTTACTGATGTCATCAAATGTGTTTTACATGTGTATGCACAAATTATTTAAGAGTAGAAAACACAGTAGTAGTAGAACACTTTTCAAAAGCAGAAAACTCCGCAAGAGTAGAAAACTCCGCAAGAGTAGAAAACTCCGCAAGAGTAGAAAAATGGTAGGACACTTTTCAAGAGTAGAAAACTCAGTAATGGTAGAAAACTCGTCAAGAGAAGAAAGCTCGTCAAGAGTAGAAAACTCATCAAGAGTAGAAAACTACTTCAAGAGTAGAAAACTACTTCAAAAGTAGAAAACTACTTCAAGAGTAGAAAACTCGTCAAGAGTAGAAAACTACTTCAAGAGTAGAACACTACTTCAAGAGTAGAACACTACTTCAAGAGTAGAAAACTACTTCAAAAGCAGAAAACTACTTCAAGAGTAGAAAACTCGTCAAGAGTAGAAAACTACTTCAAGAGTAGAACACTACTTCAAGAGTAGAACACTACTTCAAGAGTAGAAAACTACTTCAAGAGTAGAAAACTACTTCAAGAGTAGAAAACTACTTCAAAAGCAGAAAACTACTTCAAGAGTAGAAAACTACTTCCAGAGTTGAAAACTACTTCAAAAGTAGAAAACTACTTCTAAAGTAGAAAACTACTTCCAAAGTAGAAAACTACTTCAAGAGTAGAAAACTACTTCCAGAGTAGAAAACTACTTCAAAAGTAGAAAACTCATTAGAGATAGCTTCGAAAACATAGAACCACAGAGTGAACTGATTGCAGTCTGTTTTCCTTAAACGGCCAATTCTCTTGAGGCTGTCTACGATGACGGAACCCTTGGCTGTTGGTGTACGTGTAAATCGGTTCCGTATACACGCAAGGGACTGGTCAAACGTGACAAGAAATACGTCTGTTGTGGCTGGACTTTCTCAATGAATAACCAATCACATTTATTTCGTTCCTGACAGAACATGGAACCACAAATGTAGATAGTCCCATGCAGGAAGAGCGAGATGGTAGTTTGTGTGCTCGTGCAGTGCGGGTTTTTACAATATGTTGTTTGGCACGACGAACTTCTCCATCCCATTCGGCCACGCACAGCCCTGTTTAGTCATTCTTTTAGCGAAATGTTTGCGGCGCAGTGGTTCTGTTCTTTCCTACCCCAGTAAGGGACCCACAAACAACGAATAGTGAGGACATTATATAAAGACGAAGTATGATGTGCATTATTTGGAACTATGAAGTAAACTGGCGGGAGACAATCACGTTTTATGGATGCAACGAATAACCGATTCGTATTAGGTTCGGTAGAAAATAATGTACTTGATTAAAATCATATGGGGAGGAAGACTTACGTTTATTCAGGAAAAACATGCCAATCAGACATGTTAGTCAAGGTCAAGCCAAGACACCCACCTCTACTTCCATGTAGCACTCCCTGCTGGAAACTGACTGTTCTTCTTGGCAGTCTAGCTAACGAGGTGGGGTATCGACGTAATCCCCGTAGTAGCGACTCGTATATGAAGCCAAACAGCACAAACGCCTAAAGGATTCCGGTTCACTTTCATCAGCACGCTCGAGATATGAGAAAAGCTACTGCAACCCGCCACTATACCTCCGTTTAATGATGAATAAAAGATCAAACCTACTCATTGTGGGCATTCAGAACAACAACAGCAACAATACAACATAGACTTTATATTTGACAGAATAGTGCAACCAAATACGAAAGGGTCAAACGGTGTGATTGTTTAAGATGCAAACAGTTGGAATATTCTCAGTTTTAATTTGCGTTGTGACATCACCGAAGTCTTATGAATATCGCGCGAAATCAACCGTACCAGTGCTTGTTTGTCAGTGCCAGCCACGGAAGGTGTGTGGTAGGGGTGTTAATCTAATGCAAGCTTGGTTTCCAATCCCAACATACCGGGTTCGACATCACTTCGTGCTCAGTTTGGCTTAGAATGTTCGGGATGTTTCTCTGTATGACCCCTTGTTCACGTACAGGAAGAATTGGCAAAAATGCCATAGTGGAACCTATTACAAACACGCATCCATACGTCTTGGAATTGCCTAAAGGATAAGGTATGGGGAGGAAATCGGGTTGCCTTCACCAATAGAATTCAGAAAAGCAAACCATAAATGTTGCCAGCCATGCAACCTATCTTGCTGTATCTGCAGAAGGACACATGTGATAACTGGATAGAAATGATTGCTGCATAAATTATATCAGCGAGCATCACAGACTTACTGGTTTGATTTATACTGAACCGTTCCTTGTTTCTGAAGGATTAGATCCACGAATTACAATCAATCGGCATGGAGGGGTATCAAGACGCTGAGCTGCAGTGGTCAGCGACCCATAGCTGACTGCTAGCGTCAGGGCCAGCGACCCATAGCTGACTGCTAGCGTCAGGGCCAGCGACCCATAGCTGACTGCTAGCGTCAGGGCCAGCGACCAATAGCTGACTGCTCGCGTCAGGGCCAGCGAACCATAGCTGACTGCTCGCGTCAGGGCCAGCGACCCATAGCTGACTGCTAGCGTCAGGGCCAGCGAACCATAGCTACAAGACCCTTCTACACCTCCTAGAGGTGATTCTGGATAACATGCTGCAACAGAGCAGACTGGCTAAGGAGAAGGGATCGAAGAGGGAATGCTAACCCGGTACTCAAAAAATGTTTGATGTAGCCGGAGGTGTTGGACCGAAAAGTACAAATATCGCAGTCAAGCTGTAAACTACGACACAACGCATTCCGTTCTCTGGACTACATTCTGCTACTTAGGCCCATGCCAGGGTTCGGTAGCGGGAGATTGAGAACGAACGAAGCCAAGCCAATCGGCATGGAGGAAATGTTAGCAGTTGTACAATCAATGTGTTACCCACAAGACATCAACACTGTCCATGACAACAGTCCGTAGTATCTAGCATCCTCAATAACACACATCTCAAGGGGCAGCTAGTTTTTAAGTAAACAACATAGGGTGGAAGAGACGGTGTCGTATGCGGCCGGGTGGAACTAGTGAAACCATCGTCCCTGATCAGAACTGGCCGGCTGATCAGGAAAGAGCTGACCAATGACAACCCAAGATCCATCAGCCCAGATCCACACAGCGCGGGGGTGACTTCGGGGGGAGGCGACATGAACATCCCAATCGTCCGCTGGTCACTTTGTGACGAAACTACACGACTGGAATGTAACACTGGTTGTAACTCTGTAGAGCCTTCTGGTGTCGATGTGGTCGGGAGGTTAGGCGATCAGCTCCCAAAGCGATGAGCAGAAACGGTGGACTATGGAATCCAAGTTGTAAAGTGACCGCTGATCTTACAGGTAGTGGATCCAGAGTGCCTACATCCTGGGTTGCCTGCAGTTATCTTGACTAATGTCTTGCCACTGGTTCAAGGTAGCTCGGGACTAGGAGAGTGAGGTCAATGACAAGCGTAGTTTCTGCCTCTCTATAATCCAAATGCAGCGCAAGTTACATCATCAAGACAGACCCGTATGTTGATGTGGCCACCACCGCTTGCGATGACTAACTAATAATGCAGGTGAAATACCAGATGAAATATGACAATCCAACTTGTATAGAGAGTAGGTCACCAAATGATTTTTGATGAGTGCAAACATCCAACAACCAACTAAAAACCAGAAACTCAAACCTTAATGAAGAGCAACTGAACCATGTTTCTGAATGTTATACTCCGGAGCATAGAACCATCACATCAAGTGAACATATGTTCAGTGCTGCCGGCAACACATTATCAAACAGATATCGGCTTCTGACAGAATGTTGAAAGACTCGTTTTTTTAAAAAGATAATGTATGTTTCGGGCAGCAGTGACTTTTGGAATGAATTCTATTTTAAAATGTTTTGTAATTAGTTCGTAGCAATACATAGTTTAAAGTATTTGTCTCTTTTTTGTAACAATTTGAAATATCATGCTATTGTAACGTCGTTAAGGGTATCGAATCCAACTTGTTATATCAAATGGTTTACTCGCTATTCGTATCTGTATACATGGGAAACAGAACATACTGGCTACACAAAAAACGATGCCTATTACCAGTTGAACCGAAGAGAGCAGGTCGTCGTCTTCAGACTTCGCACTGGCCACAATAGACACAAATTGAAGATAGGTGGCACTGACGAATGCACGTGTGGTACCGGGACAATGACCGCTGAAGATTTGCTGCAAAACTGCCCGACATACGAGGATCAGAGAGAGCAGACGTGGCCACCACCAGTGGCAACACTAGATAAGCTCTATGGCAGTGTCGACAGCCTCGGGATGACCGCTGCTTTTTTCGAAAAAATAAAGGTCGACGTCTGACAGCGTAAGAAGAAGAAGAAGAAGTGTCCGTATACATATTCGGCCGAATAGTCAAAGGCCCTATTCGGTGTACCTCTTCAATGATTTTGTCAATACGAGACACCTCTGTCTTATTTGTTTTCCTCACAAGCTGCAACAACCCCAGCGTCAAGCACATGTCTTCGAAATTCACTTTCTCCTTATCTAGCCATGTCCTAATTGTATTGTCATTTTGACGGTATCCCCATTCCTGGGGTCTGCTGGTATGGGGGTATCCCCATTCCTGGGATCTGCTGGTATGGGGGTATCCCCATTTCTGGGGTCTGCTGGTATGGCGGTATCCCCATTCCTGGGGTCTGCTGTGAAAATGTTTAAGGCTCATGAATAAATAACCGAATACAACTGCAGTCGAGACGGAGAGTGCAAACTATATTTCTATTTTTACTCTGACAGAAAAAAACTCCCATTTGGCTAACCGAAGTTTTCAATGTGTGTCCCTTTCATTCGGACATGGCCTATACACGGTTCGGTCACTTCCTTCACCTTTCAATAACATGATGTTGTTGTCCACTTGCTACACATATCAGAGACGTCATGTTTTATTTAACTAAGATTTACTTTTCTTTTGGTGAGTGCACCTCACTTTCAACCTCAAGCGTAGACTTTTAGGTCATATTAGGACATTGAAGGGGAAATCCCGTCTTATCTTTAAACCCGACACGAGATGGCCGCACTAAGACGTCAGGTGATAACCCCGCCACATCAGGCCGACTGAGCGGGGTTGGACGCCTACTCTCGCCGTGCAAGTCACTGAGGCGAGCGTTGGCTTGCGGCGGGCAGGGCTGACAGTTATTTGAGGGCTAGAGTTTGGAGAGAAGTGAACGACTTCACACAAACCTGGTCAGATCGGGCCGATACAAGGTGTGTCTGACTTGTAGACGAGTGTCGCACCTTCGTTTGTGTATCTGTTGAACGTTAGGCCGAACCAGATTCTTGAGACGGTCACGCACAGGATTTACTTGACGGTCAGGATATAGCACGCAGGCTTCACACAATCACTGGCGCATCGCCCTGGAGTTAAACTCACTAAGATTGCCCACAATAATGTGTTCACCATATTCTCTATATAATCCAGTATGTGACGGTATTTCCTGGAAGGGCATCCAGTGATTTCAAACACAGCTGACACGAGGTCAGTTGCCGTGTTTCTTACGTTCATGAGGGTTTATATCCTCTAGACAGGAGAAAACTAACCAAACAGGTACATATCTCATTGATTATCATTCTATTCAGCAGATATAATAGTGAAATAAACAGATCAAAGCTGCTTAAGGTTAAACATTTATTTAGAAACACATATAATGTATGTTATATGTGGTCGTAACATAGGAATTGTATTGTTTGTATCCTGGTGCTGTCACTGAGCCATTACCTATGTGTTTTATACAAGTACAATTATGTGAATGTTTATACATATGTAAGATTGTGTGAATCGTTTGGCCAAGAAGCGACGGGCAACACAGGTCATGTAAAATATACTGATAATTTCCCCAAACCTCACGTGCTTCTAGATACAGGTTGGGTCACAGCAGTCTGGCAAACGAGGTGCGAGATCGACACGGTAATACTTTAGCGGTCAGCCAACTATAGTCCGTGTTTTCATTCATGAACACTGTCCGAAGCAATTTTTTTTAAAACTGTATGTCAGATCCAAATGATTTTTCGAATGCAGCCTTAGAAAAGCATTGCTATTATTTAGTCCATAGATGTTAAGACATTAGCACATCATAGCGAGTTCTTTTCATCTTTTAAGACCATTTCAAAGAAATGACACTAAATTTAAGATTTTAAAGTACACAGCTTAATTTCTCGTCACATATTGTTCATAGGCGTATCCCCTTAATGTCTTGATAAATCAATTGATTGTTTGTGTTGTCCTTTATGTAGAATCGTAAAAATGGCACCAATATGCAACAGTTAGGACGGCCCTTCGGTCACTCTTAGATCCCCAAGGTTGTATCGGAACTGCGCAGTTAATTTTATATTGTGTGTAACGCCTTTGAATACTGAAATGTATTTGTTGCCATTGTATGTACACCTAATTGTTTTGATAAACATACGCTAATTCAAAGTCTGCTAATCAGTATGTCTACAAAAGATTATATTAATCATCCGAATCTGTCGATTCAAAGAGATTGATAATTGTTACTGGCTGGACAAATTGTAATTCATCTCGTTGCCAGTACTGTTCTTCTTCCCGGAGCACATGTTCAACACACTTCTTCCAGAACTGAATGTCTATTTTTGAAAGGTACTCGCGTGTCAGCACTTCAACATCACACATTTTGAATATTCTGTTCTGTTCGACAACTTGTCCTTTGACTTTAGCCCACACAAGCTCTGTAGGGTTCAGATGCGCATGATGTACAGGTAGTCGCAGAGAAGTGTGGCCGTACTCTTCAATGATTTTGTCAATATGAGACACCTCTGTCTTATTTGTCTTCCTGACAAGCTGCAACAACTCTGGCTTCAAATACGTGTCTTCGAAATTAACTTTTTCCTATCTAACCATGTCCTAGTTTGAGCCTTTATATTTGCTGCGTTCTGATAGGACGCATGATCCACTACTAGGCATGACGGTCTATCCAGAATTGAAAGCAGTTTGTTCGTCACCCTGTGCCTGACATTTTGTCCATTCATTTCAGTGTGGTAGTCTCTACCGTCGGTACTTTCTGTTTGGAAAATAAGTTCAGCGTTATGGACAAGTCTATTTTCACTGCTTAAGGCATACGTTAGTATAATGCGCTGCCCTTTGCTGCTTGGAATTTGTCTTGTCTGTTCACCGTCAACTGATTGCCATTCTTTACCATAGGTGTGGTCAGCATTGACCCAGGATTCGTCCAAGTATACAATACCATAGCCTTGCCTACGCCGTTCACGTATCTGTCTCGGGGTATTTGCTTCGGGCAGCAATCAAATGTGGCTTTTACATATAATTTTCCTCCCCCTGAGGTTTTCTTTCATGAATGTAAAGACGGCGGCTCTTACGATTTTCCAAAGAGTACTTTTGGAAACTTCAAAACTGCAGTGGGATTGCAATGTTATTTTTAGTTTCAGCAGAGTAACAAATTGATTTTTTCTCAACAGTTTCAATCTCTCCCGTTTTACGACATCTCTGTCGAAATCGTCAAATTTCCTTTTCCTACCTTGCTTGATATGAGTGCCCAATCCAACGGTTTAAGGATGATCTATCCAGACCAAGCGCCAATTGCGTTCGTTTCTTTGGATGATGAATATAGCAATATACTATGATATCGTGATACACCTATAACTGTTTCGCATGCATGACCTTGGTTGTTTTCCGCATTCGACATGTCTAATTGCGGTATAAGATATTGAAGAATTTGTTTTTACCTCAGTGTATTTGAATGTCAAAACATTTATCTTGAAAACAGCACGACTAAGTACCGTATACATGTTAAAGTATGTCCAATTCAGTGAGGATGTTTTTAATATAGCCTAATGAATACATTTTTCAAAATACATCAAATTTCTTAAAAGAATGAAAAAAAATATTTACTTAACGTCATGGATATTCTAAGGTAGCATGTGAAAATTATTTAGATCTGACATGCAGTTTTGTTGAATTAAAAGACTATAGGGCGTCTGGCATTGAAATACGGACAGGATGACCCCCGGTCAATTTTCTCAAGTGCTCTCCGGGATGGGGGAAGAGCCACTGTAACCCGTTACCAACGAAACGATGTCCGGAGTTAACTGAACTTAGTACACGTTGGTTTGAACAATAATAATAATAGCCATTTGTTCTTGTGATGTAGGGGGAAGTTGGATAAATCAAATAGGAGATCGAAAGAACGTGTTAGGTTTATCAATCTAAAGAAGGGCAAAACGTGTAGTGTTTACTTGACGAGAAGTTGATGTTCGCCTTGAGAATAGCGACAGCTTCGTCGTCTCCATGTACAAGATGTGATGAATTACTGAAAGATTTGGCAGCTAACTCAACCGTGAGTGCAGATCGTGGTAGCCGGGTATTTGTTCACATTATGTCGGACTCGTTCAGTTCAAATGTGTGCATGTTGTGCGCGCATTCTGTCACCATATCTGATTTCTAAGGGGTTCTGTATTTACTTGTGTAAAGGGAAATCCAAGCGCTGGTGTAAAGGTCGCCCGAGGTGTCTGTGTGTGTAAACTGTTCAACTGTGTTGATCAGCGGAGTTACGGAAATGTGTGTTGTTTGCAATGTTTTTTTTCTATAACTGTTTCTGTGTCCCCGAGTCAGTGTATACTAGTGCATTATTGATAAATGTTTACATCTTGATACTATTAACTCTGGTATGTTACCATATGGCAATGTTGAGAACTTTACCTCTACATACACGTGGTTGCGTGGGGCCTATTTTATGTAGCTCAAATCATTTGTTACAGGGGTATGTTAGTTCATAGAGATTCCATAGGCGTCTATTTCTTCATACAAATTCCCGAACCTTGTCGGAAGTAAAGGATATGAAATGTTTCACGAGTAGTTACTGGGTCAAGGACATATACATGTCTCTTTTGGCAAGGAACGGAGCTTTCATCCAAGCTGTTTTGATGTTCTTTAGTCTTTCAAGCTTTTTGTTTTGACAAAGTTACATCACTTTCAATTGAGTAGTCGTTTCTGTCATGTCCGGGTGTGTAAAGTCATAAGAACATATTAGATGTCCTGACCGTATCTGTTGTAGTCCCTCTTTAGTTATTGCTGAATTATAAAAGTGGACATTTCCTTTTATGGAAGGTACTTACTTCAAACACGGAAACAGTCCTGTTTGGTTACATCGGTACTACGGGGTTTCTGTGTGTAGGGTAGTGATAACAAAGTGTGATATTATGTGATATATATAAATCATACGCTCAGTTCCCTTGCTTCATATTAGAAACCTACCCTCCTTTGCAGCCTTTACAAGTAGGCCAAAAGTGTACAATTTTCTTGTTAGCTCTGATCCAAGGAGACTTTTTCCTGGTCGCGATCACTAGGTATTAACATTTTCCTGGTCGACTTGCGTTTTACATCTGGCAGTTACATATTTACAAGCGGGTATACTGGGGAGTTCGAGGCTAGGAATTGAACCCGATCGCTTTATGAGAAGCGTCCCGAAACAACCTAGCAATGATATTTGATAGCTCGTAGAAGACAGGTTCAAGTGGGGCCTGATGCTCGATGAGACAAGGGAAATATTTGACTGATCAAACACACATTCATCACGCCTGGGACACGCCACTAGGACATAGCGTGCTAATGTACGATAACGATTCGCAGGGCCCTGGAAAAGGCGGGTGTTTGTATCAGATTAACCAGGGGGACCCCAACACGGAGAAAATAACGACCCACTCGTATGTATTGTATCCTTTTGAATTTCTCTCTTGCTGTCAACCGAGAATATCTGGTCTAAGAATGGTTTCCTATTGTCTCTGTCTGTTTTGTATCAGTGGCACGGCAGTTAACACTTGTAGGCAATGAAGTCAAGCATATCACAACAGCCAGGATGACATTCATCAGCACGCTTGGGATGTGAGGAAAGCCACTGTAACCAGTCACCTAAAGCTATATCCATTGTGCGCAAAAGCATAACCTTACTCATCATGGACATTCATCAACAACTTCATCATCATAGCTTTCATCTTTCCGTTTCTATGTTTTGCTTTGATTCGATGCTAGTTGTCGTGAAGGTTGAACAGAAACAATTCCATTTCTGAAATTGGTGTAACATGCAAAAAGTTACATTTTTTAAATTATTATTGAGGATGACCAACAGCAAAAACATTGAATGCCGAAATATTTGCTAAACCTCAAAAGAAAGCGAAAATGCCTGACCTATATTCATTTCCTACGTCCGGACAAGGAGCTCCATCCTACCTGTTCGTAATTCCAGCGAGTAAATATTTCTTGAGTGGGAAAACATTTCTAGTGTGGATAAACATTTCTAGTGTGGGTATACATTTCGCATGAGGTTATTTTCAATATGACAAAAATGCAGAAATTCTAATAATTATATTTCAAGAAGGTTAGCAGACTCCAGTGTCATTCGCATATATTGTAAATGAAATAACTGTGATTGTTTGTGTGCTCGGTAAAGCTTGGCCTCAGTGCAGTCCTAAATAACAAACTCGTTCATCACACATATGCACGCGTGTGTGTAAGACGCACAAGGCAGGAACATAACCAAAGTATAAGACGTCTGAGATCTACGTCAACAGTTATAGGACATCATCCATCATGCTGTTGTGACAAGGTCGTGATGTGGTCTGATGTTTAAGTCTGTTATGTTCAATTACACACCGTGTCAACATTTCTGTCACCAATCAGGGTCACTTGAAATATACTGACCAAGGTGGGAGAGAAGAGTAAACAGGGTCACGTGAAATATACTGACCAAGACCCTCACCTGAAGTGCTCGTTGGAGTTCCCCCGAAACAGGTGTTACAGCAATCAGGGGAGGGGGGGGGGGGGGCGCCCGATAGTGCAAACCCCATAGTTATGAGCTTTAGAAGCAGCCTCGCATTTCTTATCCAGAAAGTCTCCGTTCAACCTTCTCAAGTCCGCCTCGGACAGACCCCCCACTGTAGCACTATACAAATGAAACGTTGCCAAGAGATAACACACTCAGTACGAGCAATCTCTAACATCATCGCCAATGTCTTACATTTGGTGAAACTCTTTTCCTCTCTGCTCTAGTATAGTAGCTGTTGTAATGTCAGTTCATGGTGTCATGTATCCAAATTGGAATAAAATATTAACAAACACGTCATGTTAGAGAGGAAAGATTTCAGAAAGACAAACATAAAGTGTCTATGCTTGAACAGCGCGAGTGTCCGTAGTCAAAATATGCTTATTACAAAACAAGGTGGTCGGAAACCAAATGTTATTCTAGCTAGCAAGGGGACGGCGTGGCCTAGTGGTTAAGTGGCACGGCTCACAACCAGAAGGTGCTGGGTTCGATCCCCATCACAGCACCGGCCGTTACCCCGGGGAAGCAAACCCTTAAAAAATGCAGGAGGAAGCAGACCATTACATAAAATGCATCCTGAAGTCGGATGCTCTGGGCCGACAGGCGCAAAATAAAAACCACAGTGTAACGCACACACGCCTTGGGGAATCGATAAATAAGGCGAACGCAAAAAAAATAAAATATAATGCTAATATTGCTAATATATAATAATAGTGCTAATATTGTAGATAATTCGTGTATTAGTGTGTGTCCGTCCGTCCGTGCATGTATTGAGTTAAGTTATAAAGCATCGCTAAGTATTTCTTTAAAAACAAGTTTTTTGTTCCTATGTTCGTTCTATGAACTATACGCACCCTGAGTGTATCAGTGCGGCAAATTGGGCGCATAATTTCGATCAATATCGAGGGAAGGGCTGAATTATAGAGCCAGCGGGGGCTTATTAGGAAAATAGAAATACGCCAAGTCGGTGACTAAGCTAGGAGGACAGCAGATAGGTTCTGTGTGAGGATAACACGCATATCGATGCTTTATTATACCCTACCCCCAGCGCGACTTTTTGCAGCCAAAACTACCTGTGAGATTTTTGGAGTGGACACGAAGTGATTTCACGCTTGGTTGGCTGTAGGCGTTCTTTGCCTAACGATGGGACGGGACAAAGAAAAAGCGAGGCTTTGGAGCCCATGATAATGTAGCGGAAGGATCGCAAGGGAAAATACTTGACTATGCACACGAACAGTTATAGATCACATGGAAACTATTTGGTTATGTCCACTGAAAAAATGTCACAAACTACAAAACTATTTGGTTATGTCCACTGAACAAATGTCACAAACAGCAACAATATTTGGTTATGTCCACAAAATGAGGGTCAGACATCAAAGTTTTCTGTTATATTCACTTAACAAGTGTAGCAAACAAGAGTCACACAATCACGGTAGAATCGAACCCAGTCAGTCCAGGAGACGAGTCCGCATCATCTCTTGTTTCTTATATGTATTCTGACTGCTGTTAACAAAATGTCAGATTAAATTATTGTTTCTCGCCCCATTTGCTAAACTGTGTGACGAGGCAAATGGTATGTAAAACCGATCTGTTCGTCTGTCACCGAGGTGGGTCGACCACTATTACACAGCGACTAACCAAGACACAACCCCGTGTCCAGCCCCACTATAAACAAACATGGTATTTGTCGAGAAACAATTGTGAGTATCCATGTCATTATATAAAGAATTGGGTGGCGGGGAGGGATGTGTGTGAAGATATGACTAACTAAACCGCTAAAACCAATCAACATGTAACACAGCCACTGTAGGTTTTATAAATAGCTTTCAGTAAGCCCCTTTCAGCCATGACTGACTAGCCTGGCTGGTTCAACCATGTGTATTAGCGACTTTTCCATTCACTACATTGTCACTTTACACTGTCTGCCCGTATATCTGTGAGATGAAATATGCAATTGTTCCAATGAACGATACCAGTTAGTGTCTCTCACAGTCTGCGTAAGTGTACGAGTCTGTACAAAATCAATAAATGTGTGTAAATGACCACATTTACATTTACACAGACGTCCGCTTTATACGTAAATACGCGTGAGATGTCAACCCTACAAATATGTGGATAGCATTCTTCTTAAGAATACATAGCTCTCATGAGCGGTCAGTTCAAGGCATACCCATTGGTTCCTATCTTCTTCACCTTCCTGTCAATCGAGATGATGGATTATTAGGTCCATCTGTATTGGACTTACCTTAACCACCTCTTATGGGTAGTCTGAGTCCAGGTATTTGCAGTGCAGTTTTAATAGCAATTGCTTTCACGTGGTGAAGTTGCTAACCCCATGCCCAACCCTTCTTAGTCGCCATGCAAGGAAGGAAACAGCGGTGCTATTCTGCTTTCATATGAACCACTTGGGTAAACGTATTGGGAAATGTAGGTAGGTTCAAACAATGTGGGTCGTGTCAAAGATGAAACGGAAGTCATCGTACTACACAAAACAAGATATACATACAAGACATGGACATCAAAAGTGAAGGCATAATTAAGTAACTGCAACGCCTTGAGTTGATGATTAGTTGTTTTTTTCTTTTGTGTGTGTGATGTCTGAATTTATATGCAAAATATTGTAACAGATGAGTACACGGAGTTGTTCCTAAATCTTTCTGGTAAAAGGCATCAGTAGCCAGAAACGTTCAAGAGAATGGAGGTGCGTGTTTCTATGTGCGCGTGTCGAATTCATCGGTACAAAACATTATTATATGTCCATGATATTGGCCACAGGAACGAATAAACATAATGTTTAACCGTTCATAATAAATACATAACAAGAACAATTGTTACGTGTCAAGAGTAGAAGAAATGTTACCTGTCAAGAGTAGAAGAAATGTTACCTGTCAAGAGTAGGACACAATATTACCTTCCAAGAGTAGGACACAATATTACCTTCCAAGAGTAGGACACAATATTACCTTCCAAGAGTAGGACACATATTAACTAGCATATAACCGTTGGTACTATTCAATGATATAACCGCTATTAACGTGAATCAATGATTGTTTTGACTACTTCCCCTCAATCATACTCAGTGTAGAAGTTCGCTAGTTTTCATCTATCATACTCAGTGTAGCACACTCGATCATACTCAGTGTAGCACACTCGATCATACTCAGTGTAGCACCCTCGATCATCTTCAGTGTAGCACACTCGATCATCTTCAGTGCAGCACACTCAATCACTCAATGTAGCACCCTCGATCATACTCAGTGTAGCACCCTTGATCATCTTCAGTGTAGTACACTCGATCATATTTAGTGTAGCACACTCAATCATATTTAGTGTAGCACACTCAATCATATTTAGTGTAGCACACTCAATCATATTCAGTGTAGCACACCCAATCACTCAGTGTAGCACACTCGACCATACTCAGTATAGCACCCTCGATCATACTCAGTGTAGCACTCTCGATCAAACTTAGTGTAGCACTCTCGATCGTACTCTGTAGCACTCTCGATCATACTCAGTGTAACACTCTCGATTGTACTCAGTGTAGCACTCTCGATCATACTTAGTGTAGCACTCTCGATCGTACTCTGTAGCACTCTCGATCATACTCAGTGTAACACTCTCGATCATACTTAGTGTAGCACTGTCGATCGTACTCTGTAGCACTCTCGATCATACTCAGTGTAACACTCTCGATCATACTTAGTGTAGCACTGTCGATCGTACTCTGTAGCACTCTCGATCATACTCAGTGTAGCACTCTCGATCATACTCAGTGTAGCAGTTTGCTGTTTCATATTATTGTATTCATGTCCAGTTGTGAAACCACTGATTGATATTTTCATTCGTAGCGTTTCGACACGCATATCGACACAGCTGATTAGAGGTTTATGCTAGCAACCTCAGCATGGCAAACGACTTGTTACAAAACCCTGCACTGCATGAGTCCATATAAGAGCATCGATACGAGCTTCCTGTAAGGGACCATCGACAATGTGTTCTGTGCTTGTATGGTACTATAAGGAGACACGTGGAGTCATCAGTCACCCCGCACACTTCCACAACCACTTAAACTGCACGACCGATAATTGTTTCCAAGAAATGATTACCCTGCTCAATAGGCCTACTGAATGCAACATGTTATGGCTACATGTTAACCAGAAGAAGGTTACAAAACACATCTATTAGGCCGATGTCAAGGCTTCGGAAATCCGTCACCCAGTGTACACCTGTTGACATTGCTCATAAATTATAGGATGCCGGAAAAGTTGAAGTGTTATAAGTTGTGGCAATATGTAGTGGTATGATGGCAGAACAGTGGATACGGACAGTTATGGATAACTGTTGTAGTCGATTGTTGCTTCCATAGACTGGTGTCTGACTCGTGTTTGTTAGTTAATGACTGGGTTTGTTCTGTTGGTGACTGTGTTTGTTAGCCAGTGACTGCAATTCTGAGTCACTGACTGAACTAGATTATGAAGGATTAATAACGAGAAAGAAATAACAAACACCGTTTATGACCGATAGAAGCGGCACGACGAAATGTGTTTTATAGAACAGAATGGATTGCTGACTATTGCATGGACAAGTAACGCGTCAGGATCCAATTGGCTACTATAGAAAATTGTGTATAGTAATAGCAACCTAATCATATCGCAGTAGAACAACGTGGGGGGGGGGGGGGGGGGTGTGTGATGTCGAAGCAAGAAAACAACATCGATGATTCTCGGGGAAGGGGGTGGGGGATAGAGATGATATCGAAGCAAGAAAACAGCGACAAGTCTCACAGGTATACACACATCCTTAATTCACCATAAAGGTAATGGAATAGCCTTAAAACGCCAAGTTTACGTTCATATATCAAGATAAGTTCATAGCAATCACGTGGCTGAGATTACCAAGGCAATGAGGCAAGTGAAAACATCATCCCGTAAAATAAGAAATAATCTGGCTATAAATCATGGATGATAACATCCTGCACAATGTCATGAGTGCTCGTTCAAGAGTTACATAGTTCCAATTGTATTGTGTGCCAGCGATTCATGGACACTTGGATGACAAAGGAGAGCATTAGTTGATGCGCACAGATGTGGTTTCTGTAGAGAATGTTGTGAATTCCGTGGCCGGTCGAAATGAAGACTGCACCAGAAGTGCTATGCGAACAAAGAAATTTCGTCACGTGAAAAGATTGAGCGTTTCATTCCTGGAGGATCATTAGAAAACCTCTCCCACACACACACACACATACACCTTGTCTTTTTCTCGCTCCATATTCTTCTTCTTCTTCGCCATTCGTTCTCAAACTGCTACTACCAAGCCCTGAAAAAGTTTTGCAAGAGCAGGATGTTATCCGGATAACGAAATGCGTTGTGTCGTAGTTTGCAGCTTGACTGCGATATTTGCGCCTTTTGGTTCGACACATTCGACTTCAGCAGACATTTTAAAGTACCGGGTTCGCCTTCCCTCTGCGAACCTTTCTCCTTATCGAGCCTGCTCTGTTGCAGCCAGTTATCCAGGATCACCGCGTGGAGGTGTAGAAGGGTCTTGGCAGCTCTAGTTCGCTGGCGCTGACGCTAGCAGTCAGCTATGGGTGACTGACCACTGCAGCTCATGCGCTGCGCAGCATCTTGATCCCTCTCACTCCACATAAATCATTTGGCATGTACAGTTGGTCAGCCTTTCAGAAAGCCTGTCTTCTTGTGCCGTTGATCTGCCCAGCTCTTTGTTTTACATGATGAAGATGATATGCGTGCTCATGAACCGAGGTTAACAATTGTTCGTGAAATGTAAAATGAAATGGTGAACTTTACCTGAGATGATGAATGTTATTCATTTAATAGATAGACTGTAATTTTTTGTGTATGTCAAATTAGGTTGCAAACAATGGTTAAATTCCTGTTTTCAAATAAGGGGCAATAACTATAACGTCGGAGACTAAAGGTTTCGGCAAACACCAGCAGGCATGGCTGACTGCCCGTTTGTATACTCCTGCATCAGGCACTACCGCTAGAGATGAAGCGCTAGTGACTTCATTGTACAACGTCCCAGGTTTCTTGAATGGGACGTCCAGTCCCTTCCTCTGCCGACTTGTCTCCCATAGTTGGCTGCCTGTTAAAATATTTAAAATCCCTTGGTGAACTGTACCTTTATTTCCAGCAACCGAATGTCACTGACTCTTGGTGAACTGTACCTTTATTTCCAGGAACCGAATGTCACTGACTCTTGGTGAACTGTACCTTTAATACCTTTTTGCAACCGTGTGTCTTGATTGCTTTTGTTGTTTGCTGTTGTGATGTGTTAGTTGTTTTCGTATTTTATTTGTCCCCGACGAAGGTCTTGTCGTCGTAACGTGGGAATCGTTTTGTTGTTGTCCTGGTTTCATTGTTTATTTATGTTTATATCTTCTTTTTGCCTTCTGTACCACCGCAGCTACGAATTATGTGTTGATGTAGTCCGATCATTCCAGTATGACTGATTACCACCGTGTCCACCTTAACTGTATCTCGGGTACCTATTTATATCTACCTGGTGTAGACTGCCGCCCCTTCGGAATCGAGTCCTTTAAGGCGATACACGGGAAATGTCAGTCACGGACGCCTGCTATTGTGTATGTCTCGCACGCTCTAATATAACCGAAACGACTCTGTGTGTGGCTCAAAGCACGTACCTTCTACATGAGAAAGTTAAACCCTAACTACACGCAATTTTTTGAAACCGAGATTTGAACTCCAGCCGGTGAATGCAGTGAATGAAGCTGACAGCAGCTATCGAATCTTAGCTGGCTGCTTGTATGAAGGTAGATGACCCGAAACTAACCAAGACATTTCGCCTCGAAGTGGCGACCCCGGAAGCAGACTACAACCGTGCAGTCTGGCTAAGAGATTAAGGATAGAATTGAGAAGGCAAACCGAATCCCAGAAATGATATTATAAAATCGGATTTGTCAGGCCGAAAGGCGCAGGAATCGCAGCTTCGCTGCAAACTGCGAGACAACGTCACAAACTTCAACCGTTTAGCAAAAGACAAACACTTAACCGGTCTGGCATCTAGTCTCCCGTCTCCACGTACAGGATCAGTAAACTTGTCCTTCTCTTGGAATAAACGTCCACTCCAATGATTTTCCCGCCGTCCTCGCGAGGGGAGATAACATCTCCCAGATTTACACCAGACATTGTTCGCAAACTAAACAAGCGAGAACCCGGGGGGAAAAAAATCCCGCGCGAAGACAGACAGAATTTAAATAAACAGGCCCGGATAGATTTAACAACAGTCTTAAAAAGTACGTGCAGCACGTAACGTTTCTATAGATGCGTGATTCCAGGTGCATCCATAACTGTCAGTTTCAGTTCTTCTTACTTCGTCTAACTCCTCCCCGCCAGTTCCAAGCCAGCGAATGACGCTTGTAGCAGACCAAAGTTTCAGATGTCGCCATTTTGTGGCAAAATGAACACAAGACAATATCCCGAATTGAGGTTTTAAAAATAGACTTGTTTGCTGTCAATTATTCTATACTAACTGTCTCTACGGCGTTGATTCACATTGTTGGGAGACCTTTGGTAAGGATGATATATAGGGTTGAGGAATAAAAGCCGCCTGCTCCCACGTCTCTGCACTGTAGAGACTAAATTGTCATTGTTCCTCTGATAAATAAAAAGTTTCTGCCATACCAAGAATTTGAACTCGTGTCCTCGTGTTTAGAAGGCCAACACCCATATCACTTGGCCAGCTACATTTATTTTACCATCGGTTATGTAAGAAAGTTTGCATGCACGCGCACGCACACAAAAATATATATATATATATATATATATATATATATATATATATATATATATATATATATATATATATATATACACACACACTTTTTCGGCTTCCTGTGAATCCCATGCCTTCTACACACTAAGCTGAACAATCTATTGAAGTTTTGGATTTCTGTGTACAGGATGGGATATCCAGCCAAATGCCCAACCGCCGTTTATTCGACATCCATGGTAGGTTACAGTGATACTATTATTTGCTCCCCTTTCAGGCCCAAATAACACACACACACACAAATATATGATTCGTCTTTATGCTCCAGGCGAAGTAAGGGATCACAACTGCTGCAAGATTCGAGTGCTAGAATATACATTCGTTTACATTCACAGATTACTAGTCCCGCGAAGAACCCTCATTAGTCGCTTTTTACGACATGATTTGAAGATCAAAATGGTTCTATTTTTCTCAGCGTGGGTACCAATCGGATGATATGGATATAAGTGCTCACAGATACACTGCCTCGTGACACTAAATGCAATGAATATCACTTACTTACTTACTTAGTCGCTCCTCTTCTACCGTGAGTGTAGAGGTTTGCCAAAGAGAACGCCACACTGCTCTATCCGCCGTCTTTTTCCTGGCCTCTTTCCAATCCAGCCCTCTATCACTTAGGGACTGTCGTATGTTGTCTTCCCAACGTACTTTGGGACGTCCTCTGGGTCTGCGTCCTTGACTTTTGATCTCTCATGATCGCTTTGGTATCCGATCTTCTTCCATTCTTCAGACATGGCCAAACCACTGTAGTTGGGACTGCTCCACTCGTGTCTGCAGGGGTTGAACTCCAAGATTGCTACTTATTGTCTGGTTACGGATCTTGTCCCTTTTTGTCACCTGAACCGCCTTTCTTAGTTACCTCATTTCTGAAGTGTGTAACTGAATGTCACCCTGTTTAAAATATGGAATACACAGGCAGTAAATCGGACATGATTACATACCTTGGAAGAACAATTTCGCCATTGGCGCAACAGGCAATAACAGAAGCAGAATAAGGACAACCAGAACAGCTTAACACAACGTTTTGAAAGTCTTCGCAATACATTACAGATACAACTAAGGATATACCAGCTACGTACGTTCTGTGTGGCGCTGAGTGTTGAGAGCGCCAGGAAAAGAAATGTCCAAATTGTCATCTTTCAACACAACAAGGCTGTTCATTATTCATGGAAACTCTCGGCAGAACAATTTTACCTTTTCTTCTTCTTCTTCGTACGCTGTCAGACGTCAACTTGTAGTTGTTCGAAGAAAGCAGCGGTCATCCTGAGGCTGTCGACACTGCCATAGAGCTTGTCTAGTGTTGCCACTGGTGATGGCCACATCTGCTTTCTCTGGTCCTCGTATATCGGGCAGTTTTGCAGCAGATGTTTAGCGGTCATCTTCCCTGTACCACAAGTGCATTCGTCAGTGCCACCTATCTTCAGTTTATTGAATAGGTGGTACCTCAGTCTGTTGTGGCCTGTGCGGAGTCTGAAGACCACGACCTGCTCTCTTCGAACAATTTCACCAATAGAGAACTGTAAACCGGGAGCAACCAAAAAGATATCTACACCATCATAGCAAAATCGACCATGTTCTAAGAAGACGGCCTTCCGCATCACGAGAACAGCTGTTCGGAATCACAGAAGCAAAGCAAAAGAAAGGCTGGCCTAAGACAACTTGGAGAGGAACCAAAGAAGCCGAAATGGAAGTAATAATCCAGAGCTAAGGCACAGTACGAAGAGTGGTCTCAGATCGGGCAAAGGGATGTCTCAGATCCAGCAAAGGGATGTCTCAGACCTAGCGAAGAGTGTCTCAGATCGAGCGAAGAGTACAGCACAGTTAATCATAGCTGGCTACTTGCGTCAGCGTCAGCGAGCCATAGCTGACCAAGACCCTATTTCACTTAAAGCGGCGGCCCTTGAATGAGGCTGCATTAGAAACATAAGAAACCGGCTGAATCGCAACGAAAGGCGTAGCTATTGCAGCCTCGTTGTAAACCACGACACGTTCTTGTCAGGATGGACACCGATGAAGAAGGAAATCGGGTAAACTGAAGGTAGTGTGTGTGTTCCATGTCAGGAGGGACACCGACGAAAAAGAAATAGGGTAAAGTGAATGGAGTGTGTGTGTTCCATGTCAGGATGGACACCGACGAAGAAGAAATTGGGTAAAGTGAATGGAGTGTGTGTATTCCATGTCAGGATGGACACCGACGAAGAAGAAATTGGGTAAAGTGAAGGGAGTGTCCATGTCAGGATGGACACCGACGAAGAAGAAATTGGGTAAAGTGAATGGAGTGTGTTCCAGCCCTTAACGATGCCACCAAGCGTGATGGTTACAAACCTGTTAGCCCGTCATCGACCACGTATTTAAGAAAAATGAGAAAGAAGAGGATATACTGCCTCATTATCTGCAGCATTTCGACCATGTAGAAAGAGCGTTTATCAACACTGCGATGAAATACAGGTCAACTGTACGCACGAGAGCATAATTCTGATCTGTTAAGTTGTGGTCGCTACTGGGTAACTCTACATAGGAGAGGAATGACTCTAGTCAAAGACAACAGAACAATGCACTATACGCGTAAAAGAAACTTTGGTTAGAATTCTGCTGTACAGGAAGGGGGTTCTCATAACTCTCTTTCCTTCTCATCGATATTCTGCTTTTAATGGTTAGATAAGTGACATGCGGTAAAATAATCTCAGCCAATGCAAAACTATGCAATTCAAGGGGAACTCAGTTAGCGATAATGTGCATTCAGGGAATGTAACCCGGGCTCAAGAGTTTGCTGGTGGAGAGAGGGAGGGAGGGAAAGAGAGGGGGGGGGGGGGAGAGAGAATTGTACGTTATTACGTTTTGCCATGTTTGTATGTGATATGGTATACGCACGTAAATATACAATAATTATGCATTGTAAATACTCATACAGTAAAATGATATGTACGTACTTATATAGTAAAATATGCTTTGTTAGTATTTACACAGTAAATATGATCTGTAAGTATTTACACGGTAAATATTATCTGTAAGTATTTACACAGTAAATATGCACTGAAAGTGTTCATGTATCACTAGGGGCCGAAGATGCAGCACAGTGAATCAGATACAACAGCCAGCGAGTCATAGCTCGCTGCTTGTATCAGGATCAGCGAAGTAGAGCAGACCAAGAGCATATTTCATCTCGAAGCTGACTCTGGAAACAGGCTGCACTAGTGTAGTCTGGCGAAGAAAATAGGGATCGCACTGGAAAGACAAGCGTGGTACCCAAAAAAGGGCAGCTGATACTGGATCTGTCCGGTCCAAATGCGCAGAAATCGCAGCCTAACTGTAAACTACAATACAACGTCTTTTACGGAAAGAACCCGGATATATATATATATATATATATATATATATATATATATATATATATATATATATATATATATATATATATATATATATATATATATATATATGGGATTCCGTGGCGAAGTGGTTAAGCTGTCGGCCTCGTGATCAGATGGTATGGGTTCGACTCAGGATTCCGCCGGTACTTGATGCGGAGTCTTCTGCATCTCGTAGTCGTCCCCTAGTCGTCTTGTCCTTGACTTGCCACTGGGTTCGGGCGGCATGAGACGAGAAAGTGAGCATAAAAAGTATCGCAGTTAATCCTTAATAAAAATACAACTAGCAAAATAAATTATGTCATCGTCGTCTGCGATGGACGGCGGTCTTTGCGCGCGCACGCGCATACACACACACACATATATATATATATATATATATATATATATATATATATATATATATATGGATTCACTAATTTAATTGGGCTTGTCAAACAAAAAGAAAGCCGCCAAACAACAACACTAGATGCTTCTCAAAAGGCTACTTGAACATTCTCTTTCAAATCAGAGTATCTATTTCCACTCATGTATATCTGGTCACGCTTGGTCGTCGCCGCTATCAAATATATCCCTAAATTTGACAGAGAACAGTCATGCTGTTCCTCTGCTCTTAGCATGGAGCCGACACTTGGACATGTTCTGCTAATGTTTATCCTCACCCTCCTTCACATGAGCGCTTTTATGTGCATCCGATTTGCTTTCTGCTAAACTTTTTTTCTAAAACAATAATTACGCCTCTTCCTCTGCTGGAGTATGCTGATGGACAGATAAATAGGGTGGGGGGGGAGGGAAGCGGCGCTGTGTTTGAATATTGTCACTTAATGTTAAAAGTTCTCATTTCTGGAGTCTGAAACAAACGTCTACTTGCTACTTGTTAGAACGATCCTAAAACATAACAGTAAAAAGGCACTCGTTTCAATTATTGTGTGTATATATATATATGCGCGCACACACACACACACACACACACAGGGTATTGTTTCTGGAGTGTTATGTTACAAACCAAGAAGGCTACTTCGTAACCGACAGTCTTGTAGTTAATGTGAATGGTGGCGTATGGACGCGATATCAGGTATTTGAGAGTGGTCTACTCCAGAGAGCTCAGACCGTACACTTACGACATGCTCTCAGTGTGGCAATGGTCCTATTCTTGTTCATGTCCCATACAAACTCTTCATGGAAACTACTCGTCAGTAACAATATAGCCTTAGAAGTAATACCCCATTTAAACAAAGAACACACGAGTTAACAGCTTGAGATTCTGGGAATCGGTGAATCCGTGTTACTGGCATGTATCGTCACTTCGAACTAACAACAGAAACAGCGTTCAGCAAGACTGGAAATCGTCTGTCAGAAATCGTCAGTTCCAATATCTATAATTATGAGATGACGTCGGCATCAAAACCTTGTAATATTCCGTATGAGCGTCTCATGAAAGAATCAGTTTAAGAATGTCAAACACCATGTACCGCTGACTGTGCCACATTAACCTTCACCAAAACATCGAGTTTTTTCTCCAACAGTTAACGAATTTCAACGCCATTGACATGCTCCGTACCGCCATCTTTTGCCGTCACGCATATTACATTAAACTAGAAGTAATTTGTCTGGAATGCTAGCGCTCGTGAAGTATTTTAGGGGAAACAAGAAGAAAATTCCAAGAATTCTATGGGAAGACTTCATTTATCCTGCGGGCAATATTATAACGAGAAACTTAATGTATTCTTAATGGGCACAAGTTGTAAGCCAGGGATGATGGTATGTACGTCAGACTAGTGTGGTAAAGGAAGGATTGCACCGCGTAAGATGCATCCAGCATGTAGGGCAGAAATACAAGATTCTAGAGTGTGAAAGAATCGAGTGTTGTCTAGCTTGCTGGTTTTCTGTTGACTGAGAGTGTGTAGCCTGAAACGTCACGACTGTTCTAGAATCCTATAACTGGTAGAAGGTAAAATATTGTAGGATTGAAATGGATATATAATACCAGGGTAAATATTATGGGCGAATTGGGCAATTAAAGGCCAGAGTTGTTTAGACATATTTTAACTGGGGGAAAGTACATATTAGTATATAGAACTGTGTAATTAACTGGCAGAGAAGTTTAGACATATTATAACTGGGGGAAAGTAAATATGACACAGAACTGGGTAATTAGATGCCAGAGAAGTTTAGACATATTATAATTGGGGGAAAGTAAATATGACACATAACTGGGTAATTAGATGCCAGAGAAGTTTAGACATATTATAATTGGGGGAAAGTAAATATGACATAGAACTGGGTAATTAGATGCCAGAGAAGTTTAGACATATTATAATTGGGGGAAAGTAAATATGACACAGAACTGGGTAATTAGATGCCAGAGAAGTTTATACATATTATTATTGGGGGGAAGTAAATATGACACAGAACTGGGTAATTAGATGCCAGAGAAGTTTAGACATAATATAATTGGGGGAAAGTAAATATGACATAGAACTGGGTAATTAGATGCCAGAGAAGTTTAGACATATTATAATTGGGGGAAAGTAAATATGACACAGAACTGGGTAATTAGATGCCAGAGAAGTTTATACATATTATTATTGGGGGGAAGTAAATATGACACAGAACTGGGTAATTAGATGCCAGAGAAGTTTAGACATAATATAATTGGGGGAAAGTAAATATGACACATAACTGGGTAATTAGATGCCAGAGAAGTTTAGACATATTATAATTGGGGGGAAGTAAATATGACACAGAACTGGGTAATTAGATGCCCGAGAAGTTTAGACATATTACAATTGGGGGAAAGTAAATATGACACAGAACTGGGTAATTAGATGTCAGAGAAGTTTAGACATATTATAATTGGGGGAAAGTAAATATGACACAGAACTTGGTAATTAGATGCCAGAGAAGTTTGGGGAATGTAAATATTATGATACAGACTGGATAATTAAAGGATATAGAGTTGTTTAAAAATATGACCATTGGAGAAGATCCAAAATGTTTTTAGACTGAACTGGTATTTAAGACAAGGGTTGTTGAGATCTCAGAAATTGTATTTATAAATCTGTACACAAGGTCAACAGTTGGGCATCCCACTGTTGTATATGAACATGCGTCTAAGCGACTTCTGCTTCCTGACTTTCAAACATGTTTTTGACTCCTTCAAACAGGTGGCTAGACCATCCTGTATTTGTTTTCTGTTCTGCACACCGTGATAATACCGTGATCTGTGCATTTCAGCTAAACAAAGACATGCACTTCTCCGTAGAATAGAGATATATGACTACAGTATTTGCTGTAGCCTTTTGTTTGATGAAGCACAATTAGAACAAAATGTTGGGTTGTTTTAATAGACGTTATGGGGAAGATTTATCAACAGATCATTGGGCTACTCCCCACCACAGCTCCCCTTCCCCCACCAGAGCTACCTTCCACCACACAAGACTGGTATTTGGGAGACTTGTAGAACTGTCCACCACAGCTACCCGCACCAGACGCAACTGGTATGTGGGAAACTTGTAGAACTTTCCACCACAGCTACCCTGCTCCAGACGAGACTGGTATTTGGGAGACTTGTAGAACTGTCCACCAGTTTGTGTGTCCGGAAAACGCTTCACGTGTAGAAACAATACAATACATGGCGAACTAGAGGAAGAACGACAAAAATGAAGAAGAAAATACAAATAACATAACATAAGGAAAGGAAAACAGCTAAAGATAATTGCCTGCAATGTACCATTCACTGCTGTAACACAACACAACCCTCAACCCCCTTACAGCTGAGCTGGGGCGGAGGCATCCAACCTCTTTGTGTATGTGTGCGAGAGACTCCAAAGAAATGGCTGAGGAAAAAAGCTTGCTGGGAAAAAGCTAATCAAAGGGGCCGCATTCCACACACACCCGACGGTTGTGTACTTGTCAGTCAGATCGGCCCGTACTCAGGTTAACGTTGCAACCCTTTTCATTCAATTTCTGCCTCAGTTTGTCTGGATAATGCCAGTCGTGGACGACACGCGGCTCCAATTTGCATAGTCAAACTCTATAAATCCGACTACCCTGTGCCCTCCGACTTTATTCTTGGGTCCGAGAAGTACTAAATCATTCGAGGGCATGAAATGGGCGTCACGCACACGCTGCCTGGTACATCACTCGTAATACATCTTTCTCCCTTTCCCCCATTCGATAGAGGCATAGGCACAATACTGCAGCTGTACCCCAAATAGCTTTAATGGAAACCTAAATCTAGTTATTTGCTGTTTGGTTTCAGTAGCAATTTTCGACGATAAGGTTGCTACTTCCATGCATAACCTTCCTTATTCGTCTTTTACGACATACTTGGAGCAGTAGCCATAATTATGTTTGGGATTGGGACCACTCGAGTGCTCGGGAAAAGTTCAAAGCAATGTGACAAAAATAGCGCACATCCATATAGAATTAGACGAAAGGAGAGGCTGACCGAGCCGTTTGGGTACTGGTTCCTGACCAACTAGACGAGGGTTCAAAACTTCGGAAAGGCATAGGTTTTTTTGTTTTCTGTAAGGGATAAATAAAAACCTAGCTTGCATTCTATGTGCTGACTTCAATGACTTTATTTCTCAACGTTAGAGATCTTGCTTGTGGGTTCCAGCAGTTGGAATATAATCACAGAAATGATATCTAATGGCTAAGTTTTTAAGAATAACTCGAACAGGTTAGAAACTTATTTAGTGACCCACGGCACATAATGGATGATGTGGGCAGTATCACGCCGGTCGCTTTTACTTCCCAGATTAGTCTGGTACCCAATTCCTGCACCTGGTTCGACCACAGGTTTGCGATCTGGAAAAAAAATCCCAAACTCATTGGAGGTTGAACCCTTATCGCTTGTCTGAGAAGGCAGTGCACTAACCAATCCAACATGGCAGTGACATTACTATGAATACCCACAAGGCTATATCACTTCCGTACCAACTAGTCCCTGAACATTACATCGTGAGCATGCAGCCACCACTTGTTGCTGTAAAACAATATCTACCAAAAGATTTCATGCGAAGTAGCAGTAGTATATTTTACAGCATCCTATTTTATTTTACAAGATAAGTGCAAGCCGCATATACAACCGTCAGTAGATGCCATTAAGAAGATGTTAATTTTGTAGTCGCACCAATATATCAGGACCGTGTTAATGTGTTTGCAATGGCGAGAGTGTACAATGTCGTGTACGCCCGACTCTTGGTCTAACGCGGCCAGATAATGGCATCTAAATTCCAATATATCACACGAGACAACAATACTTTCGTAATACATTAGGGAATTTCTACTTTGTATCACTTGAGGAAATACTAACACACTTTTCGTCGATAATGTGATTAGAAACATATTTGCTTTCATTATTTTTTAATTTATCAACGTCGTCTTTTCTGTCCTTTAACAAGAATGTTTCCGGCAGAAGATTTATCTAAAAAAAAAGGCAGCTTTTGTAGATTGACTTTGGAGGTGCTAATACTCGCGTGATAGTCATGCGTGTCTAACATACTGACCCAGAACCTGGCTCAGGTCTATACAGTGCATCAGTAACCTGACCAACGAGGTGGGGGTCGACACTGTTATCCCTGTAGTAGTGAGCAACATGAGAAGCTTTGTACTGCAGTTAATCAATGAGAACTCAGATCCTCTCGTCAGTACGCCTGGGAATGTAAGGAGAGCCACTGCACACCCACAAGCAAGCAGTGCATTACAGAACCCAAGTTCACTCTTTAGTACTTCCGTGGATGTAAGAAGAACCACAACCAAGGAACATTGGCCAAGTGTCAAGAACTCAGTACCAGTCGAAAAATAACAAACGAAAACAACCACCAAAACATGAGAAGGCGGGCTATTATGATTACACAAAAACACATTAACGCGAATATTTTAACCTAACTTCCCATGCAGCTTCGTATCTGGGAAAAAACAGGTCCAAAACTGCTTTAGGCCTGCCTAACTAGGTACTAGGAAAGAACAAGTCCAAAACTGCTTTAGGCTCGCCTAACTAGGTACTAGGAAAGAACAAGTCCAAAACTGCTTTAGGCTCGCCTAACCAGGTACTAGGAAAGAACAGGTCCAAAACTGCGTTAGGCTCGCATAACCAGGTACTAGGAAAGAACAGGTCCAAAACTGCTTTAGGCTCGCCTAACCAGGTACTAGGAAAGAACAGGTCCAAAACTGCGTTAGGCTCGCATAACCAGGTACTAGGAAAGAACAGGTCCAAAACTGCGTTAGGCTCGCATAACCAGGTACTAGGAAAGAACAAGTCCAAAACTGCGTTAGGCTCGCATAACCAGGTACTAGGAAAGAACAGGTCCAAAACTGCTTTAGGCCTGCCTAACTAGGTACTAGGAAAGAACAAGTACAAAACTGCTTTAGACTCGCATAACTAGATTCTAGGTAAGAACAGGTCCAAAACTTCTTTAGGCTCGCCTAACCAGGTACTAGGAAAGAACAGGTCCAAAACTGCATAAGGCTCGTATATTTTTTTTTAAATGTGTTTTTTTTAGTTTTACGTGTTTGCGTCACTAGTTTCTACTGGCGGAGGCGCGTCTATTCCACTCCAGACCGTAGTCAATTGGGCGATATTAAGACGCATAAACCAGTGCATGGATGTATGTGTGCGTCTGTATGTACCTATGTTAGGTCTGTGTGCTCTCAGAAGCTAGCCCAACCAAAGTGCAATGGAAGGGTCTCACCCTTAGGGCGCGTGTGTTGTTGTGCTAGAGTGTGCCTGTAGGACAGAGTCAAATGAAACGAGTGAGGTGAGAAGAGAGAGATGTTAGGCGCATCTTACCAGGTTCTAGGTTTTATAACAATGGTGTTGGGGTCACAGATGCAACAGTAAATGAGCCGACATCAGACACTAACTGATAGGTAGGTAACTGCTTGCGTTTGGGTCAGCGACTCATAGCTGACTGCTTGCGTTTGGGTCAGCGACTCATAGCTGACTGCTTGCGTCAGGATCAGAGAACCATAGCTGACTGCTTGTGTCAGGGTGAGAACCATAGCTGGATGTTTGGGTCAGGGTTAGCGAACCATAGCTGGATGCTTGGGTCAGGGTCAGAGAACCATAGCTGACTGCTTGTGTCAGGGTCAGAGAACCATAGCTGGATGCTTGGGTCAGGGTTAGCGAACCATAACAAGGACCAGCTAATCTAGATACGCCCATGTCACGGTTAATGTTGGGTAACAAGTTTCGGTTTTTGAAAACAAAAAACTGGCGGTTGGTTTGACGTCTGTAAATAAAACATATTAATGACCAATGTAGTTATATAGCGGACACTGTTGTCGGGGATAAAGTGCTGGAGACTTCATTCTACCAGTCCATAACTTGTATATGAAGTTGGGTGGCCAGTTAGTTTCCTTCCTCGCTGTCTTAGCTACCAAAATGGACAGCGGTGGCGTTGAAAGCATGCTGTTAACGACAGTTGAAGTATAATTTCAACGTCTAAAACTTTTGATAGATGTTTGAAGATTTAAATTCAAAACGAAAGAGAGGGCAAGGTGTTATTAATAGGTAAGATCCATCTGAGCACACATGTAACCTTTAAAGCAGGGGAAGGCAACTAAATTGGGATGTACCTGGAGCTAGCAACCTCATCATGTAAATCAAATTACTACAGAAACTACCACTACATAAAAATATCAAGTACTTTGGTGCCGCTTTCTTTTATCTGGATACCATTTAGTGTTTGCTCCTATACCTCGTTAGGCGCCAGCATGAAGATAACAGTATTAATATTATACATTGCTGCTGTGAATCTCTCCCCAGTATACTACAGGTAGCTGTCAATCACATGCCCCGTTAATCCGTCAGCAATGACCCATCCATTCTCCACTGTCAAGAACAGGCTACACATAATCACGTGCCAAGCTCTGGCTAGCACTTGTTGTTACAGAGCTCTCAAATGAAACGGCTTAGTCCGCTAACTGAAAGGGCTAATGTTTCATACGATCGGGCCCAAAATTAGTTGGTAGTTTCACCCTCACACTTCCCATACTGACAGCCCTTGTTTCCTCTCATCTCCCGAGAAAACAAAGCGCAGAAACGTCCTCCCTCCCGGGTTTAATGGCCAGCCAGGAAATGAAATTCATGAAGCGATTTCCCGGCCGGCTAGAGTCATGAAATGTGTGACTAGCTTCGGCCGTCCGACGGGCGCTTACGGCTTCACCATCTGGGTAACGATGTCTTGCCGACAGGTTTATACGGCTGATACAGCGCAACAACTGTGCGACTTGCCTCACCAAGCTGAGAAAGATGACATTGGGGGAGAAACGTCAACAAACACATTGATTAGACACATGTCTCTACGACGTGGAGTCAAAAACGAATTTCAATGTTACTGTATTAACGGAACAACTACAGTTATATTTGTTACTGGTTCTCGTACAACACATACGAGTAGGAACTGTTACTGGTTCTCGTACAGCACATGCGAGTAGGAACTGTTGCTGGTTCTCGTACAGCACATACGAGTAGGAACTGTTACTGGTTCTCGTACAGCACATACGAGTAGGAACTGTTACTGGTTCTCGTACAACACATACGAGTAGGTACTGTTGCTGGTTCTCGTACAGCACATACGAGTAGGAACTGTTACTGGTTCTCGTACAGCACATACGAGTAGGAACTGTTACTGGTTCTGGTACAGCACATACGAGAAGGAACTGTTACTGGTTCTCGTACAGCACATACGAGCAGAAACTAATTCCAAAGTAGGAATCTATAACTGTTGTAGAAAGTAGTCTCTTGTGCATAGTGTGCTTGAACTCGCTACGCGACCAAATTCAATATAGAAAAGATGTGAATGCACTGATGCCATACACTTGAAGCTGATGTTGTGGTGTCAAGAACACGACAACATCCTCGTACTAGATGATGTTCTGTTGTCAAGGACACGACAACATCCTCGTACTAGATGATGTTCTGTTGTCAGGAACACGACAACACCCTCGTACTAGATGATGTTCTGTTGTCAGGAACACGACAACACCCTCGTACTAGATGATGTTCTATTGTCAAGGACACGACAACATCCTCGTACTAGATGATGTTCTATTGTCAAGGACACGACAACATCCTCGTACTAGATGATGTTCTATTGTCAAGGACACGACAACACCCTGGTACTAGATGATGTTCTGTTGTCAAGGACACGGCAACACCCTCGTACTAGATGATGTTCTATTGTCAAGGACACGACAACATCCTCGTACTAGATGATGTTCTGTTGTCAAGAACACGACAACATCCTCGTACTAGATGATGTTCTGTTGTCAAGGACACGACAACATCCTCGTACTAGATGATGTTCTGTTGTCAAGGACACGACAACATCCATTACAGCTGAACATTAGAGCGACGAGACTAAAGAAGAGAGGCAAACAAGAGTGGAAGTGGAGCCCAGTGCAGGTAGCCACGTGGACACACATAAAGAAGACGGTCCAATATAAGAATAGACAGAGTGTATCATTTTCAGTTCTAAGCTCCACATGGAGGATTGTGGATTATGTCAAGCAAGTCTAGACATGTATCCATACACATTTTCGTCTCCCAGGTTGTCTAATCTATATATTTCTTCAGCAGGTCACGGGTAATACTATCCTCGTTCAGACTACTGGTGGGTATAGAACATGATGTGAACTGAGAACAGTGACAAGATGTGCGCCTCGCTTGAGACGGTGGATGATGTCGTCACGTGACTGAGATCCGATATGACGACAATATGAATTTCTTATTTTACGTGGGGATAATAATTCCCACAATCATCACCATCACCTTGTTCTTCATCTTTATCTACTGTTGGTGAGTGCTAATGTTCTTGTATAATCATATAGTGCCGTGAGTGCTATATGGTCTTGTATAATATCTACTGTTGGTGAGTGCTATATATGTTCTTGTATAATCATCTATTGTTGGTGAGTGCTATTTGCTGTTGTGTAATCATCTATTGTTGGTGAGCGGTATATGTTGTTGTATAATCATCTACTGTTCGTGAGTCCTATATGTTGTTGTATAATCATCTACTGTTGGTAGGTGCTATATGTTGTTGTATAATCATCTACTGTTGGTCAGTGCTATATGTTTGTGTATAATCATCTACTGTTAGTGAGTGCTATATGTTATTGTATAATCATCTACTGTTGGTGAGTGCTATATAATCTCGTATAATCATCTTCTGTTGGTGAGTGCTATATGTTCTGTTATATAATCTTCTATTGGCTAATGTTATATTTCTAACCATCAACCATGTCAGGTGGCACCCATAGACACGAACGTCAAGATTTTATTTCTTTCTCCTCAGGTTTTTACAAAAAGCCCGCAAGGAGGTACTAACCAAGAAGTATGACCCTCACGGGAAGATGAGGCGCTTGGGGATGTCTATGGATCCTCCTCCTCCTCCCACCTACTGTGGAATGGAAGATTCACTTCTTCCTGAAAACGGCGAAGACAATGTAGCATACGACGTAAGTCGCAGTCCTTCCACGGAGCAGGATGGACGAGGACGGCCCATGTACCACACATATCATGATAGCGGTATCTCTGCAGGATTGTCCCCGAGTCAGGAGAGCGAGTCACGTCTGGGCATGGCCTACAGAACCTGTCCTGACTCTGGCATATCAGGATTCGGACCGCAGCCTCCTCAGTGCAGTTATCAGCCGAGCAGAGGGTGCTGCCCGGCCGATGAGCCATTTCAAAGGCCGCCACATCAGCATCAGGTGTGTGGGGATCAGATTCACGTAAACTTGCATCAACAGCCATACCACCAACATATACACCCACCTCAAGCAATCTTACACCAAAACCTAGTGCAAGCATCCGTGCACCCGACTCACGGCGTGTGTTATGGTGATGACATGAACCACCCACAGAGCCCCCAGCACTATAACCCTCCACTTGTTCACCCAACCAGTCTTAGTCTAGCACACTATCACGACAGACAGATCAACCTGGTAGCACATGTACATAAACCCCCAGCACATCTTCCTTTACTGCCAAACCAACAATCAAAACTTCCGTCTTACCCTGATAGCCCTGCTCATCAGCTTCACCATCCGAATGACCAGCCATGCTATCACGGCAACGAAAGAATGCAGCAGCCAACAAACACTATCAAGTATTCTCCCCCTGGTCGGCAAGGTCAAGACAATGCAGCTATTCCTGTCAGTACAGAGTCTCATTTGTCAAACAGGGCGATATCGTTGCCTTCAGTAAGCTTTCACCTGCAGCCTGACATTAGTTCTGATACACACATTCACCAGCACCCATCATCAGCACCCTCTCCCACTAAACCACTCAGACACGCCTACAGAGACAGCAGTGCTATCGTGAACAATGCTCAGCCCACCGCCAATGGAGCTGACCGACCTGACTCTCAAGCTTCCCAGTCATCCACTACAGACTCTGAGGATTCCGGATTCCGCAGCTCACACTGTGCTGCCCATCACAATGCTAGGCTCAACAAGCAGGGGAACCCATTGCTAAAGCCACTTCGGAGAACTAAAAACAAAAATAAACTTCACAAAACAGCTTTGGCTAACGCTGACACCCCTCCAATAAACGGTGCCACGCCTCTCATGTCACTCAGTCCGCAGAATCTCCAATCAAATGTGGACAATTCTAATGTGATACAAAACACTTCATTAATGAACATGGAGATGGCCCACAGACTACCCAGAATCATCCAGCAAAGTCCCAAAATCAGAAACAATAGCTCTACAGATAGGTTACCAATGTCTTCCTCTTCAATCCAACAAGGTGGAGTTACAGTGACTTACCACGAGGACTCCCCCATTCGTACTCATCACCATTCTCCAACCCGCGAGAACTGGCAGTCTCAGTCGGTTAACGACCAGGAGACCACAGTCAATCAAAATATTGACCTCACCGACATCAGCACACATTTGAGTTGGAAATATTTGCAAGACCTCTCATCAAGCAATGGGGCATACACTGGAGCTCCCACTGGGGGTATGGTCATTCAGGCTTGCCACCAAGGCATTAGATCTGGACAAATTCACCAAAGCAACCAAGACCAGCATATGGAGATGTTTGGGTTTTCTGTAGTGTAAGATTGGATATCGCACAAGGACACTATCATATGTTTCGTTTAGAATGCTTGCTGAGCTGTGCTATTTATACGTTTATTGTTCTTGTGACAAAGTGAGCTGAAGTGTGCAGTACATAGTTAACCATTACAATTTCTAATTGTTTTGTACATGGACAAATGGTGTGGGTGAACGTTAGATATGTACTGACTTTACAAGATATTAAAAACAATGCAAAAATACACGTTTTAGTTTTACAAATGTACATCAGGATGATTGACATCCAGGTCAAGGTTAACAACTCTCTCTTTTGCCTTCTATGCAGCCAGGGGTGAATAGGCCATCAACCAACCCTCGCTAAGCAGCTCTGTCCTGTGCAATCTTTTGCACTTCCTTCCAACTTTGTCCTGTTTTCTTTACTTCCGCCTCCAGATCTCGTCTCCATGCATTCCTTAGTCTGCCTATACCTCTCCTTCCCTGGGGTTCCATGTCAGGGATTGCCTGGTAATACTGGCCTGGGGCTTTCTTAATGTATGACCCATCCATCTCCACTTTCTTCCCAATGGTTTCCTGTTCCAATTTACCTTGTTCCGCTCTCTCCCACAGTCTGTCGTTTGTAACTTTGTCAAACCATTTTATACCAAGAATCTTTCTCAGGGATCTGTTGACAAAACCCTGCAGTCTTCTGTCATTGCCTTTGGTCATCCTTCAGGTTTCCGCTCTATACAGAAGGACTGGTTTCACATTTGAATTGAACATCCTTATTTTTGTCTTCCTTCTTATCTCCTTGAAGTTCCATCTTGGTTTCAACATTCCGAATGCAACTCTTCCTTTTTATATCCTCGTTTTTATATCCTCGTCTGTCCCTTGTTGATGATACTTCCTATGTATGATTGGTTCTGTGTTTGCTGCATTGACCCTAATTATTTTGGTCTTTTCCTTATGGATCTTCAAACCGACGTGTGTAGAGGTATAATCCAGTCTATCCAGTTTCCTTTGCATTTGGGTTTGGCTGTTTGACAGAAGGGCTATATTATCCGCAAAATCCAAGTCCTCCAGCTGTTTATTCAACGTCTACTGGATTCCATTTCTCTCATTTGTTGTTACTTTCATAATCCAGTCCTCTGCCGGGATCAACAGGAAAGGCGATAGAAGACAACCCTGCCGTACCCCTGATTTAATTTTGAATGGCTCTGAGTTGTCCTTCGTGTATCACAACTATCAAACACTATTTACCAATCCTTCAATCAGTGTTTCTCTGCTTGATATCAAATTGACTGCCACATTAATGATTAACCCTCATACTCCTACCCTTGTCCTACCCAACTATTCTAACCAATGGCCTACAACATAGTTTGTCTACACGAACAATTGAAATCATACTGCTGAATCACTTGGGTATTTTAACCAACTTGTCAGTTACTTAGCTCACTTAAATATAACACACACTTTTACCAACATTGGTACCGTACTTAACCTTCTCTTTGAGAAAGACATCTCGTGATCCACAATCTGCCTCTTGTACAGTCTTAGTTCTTAAATGAGCTTGACTCAGGAAACTGCATAATAGTAAACATCGTGCCCACAACACACACATAATAGTAAATATCGTGCGTGCCCACAACACACACATAATAGTCGACACAGCGTGCCCACAACACACACATAATAGTCGACATAGCGTGCCCACCGACATAGCGTGCCCACAACACACACATAATAGTCAGCATAGCGTGTCCATCGACATAGCGTGCCCACAACACACACATAATAGTCGACATATAGTTATACCGAAAATACAACGTGCCCATAACACACGCATATTAGTCGAAATATAGCAATACCAACACACACAGAATGGCCGACACAGCGTATCCACAGCACACATACAATAGTCGACATATAGTTATAGCAGCCTACACATTTCACATCATATGCTGGTTCACAGAAACAGTGTTCTTGCAAGAAGTGTACATCAAAGCATTTGGATGATCTAGCCAAAGTTGTGGCTGTGGCCGTCTCATGATAGACCTGAGTTTGCTAGCCATTATACAACCCTAATTAGACGCCTTAGTTGCCCATGCTTTCGTCTCCATCAAGAGACTTCTGGATTCACACACAGAAATTGTAAGATTGTTAGCTTGTAAATGTGAAGTGAGTGGATTGTTAGCTTGTAAATGTGAAGTGAGTGGATTGTTAGCTTGTAAATGTGAAGTGAGTGGATTGTTAGCTTGTAAATGTGAAGTGAGTGGATTGTTAGCTTGTAAATGTGAAGTGAGTGGATTATCAGGTTATAATCGTGAAGGGAGTTGATTATCAGGTTATAATCGAAAAGGGAGTTGATTATCAGGTTATAATCGTGAAGGGAGTGGATTATCAGGTTTTAATCGTGAAGGGAGTGGATTATCAGGTTATAATCGTGAAGGGAGTTGATTATCAGGTTATAATCGTGAAGGGAGTTGATTATCAGGTTGTAACCGTGAAGGGAGTTGATTATCAGGTTATAATCGTGAAGGAAGTGGATTATCAGCTTGTGGTCGTGAAGGGAGTGCCGATTTCAACAATAGACTACATTAGAAGAAATGATGGAAATAATCTCTAACGACAATTCGCACAGAGACCACCCACAATCGGATACAGCAGAAGCATACTACTACTGGCCAAGAAGAGATTAACTAACAATATTTAGACTGAGAACAGGCCACCACAGACTGAAAAACGATGTGTTAAACAAATTAAAAATTGGGAACACAATGTCACCATTCGGGGAAAACAAACAGTAGCACACTATTACCAGGTTTGCCGGTTCCATGTGAGGAACAGAGTGACCTTCTCAAGCCCAATTTATGGATAAAGTGTATGATGACGACAGACGCCTCAGGCGGACAGTCAAGTTTATGAGAGAAATTATTGCGATTATCGATTATTTAAAAGACAACGAAGAAGAAGAGGAAGAAGAAGAATGTGTAGAGACTGCAGAGATGTGAGGCGTGAATATATTTCCCCGCACTTGTGGTCAGCATAAAAGACGACATACATGCATGTGTGTATGTAAGACATGTGTAAATGGATGCTCGCAGACATGTGTGCTGAAAGCAAAACATGTATAAAACTGTGAGAAAATGTGTGCAAATCTATCAAATGCGTTGATACCACAGAGACGTCTGAAGGTTGTTGAAAAATATATGGAATCGTAACGATTAGATCGAAGACACTACAATCAAGAGAGATATGGAGAGAGAGATGGAGCAAGAGTGCGAGAAAAGGAAAGACAGTAAGAATGCCGTTCAAATATGTACAGTCTGTCTGGCTTTGGTTTATTTCACTGTAAATATGAGATTCCACCAGTAACCTAGGATCAGCATCATTCCTCGCGACAACCAAGCGGAAATATTGGCAGCTGTGTGTGAGAGTAATGTTTAAATACCAGCTCGGATTGTCAGCCAATTCAAGAACAGAACGGAGGGATATTTTTGTTCTTTCAGCACTTGTCTGAGCCTCATTCAACCCAGTCTGTCTAGGTAGCGCGATAAATGAAATTCACCGTGAAAACGCGAGAAAGTATAGTCCTGTAAGACGTTACACTTGACAAATGAAGTTTGTTAACACAGCTAGGCATATAAATGGGTACTTTTCTTCGGTAGAGTCTCACCAACATAAAACGTTCACGTTTTAAACAAATGGGTTCAAGCTGCATGAGAGCACAAACTACGTATAGGGTTAAGCACGACCTACATATAAATAAATACACACCCACCAGTAAAGTACTGACCTACATATAAATACACACCCATCAGTAACTAAATACAACAGTAAAGCACTGACCTACATATAAATTGCAACAGTAAAGCACGGACCTTCACATAATGTCCATCAAGTCAAAAAAAGAGCAAGATGAGGAGCTGATTAGTAGTATAGCAAAGGCAAGTGAAGGGAAATTATTATTAATGGGAGATTTCAACTATCCAGAAATAAAATGGGATATGGCAGAAACACTTGTAGAGTCAAAACCTTTTGTTACTGCATAACTGACAATTTTTTAATTCAACATGTAGAAGCAGCCACCAGAGGCAAAAACATACTCCACCTAGTTTTTACCACAGAGGAAAATATGATTGAAAACGTTACCGTTGGGGAACTGTTTGGCTCAAATGACCATCAAATCATCCGTTGGGATCTTATTGAAGGGAAAGAAGTAAACATAAACACGCGAACATACGACTACTCTAAGGCAGATGTTAAGAGGATGAAAGAGGCAGCGAACCACATAATCTGGAAAGATATTATTGTAGGAACAGATGTTGAACAGCAGTGGGAAAGTTTTAAAACAGTTCTAGAAACGCTAAAAGAGGAATGTGTTCCATGTAGGGAGGTAAACCCCAAGCGTAAAAAGTGGATAACTAGATTTGTAGTGAAATGTAGAAGAGCAAAAAATAAAGCATGGCAAAAATATATAGAGGCAGGTAAATCAAAAGAAACATATGTAAAATATTTGGACAAGCAGAACATATCTCAGAAAGCGAATAAAACAGCAAAAATAGACTTTGAAAAAAAACTTGCTCAGAGGATCAAGACTGACAGTAAAAGCTTCTTTTCTTATGTTAGAAATAAACAAAGAACGAAAGACAAAGTAGGCCCTCTCATAGACAGTACAGGGAAAATAATAAGTGAGAATAGGGAGGCTGCTAATCTGCTCAATCAGTACTTTGGCACAGTCTTCACAAAGGAGGACTGTTCCGAGATCCCAGAGCCTATAGATATTTTTCAAAGAGACATGTATACAGCGGGATTAAGATCAATCTGTATTACAGAGGAAATGGTTTTTAAAAAATTGGAGGGGTTGAAAGTGAATTAAATGTCCAGGTCAAGATGGTATTCACCCAAAATTGCTGTATGAAATTAGAAACCAACTAGCAAAACCATTGGCTATATTATGTTCTCAATCACTTACAAAAGGGATTGTTCCACGGGATTGGAAAGATGCAGGAGTGATCCCCTTATTCAAAAAAGGCAAAAAATCAGATCCGGCAAATTATAGACCGGTGAGTTTAACGAGCATAGTCTGTAAATTATTAGAGTCAATAATCAAAGAAAACATTGTAATGCATTTAGACAAATTTAATCTAATTAGAAATAGTCAGCATGGGTTTACTAGAGGGAGATCATGCTTAACAAATCTATTAGAATTCATGGAGGAGGTTACTAAAATCATAGATAAAGGGGAGCCAGTGGATGTTATTTATCTAGACTTTGCAAAGGCCTTTGATAGAGTACCTCATCAAAGATTATTTCGAAAGTTAAAATCACATGGAATAGGTGGCGAAGTTGCCAAATGGATTGAAAATTGGTTAACGGGAAGAAGGCAGAGGGTGGGCATAAATAAGGAGTACTCTGAGTGGAGTGAAGTGAAAAGTGGTGTGCCACAGGGCTCGGTTTTGGGACCAATTTTGTTCTTGATATACATAAATGATTTGGACATTGATATGAGATCCATGATTGCAAAATTTGCTGATGACACAAAACTATGCAGTAGTGTCTCATCTAAAGCGGAAGTGGATATATTGATGTCGGATTTAGATAAAATTCGAGAATGGTCTGTAAGCTGGCAAATGGAGTTTAATGTAGATAAATGTACAGTCATCCACATGGGTAGATCCAATATGGAACATAATTACAGAATGGGAGAAAACAATATTAGAAAGATAGATAAGGAAAGGGACCTAGGGGTTATAATAGATCATACAGGAAAGGTGAGTGAGCAAGTTAAGGTAGCAGTGAAAAAGGCAAATGCAATGTTAGGTATGATAAAAAGAAATATTAAACATAGGAGCAAGGAAGTGATCGTCAAACTGTATAAAGCTTTAGTTAGACCTAGATTGGAGTACTGTGTACAGGTGTGGAGTCCTTATCATAGAGGGGACATAAACATGCTAGAAAGAATACAAAAAAGAGCGACAAAGATGATAGTGGGATTCCAGAATTACAGTTATGAGGAACGACTCAGAAAAAGCGGCCTACAGTGTCTCGAAGATAGAAGAATTCGTGGTGACTTAATACAGGTTTATAAGATGATCAGAGGAATCGATAAATTAGACTATAACAAGTTTTTTTTAAATACAGCCACCAACAATAACACGAGGGCATAGCTACAAGCTGATTAAAGAGAGGTCCAGGTTAGATATTAGGAAATATTTTTTTAGTCAGAGAGTGGTGTCTGCTTGGAATGCATTGCCAGGGGAGGTAGTGGAGGCAGGGACAGTTAATGCATTTAAGAATAAACTGGATGCGCATAGATTTTAGAGCAAGGTGATGTAAATGTAACTGGTTGTATACAGACTCTGCAGGGTCTTCTAAACCAGTATAAAGATGTTAAGTTAAGTTATAAATACACACGCATTTGTCAATATATAAACAAATTGGCAATTCTAACTGGCAACAAATGGGAGCTGAAACAAGTTAGGTCATGTGCCATTCTATGAGAACTCACTTCAGTTTCATTGTCTACTGTTTCGCCTTTTATTTGGTTGTTGCTTTCTTCTGTGGTTGTAGTTGTATGTCCCCGTATTGCTGGTAGAAAACAATGCGTTGATCTTAATTGTTTCTTATTCTGGTCGATTAATGAACATCTCGTGTTTGGACGAAAGTCACTACGTATAGCTGGCCACATGCTCTGACCATCTCGCATGGTGGGCATGTAGAGTGTGTGTGATCCACAGAGTATTGGAAGGTTGATTAATTGTGGAGAAATGTACACGCTACAAATCGCTGGTAGTTATAGCTTTATTGAATAAAAACAAACTAAAAATGGACAAATTAAACAATGCAGGAGCAAGAACTGTGTTTCAATATAATGCATATTTTTTGGGTAATGTATTACCCATCGCGAGTGATGTGTTTGGATTATAGTGAGCAGGAATATGTGCTGGTCATCAATATCACTCTTATTCCGAATTACCTCGGATCAGTGGCCAGACTATTGGTAGAGACGACTGGAGGTAACTTGGTATGCAGGCACTCTGGTCTTAGCCCCGGTGAGACCAGGGACAGCTTGAAACTTGTGGGATTCGATCACCCACCGTTGTATATACGTTGTATATATATGTATATACACACATAAGGGAAATGATTTTATCACCAATGAGCTAGAGTATAATCTAGCAGACACCTACATTATAATCTAGCAGAGACCTACAGTATAACCTAGCAGAGACCTACAGTATAACCTAGCAGAGACCTACTGTAAATCCTTGCAGAGACCTACAGTATAACCTAGCAGAGACCTACAGTATAACCTAGCCGAGACCTACTGTATAACCTAGCAGAGACCTACAGTATAATCTAGCAAGAGATCTACAGTATAATCTAGCATAGACCTACTGTATAACATAGCAGAGACCTACATTATAAACTAGCAGAGATCTACAGCATAATCTAGCAGAGAACTACAACGTAATCTAGCACAGACCTAGAGCATAACCTAACAGAGATCTAGAAAAGTGTAATTTTTTATTTTAGCGTTTCACTGGTGTATTTGCATTTTTTTTTAAAATTGATTGTTTCCGTTTTTTGATGAGACGTTCATCTGTGTGGTTCATCACTTGATCACGTGTATTTCTCGTAATGAAATTGAAGAGATCAAGTTGGTCAACATTCATTGTCGACTTTAATCTTCCAGAATGATCATCGTTCATGTCGATTTCTTCACCTGCGTCATCTTGAATGTTTGTTTCTGGTGGTATGTGATTACCAAACGAACGCGTGTTTGTGTTAAAATGCGACATGAAGTTGTTGATCTCGCACTCAATACGAGTGAATATTTTTTTAAACATCGTTTTTAGAAACTTTTGGAATAACACGTACAGTATCAGTCAACACTTGATAACAGGTGTTATGTAGAGGATATGTGCAGGATAATGTGCAGCACTTTAGGTAAGAGGGAAGTTGGTTAAAGTAGGAGAAATAAAAGTGCAAACACTCTAGGTAAGAGGGACGTTGGTTAAAGTAGGAGAAATAGAAGTGCAGCACTCTAGGTAAGAGGGAAGTTGGTTAAAGTAGGAGAAATAGAAGTGCAGCACTCTAGGTAAGAGGGAAGTTGGTTAAAGTAGGAGAAATAAAAGTGCAAACACTCTAGGTAAGAGGGACGTTGGTTAAAATATGAGAAATAGAAGTGCAAGCAAATGGACATCCGTTATGTCAGCTCACAAAAAATGTGTAATAAACTGCTCTCATAATGAAACATACAACTGCTCTCATAATGACACATACACCTGCTCTCATATTGAAAGAAACTACTGCTCTCATAATGAAACATACACCTGCTCTCATATTGACAGAAACTACTGCTCTCATATTGAAACACACAACTGCTCTCACAATGAAACATACACCTGCTTTCGCAATGAAACAAACAACTGCTCTCATAACGAAACAAACAACTGTGTCTTACTAAATACATATTCATAAACAGAGAAAAGAAGAACTAGTGAAACACTACTAAATTAACACATGTCTTTGAGCAACGCTGCAATCGGCAGTCATTCGATTCAGAGTTATTCATGCGCGGTTCGTTGATTCCCAATGGGTCTATTGCTATGTCAATGCTTACACGCACAATAAAGACGGAAAGAATGGGAAACAACAGGCAAGGAAATTAGAGGCGAAACAAACACAGGCGTCAGACTACAACAGAGGCGAAGGACGGATGTTTAGAGTGTGGAAAAGAGAAATGTAACTCGATGTTTTAAAACGTGAAAGAAAGGTGAAGTATGACAAATGCGTCAGAGCGTAACGCACGGATGGGATGAGGAAGAGGAAGAGTTGAAGGGAAATGCAGATAACCTTTACATGTAATGTACTGTTCACAAGAGCGGGTCCCAGCCTATAGCTGCCTGGGAATACCGGATGTTCTTCCAATCTGGAAGGAGGAGAGATTGACTGAATTCACCTAACAGCAGTAGGGGACGTTTTGCACAAATTAAGTATGGCTGCTAGTTTGTGTGGGTGTGCGTGAGTGCTGGGTTGAATGTATGTATATACACTTCATCTATCTATCTATCTGTCTGTCTGTCTGTCCGTACGTCTGTTATGGCAGCACTGTACACATCTCGGTTGAAAGTAAATCGGTCTGACGCATACACAAACAACCTTTAAACTGTCAGTAATACCTTAATACCATGTTCTTCTGATTGCCCCCTTTCCGGACCCTGTGCCTTCCACTACCAGCCCCCTAAGACCAGTGAGTCTCCCTTAAATGATCGAAATGTCATTATTCTTTTAAAATGACGTTTAGAAGCCACGATTTTCTATTTTACACAATTGTTGCAGAATTTATCAATCAGTTTTTAAAATATTTTCTACGTCCACGATATTTTCAGCGTCCTTATACATAACACTTCATTTCGAAAGACGTATCGTTATCTTCAATTATGTGTGTGTGTGTGTGTGTATATATTGACACATAGACTCCCATATGAGAGCGAGAGGATGAGAGAGAGAGAGATAGAGAGAGAGAGAGAGAGAGAGGGAGAAGGTAGTGTTACAGTGTCTTCATTAAATGCTGCAAACGAACCTCCTCTGGAGAGAGGTACAAATAAACAATTTTACGATGTTCTTACATTCAATGGAACAAAAAAAAAGAAGAAAGAATACCACATTACAACAGGGACAGATAATTGCAGTAAACAGAATACAAAGACAGGCAGACAGGAAAAGGGTTAACGAAATCGGGGGAAGGGGTCGGGGAACACACAACTGTGTGTGAAGGAAATAACCCTGATTCTGTAGCCACAATTTGTGTGCTGGCTGGGGACATCAAGACAGAGGTGGGTTTATTAAATTAAAGTTATTGATTTAGACTTCTCAGCCTCAAGCAACTAGTGGAGATTACTGACAGGTCCCTACAGGAGAGAAGGTCTTATTGGCGGACGTGAGAGCTATAACGCGTTATCAAGCGTTGCCCCAGCCAGAGCAGCAGTGGTTCCAGCGCTTGTGGTACAACACTTGGTGGTAACGAAACGGCCTTGGGTTGTGTCGTCAGAGTCCACTAATTGCTTCGTAAAGGTCCATGAGGTGTTTTGTGAAGGCCTTCAGGGTATATCCTGAAAGTTCACGAAGTGTGTAGAGAGGTTCTACGAGGTGTGTTGAGAGGTTCTACGAGGTGTGTAGTCGGGTTCTACGAGGTGTATAGAAATGTTCTACGAGATGTGTAGAGATGTTCTACCAGGTGTGCAGTGAAGAAGACTACGAGGTGTGTCGTGTACGAGGTGTGTCATATAGAAGTGTACGAGGTGCGTTGTGAAGAAGTGTACGAGGTGTGTCATAAAGAAGTGTACCAGGTGTGTTGTGAAGAAGTGTACGAGGTGTGTCGTGAAGTGTTCCAGGTGTGTTGTGAAGAAGACTACGAGGTGTGTCGTGTACGAGGTGTGTCATAAAGAAGTGTACGAGGTGTGTCATAAAGAAGTGTACGAGGTGTGTCGTGAAGTGTTCCAGGTGTGTTGTGAAGAAGTGTACGAGGTGTGTCATATAGAAGTGTACGAGGTGTGTTGTGAAGAAGTGTACGAGGTGTGTCATAAAGAAGTGTACCAGGTGTGTTGTGAAGAAGTGTACGAGGTGTGTCGTGAAGTGTTCCAGGTGTGTTGTGAAGAAGACTACGAGGTGTGTCGTGTACGAGGTGTGTCATAAAGAAGTGTACGAGGTGCGTTGTGAAGAAGTGTACCAGGTGTGTCATAAAGAAGTGTACCAGGTGTGTTGTGAAGAAGTGTACGAGGTGTGTCGTGAAGAAGTGTACCAGGTGTGTCATAAAGAAGTGTACCAGGTGTGTTGTGAAGAAGTGTACGAGGTGCGTTGTGAAGAAGTGTACCAGGTGTGTCATAAAGAAGTGTACCAGGTGTGTTGTGAAGAAGTGTACGAGGTGCGTTGTGAAGAAGTGTACCAGGTGTGTCATAAAGAAGTGTACCAGGTGTGTTGTGAAGAAGTGTACGAGGTGTGTCGTGAAGAAGTGTTCCAGGTGTGTTGTGAAGAAGTGTACGAGGTGTGTCATAAAGAAGTGTACGAGGTGTGTCGTGAAGAAGTGTTCCAGGTGTGTTGTGAAGAAGTGTACGAGGTGTGTCGTGAAAAGTGTACGAGGTGTGTTGTGAAGAAGTGTACGAGGTGTGTTGTGAAGAAGTGTACGAGGTGTGTTGTGAAGAAGTGTACGAGGTGTGTCGTGTATGAGGTGTTGTGAAAAAGTGTACGAGGTGTGTTGTGGAGAAGTGTTCGAGGTGTGTTGTGAAGAAGTGTACCAGGTGTGTCGTGAAGTGTACGAGGTGTGTTGTGAAGAAGTGTACGAGGTGTGTTGTGAAGAAGTGTACGAGGTGTGTCGTGAAGAAGTGTACGAGGTGTGTCGTGAAGTGTACGAGGTGTGTCGTGAAGAAGTGTGCGAGGTGTGTTGTGAAGAAGTGTACGAGGTGTGTCGTGAAGAAGTGTACGAGGTGTGTCGTGTACGAGGTGTGTTGTGAAGAAGTGTACGAGGTGGGTCGTGAAGAAGTGTACGAGGTGTGTTGTGAAGAAGTGTACGAGGTGTGTTGTGAAGAAGTGTACGAGGTGTGTCGTGTACGAGGTGTGTTGTGAAGAAGTGTACGAGGTGTGTCGTGTACGAGGTGTGTTGTGAAGAAGTGTACGAGGTGTGTCGTGAAGAAGTGTACGAGGTGTGTTGTAAAGAAGTGTACGAGGTGTGTCGTGAAGTGTACGAGGTGTGTCGTGAAGAAGTGTACGAGGTGTGTCGTGTACGAGGTGTGTTGTGAAGAAGTGTACGAGGTGTGTTGTAAAGAAGTGTACGAGGTGTGGCGTGAAGAAGTGTACGAGCGTGAAGAAGTGTACGAGGTGTGTCGTGAAGTGTACGAGGTGTGTCGTGAAGTGTACGAGGTGTGTTGTGAAGTACGACACATCGCCCTTTTCAAGACAAACGAAGAAGAAGAAGATACACTTCATAACATAAGACTATGAACATAGTATCGTCACATCAATCAGCTGGAATATATAAACATTAAATACTGTGGCTTCAGACTTCAAAACAGAACCAATATGCTGAGCAGGTCATGAGCTGTAGCAGTCAGCTATCCAAAGCTGACTGATAGCGTCGGGACCAGCGACCCAGAACTGCCAAGACCCTTGTCCACCTACACGTATTGATCCTGGATAGCAGTACGCAACAGGGCAGACTGGCTAAGAAGAAGGGATCTAAGAGGGAAGGCTAACCCTGTACCCAAAAATACCATGCTATAATCGGATGTGTCAGAGAGAAAAGTGCAAATATCGCAGTCAAGCTGTAAACTCATACACAACGCATTCCGTTCCTACATCCTTCTAAATGCAACATCCATTTTAGGGCTTGGCGCGGGAGATTGAGATCGAACGATGACGTAGGAGAAAACTTCAAAACCCTCCTACGGAAATTAGACTGATAACGGGGATCAAGATGCTGATCAGCACATGAGCTGCAGTGGTTAGCGACCCATAGCTGACTGCTAGCGTCAGGGCTAGCGAACCATAGCTGCCAAGACCCTTCTACACCTCCACGCGGTGATCCTGGATAACAGGCTGCAGCAGGGCAGACTGGCTAAGGAGAAGGGATCGAAGAGGGAATGCTAGCCCGGTACTCAAAAAATGCTTGCTGAAGTCGGATGTGTTGGACCGAAAGGTGCAAATATCGCAGCCAAGCTGTAAACTACGACACAACGCATTCCGTTCTCTGGACTACAGTCTGCTTCTTAAGCCCTTTCAGGGTTTGGTAGTGGGAGATTGAGAACGAAGAAGAAGAAGAAGAAGAAGAAGAAGAAGAAGAAGAAGAAGAAGAAGAAGAAGAAGACTGATAACGTGCAGCAATATTTGTTTGTTTGTCACTACGACCACAATGAAAGGTATTTTTATGCACTGGGAAAACATTGTCTAACTTCCATGACAGCTGTCTAAGATCACTTCCTGGATCTGTGGAGGATAGTATACTGCACAATAGTTATTGTCTCATTATCACAGAGAGTGTCCACGGCAATTTATCGTGAAAATAGTAGGGAGAAGCTATGCCTCATCTGGATAATGAGAATGTCCTGGCCGAAACCGTTGATAGCTACAGGCCAATGAAGGAGACTTGCGGCAACGCTGATATATTTGCATATGGTGTTTATGGGGGTTTCCAATCCTAGCAATAAATGGTTTCTGTAACCATTGACCTGGAAGATGCATATAAAAATGTGGACCTTGTGACCCCGGTGGACTGTTTCATGGACTACGGAATCCGCCCATGGATGGCGTGTGGGTCGATTCTGCTGTGGAGAGAATAATCGCCATCATCATGGCTTGACCACTAAAGATAGTGCTGGCAGCCAAGTCCATGATTCAGAAAGCGAAACTGTGCACCATTATCACATCAATAAATCAATGCTTATATCCTATTTAACCCGACCTCATTTCTCTCCCTTCACAAGGGAACTAACAACTATGAAAAATGTCCAATATGATTGATAAGCATACGAAAGAACCGAACCATGGGCGAGCGAGTGTATAACAAGTGAGTGTATAACATGCGAGTGTATAACATTGAAAGTGAAACATAAGCAATGTAGCCGTCACGGCAGTTTTTTATTCTCGTCTTAAATGTCTGGGAGATCTTACAAACTCATGAGGCAGATCTTATTATCGATGCCAGACATGACTGAACACAGAAAGGGAAATATGGCCAAATAAGACTGAGCACAAGTAGATACAACTAAAAGCCAGAAAAAGAAATTATGCAAGTAACTGCCACACATGAATAACAGATGAGAGCAGTAGGTATAGATACTCAGAGAATGATATTATGAGATCTTCTTCTTCGTTCCTTTTTCAATCTCCCACTACCAAGCCCTGGACGTTATCAAACTCCAGCTACCAAGCCCTGAACGTTCTCAAACTCCAGCTACCAAGCCTCGAACGTTATCAAACTCCAGCTACCAAGCCTCGAACGTTCTCAAACTCCAGCTACCAAGCCCCGAACGTTCTCAAACTCTAGCTACCAAGTCCTGAAAAGGACGAAATAACAGAGTGGTTGTTGTCCATATGCGTTGCGCGGTATTTTACAGCATGACTGCGTGTTTTAAAAAAAGCCTACAGAGGCAAAATTGAATAAAACGACCTCGCAGATGGTACACTAAAGATTATATCTAACCACTACTCCTAAAGAAATATGCGAACAGATGAGATGTGAGAGAAAGACAGTGTAAGAAAAAGGGAAATATACGACACAGAAGCCACGAGAAATATAAATAAAATACATAAAACGCATGCACAAAAGAAAGAAAAATAGGATTAAAGAAATGATCAAAGTGTAACATTTAAATCTTGCATTACAGAAGTGATCAAAGTGTAACATTTAAATCTTGCATTACAGAAATGATCAAATAGTAACATTTAAATCTTGCATTATAGAAATGATAAAAGTGTAACATTTAAATCTTGCATTACAGAAGTGATCAAAGTGTAACATTTAAATCTTGCATTATAGAAATGATAAAAGTGTAACATTTAAATCTTGCATTACAGAAGTGATCAAAGTGTAACATTTAAATCTTGCATTACAGAAATGATCAAAGTGTAACATTTAAATCTTGCATTACAGAAATGATCAAAGTGTAACATTTAAATCTTGCATTACAGAAATGATAAAAGTGTAACATTTAAATCTTGCATTACAGAAATGATAAAAGTTTAAATCTTGCATTACAGAAATGATAAAAGTGTAACATTTAAATCTTGCATTACAGAAATGATCAAAGTGTAACATTTAAATCTTGCATTACAGAAATGATCAAAGTGTAACATTTAAATCTTGCATTACAGAAATGATAAAAGTGTAACATTTAAATCTTGCATTATAGAAATGATCAAAGTGTAACATTTAAATCTTGCATTACAGAAATGATCAAATAGTAACATTTAAATCTTGCATTATAGAAATGATAAAAGTGTAACATTTAAATCTTGCATTACAGAAATGATCAAAGTGTAACATTTAAATCTTGCATTACAGAAATGATAAAAGTGTAACATTTAAATCTTGCATTATAGAAATGATCAAAGTGTAACATTTAAATCTTGCATTACAGAAATGATCAAAGTGTAACATTTAAATCTTGCATTACAGAAATGATCAAAGTGTAACATTTAAATCTTGCATTACAGAAATGATCAAAGTGTAACATTTAAATCTTGCATTACAGAAATGATCAAAGTGTAACATTTAAATCTTGCATTACAGAAATGATCAAAGTGTAACATTTAAATCTTGCATTACAGAAATGATCAAAGTGTAACATTTAAATCTTGCATTACAGAAATGTACGGACATATATACACAATGTACTGAAGTACGGTACTTCTTTCTTACATGTAAATCTTTCAACTAAAATTTAACGTTCGCGTATTTTATACTTCCAAGACTGCAGGATGAATCATACCTAACTGTTATAGGAAGCAATTAATATTATCCCTCTATTATCATTCTTAGAAAAGGAAAAATACCAATTTCATTTCTGGGAACAAGAGAAAACACTTGAGGCTAGTAAAAGTGTGAACAAATAACCACGTGGGTAGAAGAGACCAGAACATGTTAAACACTTTGAAAACGATAACATCTACAACAGAATAAAATACGAAGCACTGCGAAATCGAAACATACCCTCGCTGCAACAAAGTCATGAGATAAGAGATCAGGTTAACGAGACACCTCAAAATAGGTGTTTTCATTGGCCTAGCCTTTTTCACAGTTACCGTCGCAAACATGTTTTCTTAAGGGTTTACTTGTCTTTACGATTGTCGTAGTTATTTTGCTGGCAAGCCAATTCCTTCAGGGCATGCAAGATAATTTCTTCAGGGCATGCAATCTCATTCCTCGAGGGCATGCAATCTTATTCCTGTACGGCATGCAAGCTGATTCCTTCATGACATGCAAGCTTATTCCTTCATGGCATGCAAGCTCATTCCTGTACGGCATGCAAGTTCATTCCTGTAGGGCATGCAAGTTGATTCCTTCAGGGCATGCAAGCTGATTCTTTCAGGGCATGCAAGTTCATTCCTGTAGGGCATGCAAGCTGATTCCTTCAGGGCATGCAAGCTGATTCCTTCAGGGCATGCATTTTCATACCTTGAGGGCATGCAAGATCAATCCTTGAGGGCATTCAAGATCATTTTTGTAGGATATACAAGATCATTACTGCAGGGTATTCAAACTCGTGTGTTCAGGGTACGTGTTTCCAGTGATTAGTTTGTTTACAATCTATCCAGCAGGGTATACGTGTCCACTGGCTATTTTGTGTAAAAACTCAATTCCCCAAAGGTACTTGTGTCCACTGGCTATTTTGTCTAAAAACTCAATTCCACAAAGGTACTTGTGTCCATTGGCTTTTTTGTCTAAAAACTCAATTCCCAAAAGGTACTTGTGTCCATTGGCTTTTTTGTCTAAAAACTCAATTCCCAAAAGGTGCTTGTGCCCATTGGCTATTTTGTCTAAAGACTTATTTCCACAAGGTACTCGTGTCCAGACAAAACACAATATCGATTTTCGAATGTCATCAACCACCTACTTAGACCAGGAACAGCAGCACCCAACTATTATTTATATTGTCGCTAACAATAATAACATTGAGTGCCACAGTGGTTAACGAGCTTGTCTCTGTAGTATAAGGACTAGGTTCACTTCATAGTCTTGATGCGCTCTGTACTACCCAGGTATAAATCGCTCTACCTTATACAATTATAGTTAGATAATTGAAAAATAGAGATGAGGGAAATTGCTTACATCTCGATTAAAGTTGAGACCTAGTACAATGAAGTCCCTAACACTGTGTCCCTAACGGCCGTGCCTGCAATGGGACCACCTCAACCATTCCATATCAGAGATTTTACGTATATTGATTATCGTGGCTGAAGGAGCCATACTAAAGGGAGGGCCCCACTTATTGTGTGCCATGTGGCGCTTTATATTGTAGTTACTGGATATAAATATAGTGAGCCAACACTAAGTAGGATAGATGTACTGACTCCAGAGATTTGGAGCAATGTTTCACAGATCGGTAAGCGGCTTGCAGTAGTCATCCTTGCATATCTATATATATATTTTTTTTTAAACAAACAACATATAACTGAAACCCGTCCCACCAGAAACATATAAGAGCCAAACAGGTTGGCTGTTGTAAGAAGCGACGTTCTGCTGAGGACATTAACAAATCCAAGGTCCTTATTAGGTTTCGTAACTTGGTTCTTCTCACTAAAGGGCATGTTTCCTATCCCCTCGGCCACCCGATCCTCATTTTTGATAAAAGAATACTAGCAGATATATTATACTGACTGGCATGACTTAGTTGTTAGTGACTGACTGGTGTTAGTTGTTAGTGACTGACTGGTGTTAGTTGTAAGTGACTGACTGGTGTTAGTTGTTAGTGACTGACTGACTTGTGTTAGTTGTTAGTAACTGACTGACTGGGCTTTGTTGTAACTGGCTGAGTGACTGGACTTAGTTGTTACTGACTGAGTGACTGGACTTGGGTGTTACTGACTGAAGTTAGTTATTAGTGACTGACTTGACGTAGTTATTACTTCCAGACTGACTTGACTTCTACTTGATAATGTAAGATTAAAAGAATCATGATACTGACTGTTAGACAGGGACGGTGATGTAGGATACTGACTGTCAGACAGGGATGGTGATGTAGGATACTAATATATAGTATCACTTAACAAGGATTACAATTGCTGTCTTCATTGTGTGTATTATGAAAACAATAAAAGAAATAAAGTTTAGCTACACATTTTTTGTGTCTTCATATAGTTACGGAGTTTATTTGAGCGATATAGTAACACTCGAAGACATATCCAAACACCTGGACCCAGACCACACACGATGGAGATATCATTCAGCGGAATTGAAAATGTGTACCGACAAATGTAATATGACGTGGACCCAGTGATCTGATTGAGCCCTAATAAGATTACCTGACGACCGAGCAAGTGACCCCATTCGCCGTCACGAACTCACCTCTGTGAAACATCTCTAGGTTGTGGATATACAAACTATAGATTTTGACGGCAATAAATACGGAACACAATTTGAGTCAGAATATAACAATAACCAGATCACATGCTCGCTGAACTCGCCAGTGATGGAAGTACAAACGGTGCTGTAGATGAAAAGTGGTGAACAAGCGGACCATACAAGTATTCCTAGAGCAAGATATTGCGGAAATATTGTCGAGTCAAATATACAGTTGGTACTATAGTATAGCTCTGAAATTTGGAGAACAAAGCAACAGCCAAAGAAGTATCCCTCTGTATAAATGAGTTGATTAAACGGAACAAAAAGAATGGGAATAGCTTGATAAGATTACTCATGTGGTTCTAAATGTTGTTATAGCCGGGGGTGATGTTGAGGATGAACTCTAAACACCAACTAAATGCTCCCAAGACGTGCGTCTCATATAGCATCTGACAACAAAGTCCAATTCCTGGCCTTCACGCAGCAGAACTGTTTTGACTAACAGGAGAAGGTGTGAAAGGCGAGTCACTGGCGCCTTAAAACTAGTAGTTTCGGGCAGATGGGGCTCGAAAGTCTAGGAAGATAGCTCATCTAGGAGAAGGAAAACTCTGATTTCAAACCGTCTGAAGCCTAACATATAAGATACTGGCGTGTCTTGTCGGGTTTTGTCAGATGTGGCTCTGCAGCCTATTTTCTTAAAGTTGGTCAGCATCTACCAAAGCTGACAACCGATGATGTGCGAACGAGCACACGCAAGAGGATATAATACCTTATAATTGGTTGGCGTCTGGTCTAGGAGTGAAGCCTCGACAGGCGAATAGATAGAGCATTGCTCTGCTGATCCGGCAGCTTCTGCAGCTTGCCTTGTTCCAAATGTTTTGGTATCACCTTTCCCTTGGAGTAAACAAGGCAGACCGAGAGAGGGACCATTCTGCAGAGGCAACACATGGTCTCTATATTTCTACCCGGGCTACTATCGTTTGACAAGAGAGGAAGAGCGGATGATGATGATGATATAGAACTGTTAGAAATAAACAGACAGACAATTGGGGTAATGGAGATGACGAAAAGACATTGATATTGAATAAGACACCTTAACAAAGCTATCTGAAGACAATTACAGGCAGTCTCTGTTCTGGTGTTCTGAAATTCCCAGGGTAAGAGAAACAAAGCACAGTCCAAAGAAGACACGAAGAAGAGAGTGAGTTTAAAGAAGACACGAAGAAGAGAGTACAAAGAAGACAAGAAGAAGAGAGTCCAAAGAAGACACGAAGAAGAGTCCAAAGAAGGCATAAAGAAGATAGTCCAAAGAGGACACGAAGAAGAGAGACAAAGAAGGCAAACGATAAAGGAAAGCCACAAATTAGCTGGAGCTGGTAGTTCTAGACATGAGCAATTATTGTATATTTGTTGAAGACATTGGCTTCCGGGGATCGGAAAGTGTATATTGTTGAAGATCGCACGGACTGGATGGCACCATGGATTGTGGTCTAAAACACACAGAAAGAGGGGGGAGAGGGGTGCAGTCATAAACGTGTACACATTTATTGCAATACATAGGGAATTCGTTCGTGCCATGCATCGTAAGTTAGCATTTATACAAACAACATTCATACAACATTCATACAGCATTCATACAACATTCATTCAACATTCATTCAACATTCATACAACTAACAATAGCATCGATATCTGGTTTCAATGTAGATTTCTTATTTCTTCTTCTTTGTCTTTTTCTTTTTCTTCTTCTTCTTCGTTCGTTGGCAAACTCTCGCTATCAAGTACTGAAATGGGCTTTTCAAGTAGCAGGATGTCCGGTGAACGGAATGCGTTGTGTCGTAGTGTACAGTTTGACTGCGATAATTACACCTTTCGGTCCGACACATCCGCCTTCAACTTGGCATTTATGTAGATTGAAATATGAACATTAACATCTCTGTGTTTCCACTTATAAGTTGTCTTTGTTATGGACTTGGCATCCGGAAATGGTATTTTTTTTTTAAACAACGACCAACCATCAGAACAAATAGATCATACCTAGTTGTTTTTGTTTCCGTTCGCTTTGTTTCCTAAAGCTGTCTTTTTTGCCTAATTATCCAGTGCCTCCGACTTCAGCACGAATTGTTAAATGGGTATATACTACCCAACTATGTACTACCTCGCTTGTCCCTGAATGTCAGTAATCAAACCGACTCTCACTAGTTGAACTGTCGCACACAACTTAAGAAAAAAGTAATCTTGACCGCCCTTATCGCTTATGTTGACGAACTAGGGGTGCAACTTTTGTGTGTTTTTTTGTTTGTTATCGCTGCTTATTCGACTGTTACTGTGAATTTTTTATAAAGGCTATGCCCGTTGTTATTAAAATATTGTTTTCCGAGAGCATGTTCTATCAAATCTATTTCTCTCGCCAATCTCTGGCTGTGTTTTGCTTGTCTGATTTCCTCGCGCTTTATTTGTTATTACATACTGTTTTGCTTTTTCTTTCGTGGTATGATTGTCTCTGGTAGCGGACTGTACTGACTCTTCTTATATTCCGGGTCATACTGAAGAAGCTGGACATGGACTCTCCAAGCTGTAATGCAATGCAAGACTTCCGAATAGGCTCACTATGGGGATCAGAGCTTCCCTCTCCACCTTGTATAACAGCGTGTCAGCATCTTCCACCTCGTTTTCATTTGATGCGAAGTATACGACAAGAAAGACTGACAGCCAATTTAAACAAGATAGTAGCATGTCTGTCAGCTGATGTGGCGAATAAAGAGCTTTCTTATAATCCTTGTTCAGCCCGGCCATTCTATCCCGTCTCACCGAAGGGTATGACAGACTGTCAATCAGTGATCACGAGCACGCGAGACCTGGCTGGCCTGGTCTGACACGGGATGGGGGTAGTTCAACTCTCGGATTTACAGACACGGACGATGGGAAGTTGCTGTAAGAAACACGTCTTCTTCTTCTTTCTTTTCTTCTTCCTCTTCTTCAACATTTGTCCTGAAAATGCCGTTGTGCGTAGTTTACAGCGAGACTGCGATATATGCGCCTTTCGGCAGGTCATATCCGACTTCAGGTGTCTTTTTTTAGGTCCCGGTTTACCTTCCAACCGCTATCACCAATTCTTAGCCAGACTTCACTAGTGACTATTGTATGTTTCCGTGGCCGACAAGTGTAGCTATGATTCATTGACCCTGATGCAAGCAGCAAGCTACGAGTCGCTGGCTGCTGTCGGCTCATTCACTGTTGCATTGGACCAGTAAACACGTGTCTAATCTATCTTAGCAAAGCGGAAGTTGTTGTGGAAGGAAGCATAATGAAGAACATCACTAATGAGCCAATCAATCAAAACATTTTCAGCTCCCTGCGGGGCATATGTCTTCAACAAATGCGCGCCACTTTTTATTAGTGTTGACCGACCATATCTATTGTCGTTTGTGTGACTCGAAGCTCACACCGGATTGTGTGGTAGTAGTAGTAGTAGTTGTTGTTGTACAACACGAACGAAGATGGTGACATCTTCAGATTGCTGCAGGTATACGTGGTCCCGTTTGAGTCTGAGCGTTGCTGTGCATGCCTATTGTTGATCTGCACACTCAACCGCACGCGGTGCACACGTGGACGGCGTTCGTAGCCGGTCCTGTGTGGCGACGTTACAGGCGGCTCGTTTCTCTCGCGATGCAGAGTAAATTTTCTACTCACCCAGATGAACATCTTGTGTGAATGCAAGGCGCCAGACTGAGCGGTCGTGCGCTAGACATTCCCAAGAGACAACATAAATATAGATACCTTTATTTAATCTTTGTATTTTTTTTTTTGGCCCTCACGATGAACGCTTGACTTGTTTTGGTTTAAGCGGACCATACAAGAGTTACTTAGTCGAGTGGTGGTCGGGCATGGGAATAACATGTCCAACCCACCCAACAAGGGCACTCTGTTACAGAGTGTAGATGCTAGCAAGTTTTGTCCTTTGGAGCACTTCGAAGTTGGGTACGGTGCCCTGGCACTTGAGCGTGGCTTCGTTCGTTTTCAATCTCCCGTTACCAAGCCCTAAAAGGGCTTAAGTAGCACAATGTAGTCCAGAGAACGGAATGCGTTGAGTCGTAGTTTACAGCTTGACTGTGATATTTGCACCTTTCGTTCCAACACATCCGACTTCAGCAATCATTTTGTGAGTACCAGGTTAGCATTCCTTCGTCGATCGTTTCTCCTTAGCCAGTCTGTCCTGCTGCAGCCTGTTATCCAGGATCACCGCGTGAGGTGTAGAAGAGTCTTGGCAGCTCTGTTTCGCTGACCCTCACGCTAGCAGTCAGCTATGGATCGCTGACCGGTGCAGCTTATGCGCTACTCAACATCTTGATCCCGCACTTGAGCTTAAGTCGCTTATAATGTGCCTGACAGGTTACAGTGTTACTATTTTCTTCTCCTCTTTCATACCCTGATAACACTAACAACAGATGCCTCCCCCTCCCATTCTCTCATGGAATGAAGGGGCTGAGTATTAGGGCCGTTAGAACGCTTGTCTCACAGTGAAGGGACCAGGTACGTTCTCCAGTATCCCCATCTATAAATATGGGTACTAAAGTTACAGCTAGGACAGGCACGATAATGAGAAAAATGGAGGAGTGGTTGGGATGGGGTGTGGTGGTGGGTATTACCACTATCTTTCAAGAAGACAAGTCATCTAACAGGAAAGTTTATATCTTGCCATCCCAGATAGCATAAATGGGAATTACCTTAACTTTTAAGTGCACGCTAAGCAAAGAAAGCGTACAACGAACAAAAGCTGTTACTTCGCACAACGAAATTGCAGAAATGTAAATCCAGACAACAGTGTCTACTAATGGAACTACCTTTACGTCTACCTCAATGAACGCCGACGAGCGTGACAATTTCTGCCACACACACACACGCAACTCTTGGTGTAAGAAACGATTGAACAAGGTGTCACATATCCAAACCAAACACTTGTTCACCAGACGAGCAACAAGTTGTCAAGACACGAAAACCAATAAACGAACGCGTACTAAGACAACGCGAAGCACATAATTCAACTCGTTTGAAAATGACAGATTCGGCCTGACTTTACAATCTTACTGATATTTTCCCGGTGATATGCAGATCATCATCATCATCATCATCATCATCACCATCACCATCCTCTGTCATCAAGATGATGAGCAGTACATGAGTTGCAGTGGTCAGCGAACCATAGCTGACTGCTAACGTCAGGGCCAGCGCTAGACTGGCTAAGGAAAAGCGACAGAAGAAGGAAGGCATTCCGGTACTAAAAAATGTCTGATGAAGTCGGATGTGTCGAACCAAAAGGTGCAAATACCGCAGTCAAGCTGCAAACTCCAACACAACGCATTCCGTTCTCCGGACCACATCGAGCTACTTGCCGTTTCAGGGCTTAGTAGGGGGAGATTGAGAACGAACAAAGCAGAAGATTTAAACGTCTGGTTGAGAACGAATGAAGAAGATTAAGAAGATTTAAACGTCTGATTGAGAACGAAGAAAAAGATTTAAACGTCTGGTTGAGAACGAACGAAGAAGAAGAAGAAGATTTAAACGTCTGATTGAGAACGAATGAAGAAGAATAAGAGGATTTAAACGTCTGATTGAGAACGAAGAAGAAGATTTAAACGTCTGGTTGAGAACGAACGAAGAAGAAGAAGAAGATTTAAACGTCTGGTTGAGAACGAATGAAGAAGAATAAGAAGATTTAAACGTCTGATTGAGAACGAAGAAGAAGATTTAAACGTCTGGTTGAGAACGAACGAAGAAGAAGAAGAAGAAGAAGATTTAAACGTCTGATTGAGAAGGAAGAAGAAGAAGAATTATGACGTCTGGTTGGGAACGACGAAGAAAGGAAGATTTAAACGTCTGGTTGAGAATGAACGAAGAAGATTTAAACGTCTGGTTGAAATGCTGATGGGGCTGGGCCAAACAGCGAAGAGGAAACTGCTATCGGTCCTGAACCAAAGCTGGAAAAGGGGAATTGTACCCCAGGCATGGAAAGACGCAATACTGGTACTAGTACCAAAAACAGGAAAGGATAAAACAGATCCAAATGGATACAGGCCCATCAGCCTACTGAGCTGTGTCGGCAAGCTGATGGAACGGATGATAAACACCAGACTGATGTGGCATCTGGAAGAAAAACGAATACTAATTCCACAGCAAGCCGGCTTTAGACAGCACAGATCCACTGAGGACCAGGTCATCCTCATAGCCCAGGAGATAGAAGATGCCTACCAGGCACAGAAACACACAGTAGCTGTTTGGGTGGATCTGGAAAAGGCATTTGACAAAGTCTGGAAAGATGGACTTAGAGTCAAGCTAAGAAGAAGTGATGTTTGTGAGAAAATGTACAAATGGATCAACCACTACCTCAAACAAAGAACGGCCAGAGTCCAAGTACAAGGGCAGATGAGCAAAAAAGGTGACACTCGAGCAGGGAGTACCCCAAGGGGGAGTACTGTCACCCACACTCTTCCTGGTATATATAAACGATATTACAGTGAATATACCAAGAAGAGTCCATAGCTCAATGTTTGCAGACGATCTGGCTATGTGGACCTCTGAAAAGAATCTCACCATAGCAAGAAATCGGATGCAGACGGCCCTAACATCGCTGGAAGAGTGGGCGAACTCATAGCTGGTCAAAATAAACGAGGAGAAAACCACATGCACAATATTCTCGCTTTCATTAAAACCCCAAAATACCCAATTAAGTCTAAATGGCAAATTCCTGCAGCCAAACGACAACCCAACCTATCTGGGAGTCACATTTGATCGGCGCATGACATGGAAAAGTCAGATTGAGAGAAACCGAATGAAAGCCAGAGAAAGAATGGCAATCATGAGGAAACTTGCTGGCACAAGCTGGGGAGCAGACGAAGGCATAATAAAGAAACTGTACACTGGAAGAGTGAGACCAGTTCTCGATTATGGCATTGCGGCATGGACAACAGCAGCGAAGGCGAACTTCGATAAAGTTAGCAAACTTCAAAACCAAGCCATGAGAATTATAACAGGTGGCATGAAGTCAAAGCCAATTGTGGAACTTGAAAAGATTACAAAACTGCAATCCATGACCGATAGAAGAGACTGCAGAGCCCAGCTGCAGTCAGAGAAACTCCGAAGACTGACCGACCATCCAATGCACCAGAGACTAAACAATTTGGGAAATGGGAAACTAAAGCGGAGAAACTTTGCAGAAATAGCCAAAGCAAAGATGCACGAAGATCCCATAAACGCACTAACAACACCAAAACCCATCACTACTGTACGAAAACCTACCTGGAGGCAGAATATATTTCCAGAGGTGGTAGAAAATATACCAGGTATTGCAAACAAAAACTGCCAGACTGAAAAAGAAAGGAGAGATACTACCCTAAGCTTCATAACGAAAAGCTACCCAAGCATGGACTGGACCCATGCATACACCGACGGTTCTGTAACAAATACTACACAGAACGGAGGGGCAGGAGCATTCCTGAACCTACCAAATGGCAGAAAAATAACAGTCATTCGCTACTGGTAAGTACACAAGCAATTTCAGAGCGGAGGCAGAGGCACTGAGGGCGGCAGTGGAAGAAATGGTGACACACAGTGAAAATGAAAGCCATATAGTTCTGCTTACAGATGCTCTCGCCGTAGTCACAGCGCTAAAAAGCCTGAAAAATTATGAGCTTAATGACTTAAGAGCAGCACTCTGCAAACTGTGCCAGCAGTCCGCACCAAAAAGGGTAGTGGTACAGTGGGTCCCATCACACTGCAACATCCAAGGCAACGAGGAGGCAGACAGACTGGCAAAAGAAGGTGCAAGACTACCACAAACAGATACTAGTATGACGTACGAAGAGTCAAAACGGCTTATCAAAGCCAGATACATGACCAAATGGGAAACCGAACATACTGGGTACACCAAAAACGATGCCTATTACCAGTTAAACTGAAGAGAGCAGGTCGTTGTCTTCAGACTTCGCACTGGCCACAATAGACTGAGGTACCACCTATTCAACAAATTGAAGATAGGGTGTACCGACGAATGCCCGTGCGGTACTGGTAAAATGACCGCTGAACATCTGCTGCAGAACTGCCCGACATACGAGGATCAGAGAGAGTTGATGTGGCCATCACCAGTGGAACTGCAAGACAAGCTCTATGGCAGTGGCGACAGCCTCAGGATGACCGCCGCTTTTTTCGAAAAAATAATGGTTACTGTCTGACTGCGTACGCAGAAGAAGAAGAAGAAACGTCTGGTTGAGAATGAACGAAGAAGATTTAAACGTCTGGTTCCAATTGGATCATATGACTCACCCGGATACTCTCCGTCTATTCCTTTTCTGTGTCGTCTTCTTGAGTTCCGTCTATCAGACTCCAACTGAGCTGACTTCCTCCTCGACCATTTGCCGACGGGTGTTTCTTAGACTTCCAAATTGTTTCTTTCTATGTTGGCTTCAATCCACGGCATGTCTAGATCTGATGTCCAACTTCTTTCTGAAAGAATGTCACATCTTTTTTTTTTTTTTTTGCGTTCACCTTATTTTTCAAGTCCTTAAGGCGGTGTGCGCTGTACTGGTTGTATTTTGCGCCTGTCGGCCCAGTGCATACGAATTCAGCATGTATTTTATCTAAGGGTCTGCATCCTCCTGCATTTCAACGGCCGTTGCAGTGATTGGGTAGCAAACCCAGCACCTTCGTGTTGTGAGTCGTGTCACTTAACCACTAAGTTTCTCTTTCAATCCTTTCTCTCCTCAATATTCTGTTCTATTGGTTGTTGCCATGTACTTTCTCACAGATCTGTAGTTGCCATTATCTCTGGCCATCTATTACGAAGTATACAACGATGATAATGATTGATGAAAGTGTGCATGTTAGTTACATCCTTAGTTACATGCCATGTCTCAGAGCCATATCGCAGGATCTAATTACCATTCGTATCAAACAGCCTAATCGTATTATCCATGTAGAATGCTGTCAAGTTAATAGATATGCAAATAATTCACTATACTTTTAATATCCGAGTGGCCAGAAAATACGGATAAATTGATTCACACATCGAACAGAATAATTGATTCACTCAATAATAATTTATCAATTCAACAAATAATCGATTTACCTATCCAACCAGTAGCTGATTAAAAACTAATCGAACCCAGTAACTGATTGTGCTTATTAAGACTAAATAGTTGGTTCATCAATCTACCAATTAATTGCAAAATAATGTATTGACCAATCGACCAAGTAATTGATTGACCAATCGATACAATGAAATGATTCAGTGGCACGACACTTTCTCTCCAGAGACCAGAGAACGAAGAGTTAGCTTTGAATATCGAACCTGTGAAACGTAGCGTTTACGATCCTGCACGGGCAACTTCGTCACACTAAACAAAGTGGAGCGCTAAATAGACTTCGTCACACTAAATAAACTGAGGCAACGAAGAGAAGAGAATATAAAGTCAACAAAGATGAGAATTGATTTCTTTCATCACATTAACGCTTCCTTTGAAGCAAAGCAGTGACGTGGACACATTAAAGAACATTCGCTGTCCAGATGATTAAATTAACGTTAAAGTTGTATAGCAGATATTGTCGGTAGGGATAAAGTATTGGACTCTTCATATTACTGAGTCTCACTGCAATCTTATATGGTGTGACCAGGTTCCTTCCTCACCACCTAGCCTTCCATAACTGTACGCCAGGTAGACATTTACCGTTGGGTGAACTACAACATTTCTAGAAGGGGTACTGAGGTAACCCTCATATGATCGTTGCCACTCGTTAGTCATGTTTATTTTTATGTCTGCATATGTTTTTTGTTGTTTGATTAAAGGTCTATCTTTCTGGATTCTACTGGCGAAATCCCGCCCCTTTTCACCTCAGACCGTAGCCATTTAGGTGATATCAGCAGGTACTACTCATCGTATAGATTTACAGTGAAGTTTATACATGAGACAATATTGAACATATAGACAATATTTCAAGCGAACAAAAGAAGAAGAAGAAGAATCGTATAGATGGCGTGTGTATCTGTGTGTAATGTGTTTCACTATGACAGTTATGCAGTACAGTAGTTTTGCCAATCCTTTCTGTACGCGGAGAAGTGGTAGTCTGCACGTGACATCCAGTTCTGTTGATAGAGTATTTACCCCATATTGTACCATTCTTTTAACGAGAGCCAGTCCTTTTGGGTTCATCACTATCAGATGGCGTGAGCCATTATACAGTTGTCACTTTTCAGAACTCACTCTTCCGCAGCGCTGAAAAAGGCTGCAGTTCGAATGTTTTCCTATTTGTTAGCTAGGTAACTTCCCTTCTGTAATTTCCCTCCATCTTGACGTGGTTCGTGACCTGCAGGTGACCCCGTGTCATTCCAGTCCACGCTGTCCTTAAATCAAAGTCTGTCAGCATCAGTCGGGCAACTTTCTCGACCATGCGTCAGTGATTTGATGCGAGCAGACAGGAGTGGAAAGATTGACTCCAGAGCAACTAAGACGCGGCTAACCATAAAAACACACCAAATGAGCTTGTCAATTCAGCACTTGCAAGCAGGACAACAAAATACTGCACCACAGACAGGCACACACACGCGCAAGCGCGTGTGTGCACGTAGCCTCTCACAGGGCCAAACGACCACCAGACCACACAAATGTAGTTTTAAAAGGCATATCTTTGTCTAAAGAAAGGTTAACATTTAAAATCAAATAAAAGCCTCACATATAAAGATCACCATGTAGCATGTCCTTTGTAGAACGTCGCTCCCATCACAGTCTGTCTGAAAGAAACTCGTTCTCTTGCCAAAACTCCAGCCTCCGCCACAGTCATACTCAGGCATTCCTGGATATCTTGGTGCCATCGTCTTCTTGGTTTACCCCTTCCTCTTTTGCCTGGCACCATACCTTCCATCACCGTTCTCTCGAGACCGTTGTGTCTCTTGATGTGACCGTAGTAACGTTTCTGCTATGTATCTTTTCTTATTTCTTTTCTAACTTTTCTTGCACAGCTGTGTTGGTCCCCTTACTTCCCATTTGTTTTAATTGTTTCCTCTCTTCATCACATATAAAATAAAACTTACAAATGAAAGAAAAGCCCCACAAATAAAGATAAAACTTACAAATGAAAGAAAAGACCTACAAATAAAAATAAAACTTACAAATGAAAGAAAAGCCCCCACAAATAAAGATACAACTTACAAATGAAAGAAAAGACCCACAAATAAAGATAAAACTTACAAATGAAAGAAAAGCGCCCACAAATAAAGATACAACTTACAAATGTCCACTACATACTTTTTTTTAAACACCAAAAAAAGGTGAATATTAAACACACACAAATATAAATATGCCTCGCAGATAGGTCAACCTTCAAAAGAAATAAATAAAAAGCACCTCAAAGAGGCCATAGAATTATTCTGAGATAAAGATGTTACGGAAATATGTCGACTCAAATGTGCAGTCAGTCCTATTGTATGGATGTCAAATACAGATAACAAAGCAACAATCAAACGTGTATTCATTTCTATAATTGAGTGATTATGCAAAAGAAGAAAATAAAACACACCAATAAACATCTACACACACAAACACATACACACACATCGTGTTTACTTTTAGAATCGTTTTAAATAATGCAAGGCCCAAACAATCACTTCCCACCTGCTCCTATTTTTAGATGATTTCTTGAATTCCAACCGCGAGAATCTGGATGCTTTTCTTCAACTGTTTACCGGTCTCATTACCGTATTTCTCCTATTTTTGTAAACCAATCGTTTGGCAGCTCATCGCCCGTGCATACTAATGACAACGTCAGAAGTGTGCTCTGTTGACACCGCCCAAAATGGACCTGGCAGTGACAGACCCATTAATGCTATCACCGCGAGTTAGCTATGAAGAGTAAGTTGAGTTCTGCAGTTATGTACAGTTAACAAACATTATTCTTAGATTCCTAACGTTCCTGATTGCGTCTTTAAGCACAGCAACAAACTTTCTCCACCCCCCCCCCCCCCCAAATCACCCGGCCTGCAGTCCTTCATGCGGTGCTACAGTTCTAATTCATAATTTATATTTAGGTTTCTACAGGTCTTCTAAAGCTGCCTTATGTCGACCTCTGGTGTGCCATCCCCTCTGGAGTCCATGCCAGGCGGTTCTGGTGATAATTTCAAGATCTCGTCTTAGGACATGACCGATCAAATTCCAGCGCCGACCAGTCACGATGGTGTGTGTGTCTTCTTGATAGCTCCGAGCAAGCAGTTCTCGGTTGATGAAGATGTGCGGACGGAAATTTCTATGACTATTTCTAAGGCGTGGGAAGATGACATTATGGACATTTCTGTTTGTGTTACACTACAACACTGCCCCATACATGGACATTTCTGTTTGTGTTACACTACCCCATACATGGGCATTTCTGTTTGTGTTACACTACAACACTGCCCCATACATGGACATTTCTGTTTGTTACACTACAACACTGCCCCATACATGGGCATTTCTGTTTGTGTTACACTATAACACTGCCCCATACATGGGCATTTCTGTTTGTGTTACACTACAACACTGCCCCCTACATGGGCATTTCTGTTTGTGTTACACTTCAACACTACCCCATACATGGACATTTCTGTTTGTGTTACACTACAACACTGCCCCATACATGGACATTTCTGTTTGTGTTACACTACAACACTGCCCCATACATGGACATTTCTGTTTGTGTTACACTACAACACTGCCCCATACATGGACATTTCTGTTTGTGTTACACTACAACACTGCCCCATACATGGACATTTCTGTTTGTGTTACACAACAACACTGCCCCATACATGGACATTTTTGTTTGCGTTACAATACAACACTGCCCCATACAAACACACAGTAAGTACGCAGAGATATATGGTGAAACAAAGCATCTAGAACATTACATTCGTCTTGAAAATAACATGGGGATGACTAGACAACTTCTAGGCTCGCATATAACCAAAGGAGACTCTATTAATCCGAACTTTCCTAGGACCGAAGGCAACCTGGCGTTGGGATTAAACGTCCGTTTCACAGTCTCAATGCACCAGGTTTGAATCCCGCCGTGAGCAGATTGGCAGAAACGGAGTTTTTTTCTTAGGATGAACGCTTCTCCTTGTACGGAAAGTAATGGCAACCTACTTACCTGTTAAGAAACGTATAACAGCCAAATAGATTGGCAATTGTAAGAAGCGACATTCTACAAAGGACATGTTACTTATTTTACTTTCTATGGCCAAACATTGACCATTGACTGGTCATTTATAAATAGTATGTGATAATCTGACTGGTGATTAAGTTAAAAATATATGATCCACTTTTCCGTTTGCCCTATTTGGTGGAGTATAGGTGGAACCCAGTATTTGGCTTTCCCTGGCCAGCTTTAAGGCAAGCCTGCTTCCTGTCACTTGCAGTACGGTTTCATGGCAATTATCTCTATATGATGTTGGCAATTTACAAATAAAATAAAATCTAAAAAATGTATGGTTTTTTTTCCGATAACAAGGCGCATTCGTAACAAACGATACTGTGGCTAGAATCCGGAGTGTCTGTAACTTACTATTGGCATCATGTAATTTTAACATATTCTTTCTTAACATAGTCTCTTAACTTAAGGTAATTTTTTTATTTCCTGGTATATTTATTTATTTATTTTTTTATTTTGCGTTCCCCTTATTTCTCTATTTCCCAAGGCGGTTTGCGTTGCACTGTGGTTTTTATTTTGCGCCTGTCGGCCCAATGCATCCGACTTCAGCGTGCATTTTATATAAGGTTCTGTTTCCTCCTGCATTTTATAAGGGTTTGCTTCTCCGGGGTAACGGCCAGTGTTGTGATAGGGATCGAATCCAACACATTCGGATTGTGAGCCGTTTCACTTAACCAATATCCCACGCCGTCCCCATTTACCTGGTATATTATTTAGCCACGTGCAAAAGGACAGACTATCTGGGAGACAAAGACAGCTAGCGATGGAAGATACCAACTTAAATACAGGAATATGAGTACTGCAAGAGCGATAGACATGATGGTTATATATAACAGCTGGGCAGATAATTACATAAGTACAGGGATGGAGGAAGAAATGACTAGTTCGTGCTTGCAGACAAAACAAGACAAGGAAGAAGAGGAACCGTTTGTGGCGTAACAAACGTTAACAATGGCTACAATTATTTGTAAATGACACCACAAAATCGTACGCAATAAATGACATCACAAAATCGTACCCAATAAATGACATCACAAAATCGTACCCAATAAATTACACCACAAAATCGTACCCAATAAGTGATATCACAAAATCGCACCCAATAAATAACAATACAAAATCGTACCAAATAAATGATATCACAAAATCGTACCCAATAAACGACACCACAAATCTGTACCCAATAAGTGATATCACAAAATCGTACCCAATAAGTGACATCACAAATTCGCACCCAATAAATAACAATACAAAACCGTACCCAATAAATGACACCACAAAACCGTACCCAATATATAGCACTTGAAACGCTAAGACCATAACTGCTTTGTAATCGCATTTAACGTCAGCCTCTTCAATTCAACCAACGAAGCTGTTCCAATTGTACGCTCAAATCTTCGAACATGAACACAAGAGTCGGACATACAGGAGAATGGAGTGAGCGAAATCTCTCAATAACAGCTGATGCTTTCACCTTAAAAATACCGTCTGTCCTCGCCAAAAAATCAGTATTACAGGCAATTACAGTAACAAAATGTAGAAACACATGTCGAGCAGCGCTAAAGATGTCGTGTTCACGTTCAGATTAAGAGGAAGAACAACTCATAAAGCAATGGGTTCCTGTTTATTACTTCGCTTTTTAAAATCATTTTATTTATTTGAGTTTCCATCCTGACAGCTACTTGTTCCCTGCTGGGGAACGTCCTGTGGTGAATATCGAATAAGCAACTGTTTAAACGCGAGTAAACAACTTGATGCGTGTTTCATCCTCTAATACTTTGAATTCATGTGTGTTCTGTCTGCTCTGCAACCTTAATCCCAGTTCCCCTGGGTAGTTGGAGCAGGTTATTTAAAATAAGAAAGGACGCGGGAAAAGGAGAGTTTCCAATTAACTCCGTCCTAATGTCTATGCCATACATTCAGTTCAGGTCCCTGTCGTTGTTGCGAAAAGGAGAAAAAAAATGATTGTGGAACCCATCAAACTTCAATTTCAGAGGTAATCAGCGTGTGTTGAAAGCTAGCGCCGAGTGCCAGTGTGGAATAACAACGACTCGACGTTATCAATGGTACGCGTTCACCCATTGTCAGACGTTGCAGCGGGTTAAGTATCAAAACGCAGCCAAACTTGCAGTCCTTTGACATGACTTATTTCCCTTAGTTATCCTTGTAACACATTGGCATGACGCAACTGTCACTCGCCACCAATTCTATTTGCATACACATTTCAGCTCCGTTCACGTCATCTATCGACTCTTGTCTTCAATCTGTATTGTTATTTACCAAGTAAAGTCCCCCTTATCCGTACTCAGTTCGTTCCATGCGGGTTCCAAACAAGTGCATGTTGTTTACTCAAGGTTTTGTCATATCCCTCCCCCACAACGTTTATCTGATCTCTAACTGCCCGAACTTTCCTATTCTATTCCACAGGTCGATTCTTGATTAGTTTTAGTCATCCAATTCAAAGAAAACGAGGGAGAAATCTAACCCCTACATGACAAGTTCGAGGTCAAGGAGCATGACATACATCAGCATTTGAATTCAGCAAACTCGAGTAGAGCAATCTCATCCTCGGTAGATGTCTGCACAATGAATGAAGATCGGCTCCCATTGTAGTCATGAGAAGCAAAGATACAAACCCCGAGCAGATCCGAAGTCCGTTGAGATGACAACATAAGACAGTCTTTAAGAGACCGAGGACTAGACTGGAAGTAGACAAGATGAAAGCGGATAGAATAATATGGCGTTATTTCTGGCAGACCTCTACACTCCAGGGTAGAAGAGGAGAGACCAATTAGGTAAGTGAAAGGAAAGGAAGGAAAGAGCACAATGATGTGGATTCTGCTAACAGTATAAGCGTATCTTCCTATGTTAATACCTTCATCATGATCTTCCTATGTTAATACCTTCATCATGATCTTCCTATGTTAATACCTTCATCATGATCTTCCTATGTTAATACCTTCATCATGATCTTCCTATGTTAATACCTTCATCATGATCTTCCTATGTTAATACCTTCATCATGATCTTCCTATGTTAATACCTTCATCATGATCTTCCTATGTTAATACCTTCATCATGATCTTCCTATGTTAATACCTTCATCATGATCTTCCTATGTTAATACCTTCATCATGATCTTCCTATGTTAATACCTTCATCATGATCTTCCTATGTTAATACCTTCATCATGATCTTCCTATGTTAATACCTTCATCATGATCTTCCTATGTTAATACCTTCATCATGATCTTCCTATGTTAATACCTTCATCATGATCTTCCTATGTTAATACCTTCATCATGATCTTCCTATGTTAATACCTTCATCATGATCTTCCTATGTTAATACCTTCATCATGATCTTCCTATGTTAATACCTTCATCATGATCTTCCTATGTTAATACCTTCATCATGATCTTCCTATGTTAATACCTTCATCATGATCTTCCTATGTTAATACCTTCATCATGATCTTCCTATGTTAATACCTTCATCATGATCTTCCTATGTTAATACCTTCATCATGATCTTCCTATGTTAATACCTTCAGCATGCGGTCTGTTTTATAACTGAAGCAATTCATGTTATCGCCTTCTTCTACTTCTGGGTTCGTTCTCAATCTCCCGCTACCAATCCCCGAACAGGGCTTTGCTAGTGGCAGGATGTAGTCCAGAAAACGAACAGCTTGACTGCGATATTTGCACCTTTCGATCCGACACATCCGTCTTCGGCAGAATCACCTTCTCATCCACGTTCTTCCATTGCCCATTTTCTGCAGTATTTTTTTGTAGGTATCTACCTTTCCCTCCTTGACGTCACATTTCCATCCATGACGTCACCTTTCCTTCCATGTCGTCACACTTCCTTCCATGACGTAAGATTGTACATATCAGCAGCTTCATTTGTCATTGTCGTCTGACCCCCTAGTATAACTGCAGACAGATCTGTAGCCTGGTCAAATATAGCTGACAATACAACTGGACCCTAGTATAACTGCAGACAGATCTGTAGCCTGGTCAAATATAGAGGACAATACAACTGGACCCTAGTATAACTGCAGACAGATCTGTAGCCTAGTCAAATATAGCTGACAATACAACTGGACCCTAGTATAACTGCAGGCAGATCTGTAGCCTGGTCAAATATAGCTGACAATACAACTGGACCCTAGTATAACTGCAGACAGATCTGTAGCCTGGTCAAATATAGCTGACAATACAACTCTACCCTAGTATAACTGCAGACAGATCTGTAGCCTGGTCAAATATAGCTGACAATACAACTGGACCCTAGTATAACTGCAGACAGATCTGTAGCCTGGTCAAATATAGCTGACAATACAACTGGTCCCCTAGGATAATTGCACACAGGTCTGTTGCCTGGTGAAATGTAGCTCACAATACAACTGGACCCCGTAGTACGGCAGACAGATCTGTAGCCGGTGAAATGTTTGGTAGCTGACAATACAATTGGCAGTGACGCCCATGAGAGCTAAGGCCGGCGTCCGGAAGAGGATGTTGTAGTTGTTGTCCCTCCGCTACTGAGTTAATTCAACTCTGACGATGGTTCTTTTGTGACGGGTTACAGTGGCGCTTCATACATACCGAGGTGTACATAGGAAGGTGGACTGGGGTGCTCCTGTCTGTACTGCAATGCGAGGCTCACAATTACAGGAATTAATATTGATCCAAACCTTATTGAGCTCAGTGCCGGAAACGAAAGGCAGAAAAAGTTTAAGAGCTGTCCCTTAAATTTCTTCGTACACAGCAGGCACGGGTCTCGGTGGCGAAGTGGTCAAGCCGTTTGCCTCGTGGCATTCGTGCGATGCTCTCGGCAGGCGAGATACCTTTCTACTGAGAGAGACCGAGCCATATGGAGAGAGACCGAGCCATATGGAGAGAGACCGAGCCATATGGGGGAGACCGAGCCATTTGGGAGAGACCGAGCCATATGGGGAGAGACCGAGCCATATGAGGGAGACCGAGCCATATGGGAGAGACCGAGCCATATGGGGGAGACCGAGCCATATAGGGAGACCGAGCCATATGGGGAGAGACCCGCGGCGATGCTCTCGGCAGGCGAGATAGCTTTCTGTTGAGCTAGATCGAGGCATATGGGGAGACCGTCGACGGTCAAGTCCAGCCTTTAAACCTTTTAAGTGACTGCTCTTGTTGAAACTAGCACTAGAGGGCGCTAAATGTACTGTTTAATGTACAACAAATATACATTCTAAGACAAGCGTTGCATGAATGTAAGATATTTCTGGAAATCATTTCTTGTTCTTCTACGTTCGGGTTTTCTGATCATGCTAAATCTGCAGTCCTATCGCTAGGACCACAGTCTTTGCCAGGTCTGAACGGCGACCCCATAGTTTTTGCCTCAGTTCTGCTCCCTCTAGCCAGGTCTGCCATCTTAGTTCTTCGTGGGCCGGGTATTTTTGAAGTACGTGTTCAGGGATCTGAACTCCTGTCCGACATGGACATTCTTGAAGTACGTGTTCAGGGATCTGAACTCCTGTCCGACATGGACATTCTTGAAGTACGTGTTCAGGGATCTGAACTCCTGCCCGACATGGACATTCTTGAAGTACGTGTTCAGGGATCAGAACTCCTGTCCGACATGGTCATTCTTGAAGTACGTGTTCAGGGATCTGAACTCCTGCCCGACATGGACATTCTTGAAGTTCGTGTTCAGGGATCTGAACTCCTGCCCAACATGGATATTCTTGAAGTACGTGTTCAGGGATCTGAACTCCTGCCCGACATGGACATTTATTTGTTTGGGACATTATGAGCCGATATACGTGGCTCTGAAATTCAGATATGTCAAGAACAGTGACAAAATATTAGATCGATATATATATTCTACTCAGTGTTCACTAAGACCAGCACCTTGAACACATTATTCTACTCGGTGTTCACTAAGACCAGCACATTGAACACATTATTCTACTAAGTGTTCACTAAGACCAGCACCTTGAACACATTATTCTACGCGGTGTTCAGTAAGACCAGCACCCTGAACACATTATTATACGCGGTGTTCACTAAGACCAACATCCTGCCTGAACACATTATTCTACGCGGTGTTCTCTAAGACCAGCACCCTGAACACAATAACCATATTATGTTAATACAAAATATTATGGTTACATTTTACCGTATCGAAATATTTGCTTGATCTCCAACGTTTTCGTATACATATTTTGACATCACTGTACTCCAGGCATACTCACTGTTGCCCAGTCTCTCGAAAACGACGAAATATATGAATACTAGTGATACTTCTAACTCGTGGTATGTATACACTCATGCATCGTTTTCTTGGTCGACCCACTACTGGATCCATCTAGAACAAATTGTAGATTGTCAATTCATCGACTAATGCATCAATATTCGATGGATGTTCGTTAATTGTGTCCACTTTGTCTCAATCTAATGTCCACTTTGTCCCAATCTAATGTCCACTTTCGATTCGAGCCATAGGTTTCAGCTGAATATTTTGGAGATAGCGGATTTGCCTTCCCACAACAAACTCTATTCTCTAAGCCAGACTAAACGTGTGCAGCCTGATTCAAAAACCGCCGCTTGGAGGGAGAATAGGTTCTTGGTCAGCTCTAGTTCATTTACCCTGGAGCAAGCAGTCATATATGAGTCGCTGGCTGCTGCCAGCTCAATCACTGTGCTGCATATTCAACCTACATCCATCTTTGGAACGGAAAGAAGTCAGAAAGTAGTTATAAATAGATACCACGACGTTGAAACGCCCATGTGGGTTCCGGGTGCAAGGAATAGATCCACTGAACACTTATAAGCGAATGGTAAAATGTGGCCATGGGCACCAAAGAGGGTTGTACATGGGGGCTTACAACCTCATTATATAAAGCAAACAGCTACATATACTACCACTACTAGGACGCATAATGTGCAATGACGCGGGCTTCCTAAAGTAGGTCAAGTACATTGTTGACCCGTAATCTAGAGCTGGAGAAGACGTCATCAAAAGCGGGTAGGACATATTTCCCAGCAGCTACCACTAGTGTCTAATTCTTTCACATTAGATAAGATGTCCGGAATTCTGCATGTGCCCGACAATCTTCGATCTATGGATTTGCCAATAACAAAAGATTGACCAATGCGTTCTTTCAATATAATTGTTGTGAAATGTCTAAACCGGATGAAGATGTAGATTACGAGACATTTTCATTTCAGGTACATGCATTGCCTGTCGTATCACATACAAATACAGTATATATATATATATATATATACAAAGGTTTGCCGCGATGGATTCGTGGATTCGGTGCTGTGAGTCTCTTCACATGCTCTATCGATCCGGGAAGAGGTTCCGCCTCTGCTTTTAAATTCTTCCTCGCCGTAACTACTCCTACGTAAAAGCGTGATGACATATTGAAGAAACCAACAGTATTGTATTCCAATAACACAATGACAACTTTGTCTTCCTGTCATGTAAATAGCAAACACATAAAACGAAAAACGTAAACACAAAAACTGTGAATGGCGGCACAGTCTGGCGCGAACAATCATTGTTCAGCCAGCAGAGAAAGATTGAATTTATTGTTAAACGAGACGGTTAAACAGTCAAATTCCTTCAGTTCTCGTACAGATCTTCAAACATCCGCACAGTTCACGGCCACAAACACAAAGACTCTTTAAGCCAAGTTGGCGTTTCACTGAGCGATCAAAGGATTGACAGAAAACAATGCACGAAGAGACAAGACAAGCGCATTTCAATATTTCAATTTTAAACAAAATAACGGGAAGGTACACTGGACGTGAACGGATTAACCCCAAGGTTTTGTCTTGTTTACGAGCTCGGCATACAAAACACAGCACTGTAACCACGGAGAAGCTAACCACAATATGAATGTCAATGCACGCGGACACTATAGAGCTAGGGGTGAGAGAAGTGTACAGTGTATGCAAGCTATTCAAGAAATTACAGTCCCTTTGACGGACAACATAACAAAATACATCAACTTGTATTGTATTTGTTTTTCTCGATAATGTGCGAAACGCTCCGCTTCTGGAACTTTGCAGTTATTTCAAACTATATTCTTGTATACACGACATGCGAGCCCTACATCACATTCATTACGTCGACTCAGCACTGCATTTATCTGGGAGCTATCCTACGCGATAAAATCGGTCAGTATCATTAGTTGGTCCCACTAGCTGTCAGGAATATAGCTACAGACAAAAACGGCCACGATATGACCACATGGTAACGATTAATCAAAACCTTTATTGCTTCCCGTGGAGCATAGGTCCTAAATAAATACATGTCAAGTCTTCATGTCATGGACCATGTTCGTAGCTCAAACCGCGACTTCCCAGATTCTTGTGTATGTGCCTTGAGCATTCTCCGCCACGCATGAGTGGGTCTGCTATTGGGGTTCCAGAACCGATATTCCTTTCCTTAATGTATTCTTTCTTTTTCTTCTGCGGCATTCGTCCTGACAATGATGTTGTGACATGGTAATGTAGGTTACAGTGAGGGTGCGATATATGCTTGTCTAGAATACGACACATCCGATTTCATCTGGCTTTTTTTTTGTAATACCAGGTTTGCCTTCCCACTGCCATTTCTATTCTCTTAGCCAGACTATACTAGTGCAATCTGTTTCCGGGGCCGTCGACTGGAGGCGGAATAATATCTTGGTCAGCTCTAGTTGACTGACCCTGATGTAAGCAGCCCACTATGAATCCCTGACGGCTGTCTGCTCATTCAATGAGCTGTATCTTCGGTTCCTCCGTATTGTAGGACGTACCCAGCGTTAATGCCTCCTCTTTATGTTCTGTTCCACTGTTACTCTCCCACAAACCCAGTTAGTGATCGTATCATACTATTCCAATGGGGACGGCGTGGGCTAGTGGTTAAGTGACACGGCTCACAAACAGAAGGTGCTGGGTTCGATCCCCATCACAGCACCGGCGGTTACCCGGGGATGCAAACCCTTAGAAAATGCAAGACGAAGCTGACCCTTACATAAAATGCATGCTGAAGTCGTATGCACTGGGCCGACAGGCGCAAAATAAAAACTACAATGCAACGCACATCGCCTTGGGGAATTAGAGAAATAAGGCGAAGACCACCAATAAAAAATAAAATATTCCAATGCCCCCTCTTCATATTCTGTTCCACTGATAATAATAATAATAATAATTATTATTATTATTATTATTATTATTATTCCACTGATACTCTCCCACAAATCCAGTTAGTGATCGTATCATACTATTCCAATGCCTCCTCTTCATATTCTGTTCCACTGATACTCTCCCACAAATCCAGTTAGTGATCGTATCATACTATTCCAATGCCCCCTCTTCATATTCTGTTCCACTGATAATAATAATAATAATAATTATTATTATTATTATTTCACTGGGGACGGCGTGGCCTAGTGGTTAAGTGGCACGGCTCACAACCAGAAGGTGCTGGGTTCGATCCCCATCACAGCACCGGCCGTTACCCCGGGGAAGCAAACCCTTATAAAATGCAGGAGGAAGCAGACCCTTACATAAAATGCATGCTGAAGTCGGATGCAATGGGCCCACTGGCGCAAAATAAAAACCACAGTGTAACGCACACACGCCTTGGGAAATAGATAAATAAGGCAGACGCAACCAAAAAAAAAAAAATTATTCCACTGATACTCTCCCACAAATCCAGTTAATGATCGTATCATACTATTCCAATGCCCCCTCTTCATATTCTGTTCCACTAATAATAATAATAATAATTATTATTATTATTATTCCACTGAAACTCTCCCACAAATCCAGTTAGTGATCGTATCACACTATTCCAATGCCCCCTCTTCATATTCTGTTCCACTGATACTCTCCCACAAATCCAGTTAGTGATTGTATCATACTATTCCAATGCCCCCTCTTCATATTCTGTTCCACTGATAATAATAATAATAATTATTATAATTATTATTCCACTGATACTCTCCCACAAATCCAGTTGGTGATCGTGTCATACTATTCCAATGCCTCCTCTTCATATTCTGTTCCACTGATACTCTCCCACAAATCCAGTTAGTGATCGTATCATACTATTTCAATCCTCTTTTCTGCGATGGCACAATACAAATGTCAATACGCTGTAACTCCAACATTATCCATCCGCAGAATTGGTTAGGGAAACACGTCATTCAGATGTCAGAGAAAAGAAACTTGGCTATCGGCAGCAACATGCATAACACAGACGTGTGCATAGATAAAAAACCTCTTGGTCTCGTGACAGGTAGCACGCGCCAAATTACTTGATGTTTTTTGCAGTAGCTGGTTCTGCAGCAGTGTATTTTACGTCGTGTCGTTCCTTTAATATCAAGATGTACCGATGTATATAATCGCTTTATCGTCTATTTTATTCTTCATTTTCTTCGTAGTTTTCCTTCAGATTTCGACTTCCATGACTCTAACAAAGACAGTAGTCAGCACTATGCTATGTACACTTTCGGTACAGTTTTTTCATAGAAGGTGATTGGTTGCTGCCACGTGCTACTCCTTCCACTAGTGTATGATGGGCAGGACTTAACATGCGGTACATTGTCGCATTTAGCGATATGATTGGAAGGTTACAGTCACACTGTTCTTTGTTCCGTGGGATCAATACGGCACTAGTAGCAGTCAATGAGGAGATTAAAAAGAGAAATGACAAAGCATGAGAAACAGTCAGACACATGCTAGAGTCGGTAGAGGAAGAGAAGAAGTAACATCCTAAGATAATTGTAAGAGAGACCTAGAGAATTGTAGCCTATTGTTCAGGTAGAAGCAAAAAGGATGGGCGTGGATAATTACGTTCGTGCATGACCTAGCGGAAACAATAACACACCTAAAGTGGCATGTAGTATTATGTGTTTATCTATCGGAAAAACTCCATGACAACATTATAAACCCACGTGTGAGAAGATGGTTCATGTGCACCTGGGGTATCTGCTTATTTGCACTGAACACGTGACTAGTAAGCAATCTTTCTTTGATCCTAATCTAGGACCTGAAGCGTATCTCTGAAAGAATTGGGAGTTGGTGGGCAGCCGTGGACGACATGTGTTTGATAGGAAGATCCTAGCACGTATGTGGCGTGCTCCATCATTCAAAGTCGTTTGTTTAAAGGAAAGATAATCATTCTTATACAGATGGCGTTCATTTCATTAATAAGCCAATCTACGAATTTATTTCCGAGTTTGTTTCTTTTGCGTTCGCCTTATTTACCTAAGCCCCAAGGAGGTGTGCGTTGCACTGTGGTTTTTATTTTGTGCCTGTCGAACCAGTGCATCCGACTTCAGCATTCGTTTTATGTAAGGGCCTGCTTCCTCCATTTTCTAAGAGTTTGCTTCCTCGGGGTAACGGCCAGTACTGTGATGAGGATTGACCCAGCACCTTCTGGCTGTGAGCCGTGTCACTTAACCACTAGCCCACTCCGTCCCCAGATTCCGAGTTTAATATACGAGTTTCAAATAAGAAACCAATCTACTAGTCTTATATTCAGTTCAGTTCATCCCTTAACCCATCAAGTCGTTAGGGCACACTTGAAGACATTTCCACAGTCCCACACCATCTCTCTCTGTCCGCTGGCGCCAGTCGTACCTCACCGGGACGAAGGTTTGACCACTCAGTGCCCATCTCTTCATTGGACGACCCCGACCTCTCTTTCCTGGTACGGAACCATGCAGTATCGAACCCACAGGCATACAAAAATATTGAGATCACCAAAGAGCGCATTCGTCTAACTTGTATGCTGAGTGCTGTTTATCCTGCCATATGGGTTTCAAACACGCAAGCGCCGCTGTTGTTTGTGCTATTCTGACAACTATTTCAGGCTGCGAGCCCTCACCACTGATCAGTGATCTCAGATACAATGGTGTACAACTTTGAGTTCCTGACCATTTGCTTTTATCACAGATGTAAACCGTTCCGTGTTATTAGTTGGTCATCAGCTTTTGTTTTTTCTGCATTTATCTCCATGCCATAGCTCTGTGCCGTTCTGTCCAATCTACTAATCAGCTCCTGGAGTTCCGTTTCCGTGCATGCTAGACCATCTATATCCTCTACAAATTGTAGGTTTGTTATCGTCTTGTCACCTATTCTGACCGTACCAACATGTCCCCCAAGGGCCGCCTCCATTATTCTTTCCAAGAATAGATTGAAGCGTTGGAGAGAGTATACAACTCTGTCTCACCCCAACAAACGCGCGGAACCATTCGCCTAGTTTTCCATCTACAGAAACTGCATTTGATGTCTTCTCATAAAGGTTCTCAATGACCTTCACAATAATACTATTGATCTTGCAAATGCTTCTTTGCTGTCCACAGCGCCGCATGCCATTCTTTGTTGAACGCCTTTTTGAAATCGATGAAGACATGATATATGTGTTGTTGGTATTTCTCATTCAATATCCGCAGATTAAATATCTGTTTAGTGGTGCTTATTTTCGCTCAAAACCCTGCTTGCTCTTCGGCAATGATATTCTCTGCCTGTGGTTTTAATCTGTTTAGGATTATTCTTAAGAGAACTTTGCTAGGATGACTAATGAGGCTAATTTTTCTAAAGTTCTGACATATCGTTAGGTTCCCTGATTTAGGCAGCAGTAAAACCACTGAATTCGTCCAGATAGTTGGCCACTCTCCTGTCCACCAAATTCTGTTACATATGTATGCCAGAGCCTCAATTGTTACCTCACCTCCCACTTGTAGGAGCTCTGCTAGGATATTATCCACATCCACAGCTTTCCCATTTTTTAGCATCTTCACCGCTTCAGTTCCTTCCTCTCTTGCTATCAGCTGATTCTCCTGTAACATATTCATTTCGGGGGCGATAGCATTTCCTGGGTCACCTCGACCCACATGTTTATATAATTCAGAGTAGTACTTTGTCCAACGCGCCCGAATGTCTTGGGCTTCTATGAGACATTTCCATCTCTTATCCTGGATCGTTGTATTGCAACCTTGTTTATGTCTTACTAGGTCCTTGACTATTTTATATGCACCCTTGGCATCGTTTCTTCCCAGATTATGTTCGATATCTGAGCACTGAGCGGTTATCCATTATAACTTTTATACACGGGCTTAAAATAAGAAATGAACACCCTCGTTTTATTTATGAACTTTAATTAAGAAATGTATCTTCTAGTTTTATTTACTAACTACAAGAGTTGTCTTGTTGTCAGCAAGAGTTGTCTTGTTGTCAGCAAAGAGTTGTCTTGTTATCAGCAAGAGTTGTCTTGTTGTCAGCAAGAGTTGGGCTTGTTGTCAGCAAGAGTTGGGCTTGTCAGTAAGAGTTGTCTTGTTGTCAGCAAGAGTTGTCTCGTTGTCAGTAAGAGTTGTCTTGTTCTCAGCAAGAGTTAGGCTTGTTGTCAGCAAGAGTTGTCCTGTTGTCAGCAAGAGTTGTCTTGCTGTCATCAAGAGTTGTCTTGTTTCTCCACGCTGACAGTCATGAATATTCCTTCCTGCAAGCGTCATACTTCTTCATTTGAGTACCCTACATCGCCGTGTCCTCTTTAATAATGTCAAAAACGCGTAGGTTCGTGTTGTTCATTATCTCCATCATTGTCGTTGTTATTCATCTGTCATTGCCCATTTCTTTTGTCGAATTTTAAATAGCATCATTTCAACAAACAGAGGATAGGAGCTACCGATGAATGTGTTTGTGTCACTGATGAAAATGACTGCTCAACATCTGCCACAAAGTGCCCACAACCACCAATTGATTATCTTCTTCATTTTGACTGTCACCATAAATTATTGACTACTTTCTCCATTTTGATTATCACCATATAAAATTGACTACCTTCTCTATTTTGATTGTCGCCATAAATAATTGACTACCTTCTCCATTTTGATTGTCACATAAATATAATTGACTACCTTCTCCATTTTGATTGTCACATAAATATAATTGACTACCTTCTCCATTTTGATTGTCACATAAATATAATTGACTACCTTCTCCATTTTGATTATCACCATACAAAATTGACTACCTTCTCTATTTTGATTGTCGACATAAATAATTGACTACCTTCCCCATTTTGATTATCACCATACAAAATTGACTACCTTCTCTATTTTGATTGTCGACATAAATAATTGACTACCTTCCCCATTTTGATTATCACCATACAAAATTGACTACCTTCTCTATTTTGATTGTCGACATAAATAATTGACTACCTTCCCCATTTTGATTGTCACATAAATATAATTGACTACCTTCTCCATTTTGATTGTCACATAAATATAATTGACTACCTTCTCCATTTTGATTGTCACATAAATATAATTGACTACCTTCCCCATTTTGATTGTCACATAAATATAATTGACTACCTTCCCCATTTTGGTTGTCACATAAACATAATTGACTACCTTCCCCATTTTGATTGTCACATAAACATAATTGACTACCTTCCCCATTTTGATTGTCACATAAATATAATTGACTACCTTCCCCATTTTGATTGTCACATAAACATAATTGACTATCTTCCCCATTTTGATTGTCCCATAAATATAATTGCCTACCTTCTCCATTTTGATTGTCACATAAATATAATTGACTACCTTCTCCATTTCACCCGGTTATCAAGACCACCATTGAAGACAGTTCCTTACAGGAACCCTGTTTAAAAGCACTGTGTGTGCTCTTGCAATTGCGGCTTGCAATGCAATTTTGTTTTATATGGTGAGATTGCTATTCCCATGTGCAGCCTTACTTAGTCGTCTTTTACGACGTGCATGGTGGTGTAGTGGTTCTAGTCTCTCCTCTCACAGTAATTGGTCCCGAGATCCAAATGAGTAACGATCGACTGGGAGCAGAGCAAACTATACAACAAGATCACAAACAAATAGTTAACATCGAGGGCTAATTTTGAGAGTTAACAAAGAGGGCTAATAGTCACGAGTAGACACGGTTCTGGTATGGGGGTGAGATGACGTGATCTTTGCCCTCTGTTGAATTTGCCCTAAAAATCACTAGTTAGAAGAGTATTGAGATTAGTTATATGGCAGACAAACACGTAATGCTGACACCAAAGGCCAGAAACGTCAATAGCTGCATGCTAGTCCTCCCACAGGAGAGAAAGACGACCAACCGAAAGAAATAGCCCACATGAGAGAAAGACGACCGACCGGAAGAAATGGCAATCATAAAAGAAATACAAACAGCAGATGAGAAATAGTTGAATCCGTTTTGCGACAGCCCCAATAATAGCATTATCTCCCTTAAATTAGAGAGCTACTTCTCGTTCCCCTCCCCCGCCTCCAATTACACACGCGCGTAGCGTTTTCATAAGGGAATGCAAATAGCGGGGAGAATAATGTCAGAAGCAGTTAAGGAAAGCATATCAATGAGAATGAGATAACGCGTATCGCAAATAAGGTCTACAGTAAAATGAATCACAGCAAATGCAATAACCCATATGTCGTTGTGATTTGGTCCAGGCCTACACGAATAAAAGAGATCGCTGTTATATTCAATCATACTCAATATACAACGGCCATCCGTATTTGCATTGTCGTAGAATTATGCGATGAAATGGGAGACAATAGCACATGAAACCGAATTTTAAACAAAAATTATCATTCCTTAGGCTTTACAATAGGAGCAAGGGGTCGCCTACCAGAGTATGCATTCTTTTATGACGTTTGATCAAAAGTGTATATATATATATATCAGTGTCTCTCTTTCTGTCATCACATGCATTAGGTATGACTTTTAACACACCCACTCTTACACAACACTAACACACGAACTCAGGGTAAGACTCTTCCATTGCACTTTGGTTGGGGTTGACAAACTTAGATCGCCCCAAGTATCATAGGTACATATATATGCACACATGCATACAAGCACTGGTTAGTACGGCCTGATATCGCCTAAAAGACTACGGTCTGAGATGGAAAGGGCGTGCCTCTGCTAGTAGAATACACATTTTTTACCAATATATATATTCTGAACAAGACACAATTTCAACAGTAAAAATTCAGTGGATCACTGCTCACTGTAAGATACACGGAAATGAGTAGGAAAATAGGAACTGGCAAAAGAGAAATCAGCCAACCTCAATCTGACAACAGAGCTACATATGAAGAAATTAAAACAATGATAAAATTTAACTTCAAAGACAAATGGCGCAGAGAACACCCATGATCTGTTACAGCGGAAGCGTACTACTTTTTGCCAAGAAGAGATCACGTGACAATATTCAGAAGGCGAACGAGTCATCATAGACTGACAAACCATATGTACAAGAAATTAAAAATTGGTTATACGGACATGTGCAAACGTGGAAAGAACATACAGACGGTGGAGCATGCCTGTAGGTCTGGAGGCTCCACAAGAGAGTAAAGCGACTACATGACTCTCCCCAACCCAATTGCGAGACAAACGGTGTGGCGACAAAAGAAGCGTACGAAGGACCGACGTGTTTATGAGAGAAATAGATACGATTTTTTGAAAGGGAACAACGAAGAAGAAGAAATTCTGAAATAGAGTGCCCACAAAACAGATGGTTTCTAATACTAATTAGTGGGAGTTATGGTACACCTTTGTTTGAGTGGACATGGATACAAAGTGGCAAATATGACAAGAGTTATTCGTGTGCAATTTGAGAACGTAATGGGAGAGACCAGCACAAAGAACACAAGCATAAAATGACATAATAGACAAACGACAGAGATGGGCAGACAAAGATCTCCAGACTCAGAACGGGACATTGCAAACTCAAGGTCCAAAAACACAGAATGGGTCTTAAGACATCGCCACGTGCGATTGTGGAGCATCCAAGCAAACACCAGAACATATCCTGCAGAACCGCCCCACTTATACAGGCCAAAGAGAGGCAGTCTGGCTCGGAGGAGAGGCAGTCTGGCTCGGAGGAGAGTCAGTCTGGCTCGGAGGAGAGGCAGTCTGGCTAGGAGGAGCAGCCATGCTCAAGAAAATCATCTTCTTCGTCTTCCTCGTTCGTCTTCAGACCTCAACTTCAATTACTCTAATAAACTAAGGTAGCAGTCGAGTCAATGCTCTGTACACTTCCATGCAGCTTCTCGTGGAAGGACACTGGCTGTTGCCAAATGCTACTTCTTTTGTCGGTATACAGTGGACAGGACTGTAAAATATGTTCTGCAAGTTACAACATGAGCTACAAGTTACAATATGAGTTACAAGTTACACCATGAGCTACAAGTTACAACATGAGCTACAAGTTACAACATGAGCTACAAGTTACAACATGAGCTACAAGTTACAACATAAGCTACAAGTTACAACATGAGCTACAAGTTACTCAACGCTTACTAAAATACACCACACATAACGAATTACTCCACACAGTGTCAGCGAACCAGGACTACCAAGACCATTCTACACCTCCACGCGGTGATAATAGATGTCAGGCTGCAACAGAGTAAACTGGCTAAGGAGAAAGGATCAATGAAGGAGGTATAGCCCGGTGTTCAAAACTGACTGCTGAAGTCGGATGTGTCGGGCCGAAAGGTACAAATATCGCAGTCATACTGTAAACTACGATACAATGCATTCAGTTTTCCGGCCTTGGAAACGGGAGATTGAGAACGAACGAAAAGACGATGAAAAAGACTTCACACATAACATATTACTCCACACAAAACAAATTTCTCCACGCGTAACAAATTACTCTACACGTAACAAATTACTCTAAATTTGTTTCTCTCAGAGAAATAATTACTGCAATTAATGAATGTATAGGACAAACAGACCATATTATTTAGAACACACGAGGGGCTTATCATGAAGGACAATATGAGTCAAGGGCAACATTATTTATTTACAACGTTTATATATACACAAGAACAGCGCGGCATTTTAATGCCAGACTTTCTTGATATAAGCAAGCTCCGGCAGATATGGGATAATAACTGCTATGAACATAATAATACTATTGGCCGATGAAATAATTAAACAGAGTTACGTACCATAACGTCCTTATCTTAAAGGTAACCAAACTGATGTGGTACTACAACCACTTTGTTACAGCAATATAAGCACTTAAGTGGAAGCCATTTAATACATGTCGCAAGAGCTACGGTAAACATTGAATCAATCAATCAAAGCCTGTCGCTCCTATTAGGTTTATAGGCCATTGACAACATCCTGACAGCATGCACGGTCCTAGGCTCCTCTTTCGGCCTCTCTCCAGGTGTCATTATTTAATCTTAGTTCCCTCTCAAATTCTCTTGTCCGTGTATTGTTGGGTCTACCTCTCACTTTAACCCTGATGATTCCGGGTAAGAGACTACCTGGCTATGTTGGACTGTGTCCTCCACAAATGATGTCCTATTCAGCCACATTTTCTTCGCTTACTGTGTCTTTTGCAGTGAATGTTGTTGGTTCCTCATCATGTCCTACCACGTTATGCCAGTTATCATTCGTAGGCATCTGTTAACAAAGAGTCTGTGTTATATGGACTTGGTTGTTGTTCACGTGTCCGCCTCATACAGCAGCACCGACTTGACACTAAGGTTGAATATTCTAACGTTGGTACATACATACAATACAATACAATATCCTCGACTTCAGTGTGTCGTATGCGAGGTAGCTAACAATGTCCTGTATGCAGTCCGATCTTTCGCCGTGTCGTACTATTTCGGACCCAGGTCTCTCCGCAGACCATCTCGCAATCGTATGGGTGGGCGGCCGCGTGGTCATGTAAAATCATATGGCTACCAAAACGTCGTTCTGAGTGTCCATCTGTTATCTGGCATGCGCACAGCGCGGCCATCCCAGGAATATTTGCGAGACAAAACAGCCCCCACGATGTCTTGAAATAGAGTGCGTTCTCTTATTTCAGTAATGTGAATCCGCTTTCCGATCGAGATCACCAAGGACGCGTCTTTCCATCGCTCGCTGGGTAACTCGCAGTTTCTCTGCATCCACGTTGCGTAGATTCCATACTTCACATCCGTAGATCATGGCTGGTATGACCGCAGAATTGAAAAGATGCGCCCTTTCCATGGTGACTTTCAGCTGCAGGAGTATAGGCCTTACGTTATTGAAGCTAGATCAGGCTGCAGCTCCTTCATTTCTTGCCCCAAGTATATGCAGGAGCTGACATCTTCGATAGGCTCATTTCTCAGCTGGATCTCAAATTTGCGGCAGTAAGGGTTTCGGAGATATTGCGTTTTCTTTTTGTTCATCCGTAGTACGACACATCTACCGACCTCATCTAGTTCGTTCAGGGAGTGTTGAGCTTCCTCGGTGGTGTGGCTGATGAGCACAATGCCATCCACAAAGTGTAGGTGGGTGAGCCTTTCCCCATCTATATTTATGCCTCTATCGATCCAACTCAGCTGTTGAAAGATGTCCTCATGCGCCGCTGCGAAAAGTTTTGGAGAAATTGTGTCACTCTGCTGCACTCCTCTTGCTAGTGGAAAAGTTATTGGGCGGTGGTACAGAATAATGTCCGTACTGCAACTTACGTTTAGTTCCTCGGTCATCCTCGTGTAATTTTCGGCATCGCCCTGGTTTCTTAGGGCATTTATTACGGCATCGACCTCAGTGCTGTCGAAGGCCTTTTCATAGTCTATAAACACTAGACATATGGGCAGATGTAGTTCACGTGCTCTCCCAGCAGCTGGTGGATTGTGTGTGGAGAACCGTCTTCTGAATCCAGCCTGTTCATGCGGTTGTTGGCCGATCCTGTTGATAAGGACTTTGGAGAATATGTTGTATATCATCGACAGCAAGCAGATAAGTTGATCCAGGTGTCTTGTGTTACACGTCTCGCGGATGAGTACATTATTTTAGTTTTTTGTTAATGCTCCGGAATTCGCTCCTCTGTGAAACACTTGTTAAATAAATTAGAAAGTTGTAGTGCTAGAATGTCTCCTCACGCCTTAAGGATGTCTATGGTGCTTGACTTTGCCTGTTGGATCGCATGGGTGACCTCATCAGGTTCAATAAAATGAATAGGTTCTAACTCGGTTGTCGCCAGTACCTTTGGACCATCTCCTTCAAGAAGAATAGGTTAGTATAGTACTGTTGGCACACTGTCTCTATGGCCCGTCTGCTGTTGAGATGGTATTATCAGTCAATGGCAGTGTTTGAAGAATGGTTTTCTTCTGTACAAAGCTCTTACGACATCTTACTGTACTGTAACTGTCTTCAGCTGCCTTGACCAGTCTTCGTGTTTGATGCTGCTCGTAGTCAGTTTTGAGTAGATGACATATTCTTTTATTCAGTTCGCATAACGCGATCTTGTTGAATGGGCCATTGACCTGATATCTCATATTTTTCAAGCTATGCATGAGTTGATTCTGTTTGTGTCAATCGAATCCGCTTTGCAATATGCAGGAAATGACGTAGAACGTATTCATTTAGGAGAATGGTGGTGGGTGGACTTATCGGTTCAGGTCGTAGGCCTGTTCAGTTGGTTCATGGGCCATCGAAGTGTCGTCATGGGTGGACTGCCGAGTGGACTAGTTCGGCGTTGTTGACTATACATAGCGGAAGTAACCGATTTCCTCTGTGCGGTCGCTAGGCCTAAGGGAAGTGATCGATTTCCTTTTTCCGGGTCTCTAGGTCTGGGGGAGGTGATCGATTTCCTTTGTGCGGTTCTCTAGGCCTAAGGGAGGTGATCAATTTCCTTTGTGCGGCTCTCTAAGCCTAGGGGAAGTGATCGATTTCTTTTGTGCGGCTCTCTAGGCCTGAAGGAGGTGATCGATTTCCGTTGTGCGGCTCTCTATGCCTAGGGGAAGTGATCGATTTCCTCTGTGCGGCTCGTTAGGCCTGGAGGAGGTGATCGATGTCCTCTGTGCGGCTCGTTAGGCCTGGAGGAGGTGATCGATTTCCTCTATGCGGCTCTCTAGGCCTGGAGGAGGTGATCGATTTCCTCTGTGCGGCTCGTTAGGCCTGGAGGAGGTGATCGATTTCCTCTGTGCGGCTCGTTAGGCCTGGAGGAGGTGATCGATTTCCTCTGTGCGGCTCGTTAGGCCTGGAGGAGGTGATCGATTTCCTCTGTGCGGCTCGTTAGGCCTGGAGGAGGTGATCGATTTCCTCTGTGCGGCTCTCTAGGCCTAGCGGATGTGGCGCGTTGGAGCACGGTAAAATCGGTCGTTTTGTGTTTGTCCATGATCGTTCTTGTTGTCCCGGACTGACGTGACGTGACTATTGTCGTCTGGTTTCTCTTTGATTTCTTTTCTCTGCCTCTGGTACCTCTTTGTTTCTTTGTGTTGTTTGATCTTTCCTGTGATTGTTACATATGATTTGTTTCTGAGAATGTTATATTCACGTATTTTATTTAGGTAGTTGCTTGTCTGTGTTGAACGCAAATTCAGGAGAAAAGTTTTGGAATATTTAAATACTATTACCTTAGTGCTCGCTTGTAGTCTGTTCGGTGGGACATATTATTCTTTCGTGTCTCTCAGTTTCACAGTTAATAATGTTGTGTGACATAGATACGGACTCCTGACCTATGATTCTAGTTTGCTTGGATAATGACGGGTATTTACGCGGTTTTAAACTCACCGCGTTTCATGAACTCTGGTTACTCCAGAGCGTGGGTTTTTGTTCATCGTTACTTTAATATTTTCGCAAATCACTAGATGTATTGTAATCCAAAGAGAAATAAATGGCAATTTAGTATCAGTTTTAATTTATTAATTATTATAATTAACAATTACTAGCAATTAACGAATTAATTCATTAAAATAAATAATTAACGTTAAACATTAATTAGGTAATAGTAAATATCGGCGAGAGTAATGCACAAGCAAGAAGTAATAATAACAAGTACAATATTAATCAGTTTAGATAAAACAAAAGAACAATGTCAAAATAAACATACACACAAGACAGTTATTATGCGATTAGAGAAGGCGGGAGGAGAGAGGGAGGGGGAGGGGGGGGAAGAGATATCAAATCTCGCAGATCGCTAGTCATCACCATATTTGTCTGAAACAAATATTTGGGGCACCATTGGGAATATCCTTTCATTGTTAAACTGTTGTTGTTTCTTCCATAGTGCACAGTTCAATTGACAGGCACGTCTTCGGTGCGACCATTGCTAGTAAACTCTAAATGTGTAGTTAAATATCACAGGCAATAAAATACAATCATTATTTGAAAGTTACATTTAAAAATTCGCATGAACTGACTGCAGTTATTAGTTATAAGGTTGTCTGAAATTATCAAGCTGTTCGACTGCTGAGAACGAAACAAAAGATCGTCTCGACAACGGGATACAGGCGACAGGTAACTAACTATACAATGATGAAAAGTTTATTTAATTAGCCTGTGACAGCCTATCCTCATATTGTTGCTAATTATGGCCTCCAAAGGAAACCTTTCAAAATTATGTAACGATCATTGACTGTCCCAAAGTGGGCTGACTCGACAGCAACAGACTAAGGGTGACACCACATTTTTAAAGTAATTCTTCGCGGGCAAATGGCGTAGAAAAACATTAAAAAGTAAAGAAGGTCTCAGTAAAGACAATGTTAAGTGACTTGATTGTACTAGGCCCCAGATTGTGATGTGTGGTGTGAAATTCACTGTCTAACCTTCTTTAACGATAAACCATACTTCAATTTACAATTTTTGAAGTGAACGGCATGGGCTAGTTGTTAAGTGACACGACTCACAACACGAAGGTGCTGGGTTCGCTTCCCATCACAGCACCAGCCGTTACCCCGGGGAAGCAAAACCCCTTGAAAATGCAAGAGGAAGCAGACCCTTACACAAAATTAATGCCAATGTTGCATGGACTGGGCCGACAGGCGCAAAATAAAAACATAGTGCAACGCACGCAGCCTTGAGAAATGGAGATATAAGGCGAACGCAAAAAACAATTTAAAATTATAGTTTGGTCAACTGAGGATTACAGATAACGGAGATTGAATCCCGTGCTGTGCTTATGTGTTGAAAAGCGAGAGCTCTTCCTTTCTGCCACTCAAACGCTCCCGAAAGACATGCTTGGTTTAAATGTGTGACTTGGAGTTTACAGAAACACGAGCACTGTTTATCACAGATGGAGAGAGGGTAGGTGGAGAAAAACACAAAGAGAGAGAGAGAGAGGCATACAAAGAATTGTAATTGTTATGGTTCTACGGGTCTTCTGACTGGAGCGACAGTTGATGGACTAACAGTCCACCACGAACTGCTATACAGTGTGTTTTCATATTTATGAAAGTCCGCAGATCAGAAAAGACAAACCAAATCCAGGTAAGAAACACCGAACTTGATGAAGTCAGACAATTCAGATTTATTGGAAGCATATTCACAGAAGACGGTAGAACGAATTGGCAGATAGAGGCAGGAAATCAAACAGCAAATGCAGTGACATTACAGTTATGACCATTTTTAGACGTCCAGTGGAGACACAAAACAAATGATCAACTGTGTGTGCATAACAAAGCTCTGTTTATAGAGTGCCAGACATGGTTCCTGACCAGAGTGTCAGACATGGTTCCTGACCAGAGATCAGACATGGTTCCTGACCAAAGTGTCAGACATGGTTCCTGACCAAAGTGTCAGACATGGTTCCTGACCAGAGATCAGACATGGTTCCTGACCAAAGTGTCAGACATGGTTCCTGACCAGAGATCAGACATGGTTCCTGACCAGAGATCAGACATGGTTCCTGACCAGAGATCAGACATGGTTCCTGACCAGAGGTCAGACATGGTTCCTGACCAGAGTGTCAGACATGGTTCCTGACCAAAGTGTCAGACATGGTTCCTGACCAGAGTGTCAGACATGGTTCCTGACCTTACCAAGAACGACAAATCAAAACATCAAGAAAAAAAACATGAAAAGAGGTGCTTCCGAAAGTCAAGGTCACGCGAGAAAAACGTAGACATGCGACAAGAAAGTGCAGGCAATGTGTGGTCTATATTAATAGACATGGTTCCTGACCAAAGTGTCAGACATGGTTCCTGACCAGAGTGTCAGACATGGTTCCTGACCTTACCAAGAACGACAAATCAAAACATCAAGAAAAAAAACATGAAAAGAGGTGCTTCCGAAAGTCAAGGTCACGCGAGAAAAACGTAGACATGCGACAAGAAAGTGCAGGCAATGTGTGGTCTATATTAATAGAAAGATGATTAAATGAATTGAACATCTGTCAAGGATTCTTCGAAACATAATCACTGTGACAGCCTATACGAAAGTTCGTGGAAGAGATTAAATATTGTTAAAGAAGCACCAGTCATGCAAGGATTGCATGTATTTTGTGGCTTACAGATTCTGCAGTTCGGGACAGCCGGCCCCATGCCTAACTCTACTTAATCACCTTGTATGACACAGCTGGTAGGTTACAGCGCTACTACTCGCTGCACCACGTTTCAGTCCGCTGTAAAACGCGCCCGGATGTAAGACAAACGAGACTTTTTATAGCCCACATAAGGTCTGGACTGTCATACCACCACCAGAGTTAAAATACATGGCCCTAAGGACACATGATAATGGTCATACCAATCAGACATGCTCAATGTACGCGAGACATTAGCGCAGTTATCGTCATGACTTTGACAGAGAAATAGAACGGTCTAGATTTTATGTGAAAGTCTTGGTATTCTTCAGCTTCACGAAATCAAGTTAAGCATAATAATAATAATATGCCCCGCATTACCGCCAGATCAGCGTATAATTAATCTGTAGTGAGGTTTCAATCAATGTGTTTTACGTAGTGAGGTTTCTATCAATGTGTTTTACGCAGTGAGGTTTCAATCAATGTGTTTTACGTAGTGAGGTTTCTATCAATGTGTTTTACGCAGTGAGGTTTCAATCAATGTGTTTTACGCAGTGAGGTTTCAATCAATGTGTTTTACGCAGTGAGGTTTCAATCAATGTGTTTTACGCAGTGAGGTTTCAATCAATGTGTTTTACGCAGTGAGGTTTCAATCAATGTGTTTTACGCAGTGAGGTTTCAATCAATGTGTTTTACGCAGTGAGGTTTCAATCAATGTGTTTTACGCAGTGAGGTTTCAATCAATGTGTTTTACGCAGTGAGGTTTCAATCAATGTGTTTTACGTAGTAAGGTTGCAAGCCCCATCACAACGTTTCCTGGTACCCTTGCCCTCGGGATGAGAGCCAGTAGGAGGTAGGTGGGAGGCGGGCAGACGGAGATGTTGTTGGTCTAATTGTGCACATATTTACAAGTTTATATTATCTCTCACTATACACTCCCCGAAATTCCGACTGTTGGATAGTTGCTACTGTTCATGTCTCGGTCATCAATATTGACACCCGCCTCTCTTTCATTCATGCACATCACTAATTAGACGACGAAGCAGTTGGCTACCTTAAGAGAATCATAGTTACTCCCGTGACCTGAAGGAAACAAGTGGTCAGCACCTACTGGTATCTTCATAGAGCTTGTCCGGGTTTGGCGTAGTATGTGTCTTCTGTATGTATTGTATAGTATGCACTTGTGAAAATATTAAGCGATCATTCTAATTGGTGGTTTCATATACTCAGTTTGTAGAACAGAGTTGTATGTGATGGCTACACCTGCATATAAAATATAGGAATGGCAGTTAAGTTGGACACTAGGAGCAGTCTGAAAACAGGCATGAGAAACTCGGTTAGATCTTAATCCCAATCGTGATTATGCATGAAATCAACGGACCCCAGCCTTTTTAATACAGTGAGCCCCATGAAGTTAATGGCAATTCGCAGTGGTTCTCCATACCGACCTACGTCAGATGAAATGAAATAACAAAAGATAGAACAAAATTTGTCCATCTAAAAATGTGGTTTGCGGATTCAAAGTTGAGAGCCCCTGCATTAAATTAACATTGGTCTGCTATACATAATTTCTTTCTGTGCTGCTATACAATAACAATACAAAGTTGCAAATAATCTGATGACAGTGAATCCTCGATAAATACCCCCAAAAAATGTTATAATGCGTGAAAAGATCGAATAAAATACTGAAGTACCCCCACCTCATAAGCAGATAGGAACCAGCAGATTGGTTCGTAAAGCGGAATCCAGTCTTTTTAAAATTTTTTTAGCTTCCAAATGATCTCCGAAAAAGTAAATAACCCACTATTTGTCATCTGAAAATGTGCGTGAAAGCTAAATAAATAAGAATAAACATAAACAAACAAAATTTAATATTTAAAAAAAACAAAATCGCACCTTTAAATATATTGATGCTTGCAAAAGTGGAAGATGAACGTATAAAATATGGTGTTTTATCAAAAGTGGAAGATAAACGTATAGATTTCGGTGGATTTATCAAAAGTGGGAGATGAACGTATAGAATGAGGGTGGTTTATCTGTCTTGAATAAAAACGTCAGCCTTATATTCAGCCCGAGCCTCTGGGGAAAATTTAGCGAACGTCATTTTTAAAAATATCTTTGGAGTAGGGGAATTTAATTGTGATCTCACATGGGCTGATGGTGACTGTTCTGTATGGGAGGATTAGGGGTGACTCGCGATGGATATGAAGGGTTAAGGGTGACTCGAGTGGATATGAAATGTTAAGGGTGGCTCGCGATGTATCTGATGGGTTAAGGGTGACTCGCAATGTATCTGAAGTGTTAAGGGTGACTCGCGATGTATCTGAGGGGTTTAAGGGTGACTCGCGATGTATCTGAAGTGTTAAGGGTGATTCGCGATGTATCTAAGGGGTTAAGGGTGACTCGCGATGTATCTGAGGGGTTAAGGTTGACTCGCGAAGTATCTGAGGGGTCAAGGTTGACTCGCGATGTATCTGGAGATTGCTTCTTGAAAAGGGAATGCAATGTAGTTTGCTGCAGCGACGTCTGTCTTATTTCTCGAAGCATTTCACTGTAACATGCTATTGAGTTTGTAAAATTGATACGACTTTAGCAAACTAACAAGCTTATGGTTTCTATTAGCTTTCATCACCTCAACTAAGATTCATTTTGAATATTATAAACACAAAATATAACAGACGCACGTGAGAAATTTAAAAGATATATATTTCGCATGATTGTCCATATCATGAAGAAAAGATAACGCGAAGTCCATGTTCAAACAGATCGGCTGGATGTGTTCACAAATCATGCTCGGAAAATGTTCTAAGAGTAAAGACTAGTTCATATGCAAAGGCTCTAGTTATAATTGAAAACGTTCGCATGAACGGGTATTCGTGAACAGGTTATTACGTGAATCTATCGCCCGCATCAACATCAGATCAGGTATGTTCTCAACATGAACATATAAGTATCGTCTTACAATATTAGCCGAGGTGGGGTGGAGTATCTACATAACATGAACATTTTGGTACGGTCACTTATAATAGTAATCACTCAACTCAAACACGTATATGTTTTGATTAAGCATGTTAATAAGCTATGGGAAGAACACGTGAAACCATTTAAAGTCAGCACTTGGGCGGAAGGCGTGAAACGCACCAAAAAAAAACAAAAAAACAATAGATCTATGGATAATTCTTCTTACAGTCCAAGGTGAAGCTTTACGAACTATTTCCTACCATATATTTTGGACATTTCTGCAGCTTCCCGTGACTCAGGCAGCTAATTTACAAGCAGCATATCTGTATGAGTGAATGCTGAAGTGTACATTATAATACATATTTACTTACACACACACACATATATCACTTAAATTGTATCAACTAATTTTCTTAAAAAAAGTTTGGCACATCTCCATTTCACGTGATAATTAACACATGCATTCTTCAACTCTACTTGAAAGAGACGAAAATATGAGAGATCTGCCCTAGTTGGACATGGCATGGACTGTGCTACCTTCGACAGTTAGCAGAAAAGCGGCGGTTGCGGTACGACTAACAACTGATTGATAACTTCTATCCCCCCCCCCCCCTTTTTCACAGCAATGACACACAAGAGTCGTACCACCGGAATTCAGAAACGGCTTAAAGAGCTGAGAAGCATCACTAATGGCAGGACATCGCAATCAGCTGTTGCAAATAGAAGAAAGCTTTGTTCACGTTTAAGCGATGTGATTCAGCTGGGTTGTATTCAAATGAAGTAACACCGGAATTAGGAAGAAAATCCTCAGGATGAACAGACTATAACATCTTAGAGATGCGACCAGGCGTTCATTTAAGTTCCAATATAAAACTCCAAACTACAAGTTGCCACAGCTTCTCGTAGAACCGACGAATCCCGTGAAAGGGCTGGTTAAAAATGTTTTTTTTTTATATAACTATAAATATATAGAACAATAATGACTACAATTAGGTGTGGTCCTATAGTAGATATACTATGTGGTCTGGGATGAAGTCAAAGATTTCATTGAACAAAGTCTCAGTTTCTAAAACAAATGTGGTGACAAGTTCCAAATCTTTGCTGTTTGCTCTGAGTGTAAGTGAGTGCTCGTTTACAGTTTGGCAGACTGAAGCTGGTCGAGACTATGAGTAGAATCCATTACCTTTGCCACGAGAAGCTTGATCTCTAACTACTCTGCCACTCATGCACACTAGCTTTACTTAAGCTGTTGACCATTCGTCCAGAAACAGTCAAAAATGACTACTACGTAAAAAAAACAAAAAATTTACAAAAATTACTATTGTCAAACAAGTAAAAGTTACTACCGTGTCAAAATAAGTTCCTTATCCAAAATAGTTTGCCTTTATCGATTGAATGAGATAAGTTCCTTATCCAAAATAGTTTGCCTTTATCGATTGAATGAGATAAGTTCCTTATCCAAAATAGCCTGCCTTTATCGGTCAAATGAGATACGTTCCTTATCCAAAATAGCCTGCCTTTATCGGTCAAATGAGATGTTCCTTATCCAAAATAGCCTGCCTTTATCGGTCAAATGAGATAAGTTCCTTATCCAAAATAGCCTGCCTTTATCGGTCAAATGAGATAAGTTCCTTATCCAAAATAGCCTGCCTTTATCGGTCAAATGAGATTTTCCTTATCCAAAATAGCCTGCCTTTATCGGTCAAATGAGATAAGTTCCTTATCCAAAATAGCCTGCCTTTATCGGTCAAATGAGATAAGTTCCTTATCCAAAATAGCCTGCCTTTATCGGTCAAATGAGATAAGTTCCTTATCTAAAATAGCCTGCCTTTATCGGTCAAATGAGATAAGTTCCTTATCTAAAATAGCCTGCCTTTATCGGTCAAATGTGATAAGTTCCTTATCCAAAATAGCCTGCTTTTATCGGTCAAATGAGAGAAGTTCCTTATCCAAAATAGCCTGCCTTTATCGGTTGAATGTTCATATCGGTCTACTTCTGAAGTATGCAAAGAAAGGTGTTTTTAAAGAGCTTCTGTGTAGTAGCACAGTTTTATTTTGTATATGCTCTAGTCTGTCCTGCTGTAAATAGCTACCCGGGTAACTGGTATGGAATGAAAGGCAGTAGGGAAAGGAACTGGCAACCCCACCTCATCAACAACGATGCTTAGTACAAGAAAGACATACTGCAGACCGATCCAAATGGAAATGCACCCTGAACAGCCACTTCAGACTGGGCAAAACTACAGGTAAGTGAAAAGACAATGCCGCAAGGAAAAAAGGAAATCCAAGATAGCATCAGTAAAGATAGCATTACACTCAGAAAAGGAGCTAATACTTCAAATGTCTTTAACACTTCATCCCCTATAGCCACGTATGCTATTGTCGTACGGAAGATGTCACATAATTCAAGGAAAAAAAGCGAACCAGGAATCGTAAGCTGTACTGATTCCATTTGAAAGCGTTGAGTCACAAACATCAATCATCCGCCATGTTAACAAGTTCCGTTGATATTTCACGAAAATGTTCACAAAATGGCGAACTCCAAATGCTTCAGATTTAGGTAACGTTTTGTTTCCCACCCTTAGTTTTCTGTTTTTCTTTTTCAAGCGAGAAACATCTCTAAATGAAAATGTGTCCGTGCCCCCTACTTTGTCAGGGCACGCTACCCCAAATTGTAAGCCTGGCCATTAAACACGCCATTCACAGTGTAACGGCTTGTGACGATGGATGCGCAGAGATTAGAGATGCAATCACAGAAAATGTTTGGCACGTTTGCCTGTAAATAAGAACTTCCCCTTCATTTTTTGAGCCATTTGAAAAGGAAGAATAAATAGCCCTCCGCTAACGAAAGTACGAAGCAGAGTTATGTGTGTGTGTGTGTGTATTCTAAATGTGATAGCAGTTCGCCTTCTATCACAGGATAATACAGGTTGTATCCCTTTTAACACAAATCTAAAAAGAAAGCGAGCAAAAACATTGACGGGAGCTTTCGCTTATTTCAGCTTTATGGCCGGTTTTCTATAGCACAATCAATTAAAGGAACGCAAGAGGCTGTGGAGCACTTCTATAAAAAAAACCAACAACCACCCACGATGAGAAATCTCTTTATGGGGCTGGCTTGTTTGAATTTGAGCAGACGTGAGTTTCAGCAGATGATCAAACAGCAGAAGACATGCGCCAGAAAATGAGGTGCCTGATATTAATGTGTGTCACATGTTGCATTTCTGTCAGAGTGTTCCGCTGTAGAACAATCGGGCCAAAAGATGTTTATTTGTTAGAGCTTGCGTTTCTAAACAGATGAAATATTTATAGATTTTTCAAACTATTGTTGAAGCATTTATAGTTACCGTTTTCAATTAAAGAACAAGGAATTCATAGATAGTTTTTCCAACTGTTGTATTCAGGCCTCTATAACAGGTGCAAATTATTTACAGTCGCTGTTTTCAAATACTCCACATTTAAAATATAAATGGTTTTTAACTATTACAAAATATATTTATAACTTTTGCTTCTAACTTCAGCGAAACGCATTTAAAGCTGTGTTTTAAACTATAGGACAATGTATTAATAAATCGTGCTTCCAACTGCAGCACGACGCATTTATAGCTGTCATTTATAGCTGGAGTTTTAGCAACATCACTGCATTTATGGCTGGTGTACTTTAGCACACACACATACATATATATATATATATATATATATATATATATATATATATATATATATATATCGGGTTTCCATCTACCGTTCAGCAGCATTTATAGATTTGAGAGTGCAGAGACTCTCAATGTCAATTATGCCAAGCCCAATGCAAATGTTTTCTGTATCAGTCAAGTGTTGGTTGATTATATCCCATAAAACAATACATGAAAATTCACTCAATTGCATAAATCAGTCACATCGAGAGCTACATCGACAGTTTCTTGTTTGGACTGGAAGTGATTCTATTAATAGAGACTTTAGTTTACAGTCCGTAGTCTCTTGTAGACCTGAGGAGGTCAACAGTGGTCTCGCGTAGACCTGAATATATCAACAATAGACTCTTCTAGAGACGAATTTATCAATAAAAGTCTTTTGCAGAACAGGAAATATATACATTAATCTCTTGTAGACCTGAATTTCTCAACACTAGTCTCTTGTAGACCTGAATTTATCAACAATAATCTCTTGTAGACCTGAATTTATCAACTAGTCTCATATCAAGTGCAAACGGTTCAAAATTCCAGTAAAGATGTTTTTCTTCTAATAGAGGTAACAAAAAATAGAAGCCAAGTATATATACTGCATGACAACTGTAGAGACCTTATAACCTACATGCGGACCCCAACTCCCGACATGAGAATAAATGCTGAAATGATGGTTTATGTTTTAGACATCCTCAAGTGAACAGATTTATTATCTAATTAAGTCCCCTACAAGCTTAAGCTTTCCCCAATAGTGTTTTATAGTTTGGTCCAGCAGAGTAGTCGCAATTAGCGCACATCCAAGAACCCCTCGTGGGGAAAGAAAACTCAAACTAGTAACTCTAATCTTCAAAGTATGTCGGGAAAGACGACAAACAGAAGATTGTGTGTGGAACTAGCAACCGGAGCTGAAGATGCAGCACAGTGAATGAGCTGACAGCAGCCATCAATTCATAGCTGGTTGCGTGCGTCATAGATAGGGAACCACAGCTGACCAAGACACGCTTCCGCCTCCGAGTGGCGGTCGTGCAAATAGGCTGCACTAGTGTAGTCTGGCTAAAAGAATAGGAACCGGAAAGGGAAAGCTATCCCGGTCCCAAAAGTGCCGTACAGAAACCGGATGTGCCAGGCCAAAATACCCCAGTCTCCCTTTAAACTACAGAACATCACAACGTCCTTTTCAAGACAAGAAGCCGAAAAGAAGAAGGAAGTAGAAGAAGAAGGAGGACTAGCAACCTCGTCGTGTAAACAAATGGCTACAGAGACGACGATCTCACGCGCACATAATGTGTTCTAGTGCAGGCCAACTACAGTGATGGCTCTGTGCTTCATACATGTAAAGGGACGGGAACCAAGAGTACGGTCAGATTCGTGGATAACATATACAGTCCAGGACATCGTCTCGACTCCACTCGGACTCTGTGCTTCATACATGTAAAGGGACGGGAACGAAGACTAGGGTCAGATTCGGGGATAACATATGGTCCAGGACATCGTCTCGAGCCCACTCGGGCTCTGTGCTTCATACATGTAAAGTGAGAAAAAAACATGAAAAAAACTAGTAAAAGTTGATTAAGGTTGAGCTTAATCAAAATTTTAAAATGGGTATGGTCAGATACCGCACCGAGACGAGAACACAAACAAAACCTACGTTACGACCAATAGGCCTTCATCAGGGACAACATCACTGAACTATACATGTAAAGGAACGGGAACCAAGACTAGGGTCAGATTCGTGGATAACATATGGTCCAGGACATCGTCTCGAGTCCACTCGGGCTCTGTGCTTCATACATGTAAAGGAACGGGAACCAAGACTAGGGTCAGATTCGGGGATAACATATGGTCCAGGACATCGTCTCGAGCCCACTCGGGCTCTGTGCTTCTTACATGTAAAGTGAGAAAAAAACATGACAAAAAACTAGTAAAAGTTGATTAAGGTTGAGCTTAATCAAAATTTAAAAATGGGTATGGTCAGATACCGCACCGAGACGAGAACACAAACAAAACCTACGTTACGACCAATAGGCCTTCATCAGGGACAACATCACTGAACTATACATGTAAAGGAACGGGAACCAAGACTAGGGTCAGATTCGGGGATAACATATGGTCCAGGACATCGTCTCGAGCCCACTCGGGCTCTGTGCTTCTTACATGTAAAGTGAGAAAAAAACATGAAAAAAACATGAAAAAAACTAGTAAAAGTTGATTAAGGTTGAGCTTAATCAAAATTTAAAAATGGGTATGGTCAGATACCGCACCGAGACGAGAACACAAACAAAACCTACGTTACGACCAATAGGCCTTCATCAGGGACAACATCACTGAACTATACATGTAAAGGAACGGGAACCAAGACTAGGGTCAGATTCGTGGATAACATATGGTCCAGGACATCGTCTCGAGTCCACTCGGGCTCTGTGCTTCATACATGTAAAGGAACGGGAACCAAGACTAGGGTCAGATTCGGGGATAACATATGGTCCAGGACATCGTCTCGAGTCCACTCGGGCTCTGTGCTTCATACATGTAAAGGAACGGGAACCAAGACTAGGGTCATATTCGGGGATAACCTATGGTCCAGGACATCGTCTCGACTCCACTCCTGAAAAAGGCTAATACAGCAGCCCAGCCAACAAGGTGGAGATCGACACTGATCCTCATAGTGACAAGCCAATTGAAAAGGATATCTTTACACTATATACAGGAAGGCCCAGCCACCTTATTCAGTACGCCTTGTACTGACAATGGAGCTGTACTAACTTAAGAAAGATAGCCAAAAGTGGAAACACACGGCAGAACTATCCTCGAACAATAACTACAATGTGAAATTGTTACAGAAAAGCAGTCTCCTTCAACGCGGGTGGCTAAGAGATGAAATCACAAACTACGAGCACAGCGGGGGCCCAAATGAGACGAGAGCGGAAAATGTCTAGAATCTACGTGTGCATCTTGGCGGAAGAAATCTTTATCAATCACCATCACCGTGATCCGTTCAGACGAGAGGGAATGGCGTAAGGAGCGGTTGGGTCTCCATTTTTATTGATTGATTTCACAAAAACAACATTGATATTGCAAGCAGGCATGAACTTCAAACAGTTTCATCGCCTTGCTTTGTAGCGGCTTGCCTCCTTTATACCGCCCAGAAATGCTATAGCTCCGAGGAGCCCCAGTTTGTTCAAGCGATGAGTCCCGAACTGAGCACCAGGTGTTTTCCCACGCATTTAATATCAATGGATATATTTATGTATTTCTGAGTGCTGGGAGGAGGTAGCTGATCTCTTCCATATATATATATATATATGGGAGATGCACTTGTGATATACAGAACAGATTAGCCAAGACAAAATAAGTTTTTCAGAGTTTGAGGGGAATCCTGTGCAACAAAGCCCTATCACCGGAATTAAGAAAGAGAGTTCTTGGATGCTATGTGGAACGGGTACTGACATACTGCAGCGAGTCATGGACAATCCGCGGGCAAGTACAGCGATACTGGAGCAGAAGGTGAAGGTCCATGATCGACAAGCCAAAACTGCACTGCACCTGATGATGATATATGTATCCACACACACTATGAAGCTGCAAATGAAATACTTAAAAGTGGGATAGAAATGAGAAAAACCATGCCTTTGTACTGTAACTTGTTAATTTGGCTGCTAAGGATGTTTAAGAGTGTCCTGCACGCGCCATAATGGTGCATATACACAACATAACGTCATAATTGCAGTTAAAAGATAGGCGCCTACTATGGGACTCACCCCAAATATGCACCTTCTTTGCTGCCCTGGATACAACAAGCGATCGGGAACGAAGGGTAGCATGCTGGTCACGTGAAACGTACTGATCAAGACCCCATCTGACTTCCTTGTCGAGTTCCTGAAACAGGTTGCATCACAACAGTCTGGCCAACGATGTGCCGATTGAAACTGTAATACCTATGGTACTGACCTTGCTTGGGAGACCTAGGTTACACTACAGTTCCTCTTCTCAAGTACACATCTGGGTCTAAGAGAATCACTGTAACGCGCCACAAAAAGAAACATAATAGTTCAAACACCTCAGCACGAGTTGCCTCCAGCCAGAACAACAAACGGTCAGCGGATGAGGTGGTGGCCAAGCAGTTTGGATAATGGCCTTCCGATCAAGAGGACACGGTTCAAAACCTCGATTTGGAATAGTTTCTGTTTATGTAAGATACAAACCTAACCTGTACACTGTGCGACAACTACAGTAACAAGAGGTCTTAATTCTTCAGACCTATAAAACATCCAGGTGGACTAGAGCAATGGGAAATAACACTGTAACGATTGCTTTTATAACACCCACAGGCGACTGCCGAAGCAGAAGTTTCAAATCTGGAACTATATTGGCTGTCTAAAGACTTAGAACACGTATAAGTAGTTCCCAGGTTGAGAGGAATCGGGCCACTATAACCACTAAAATTCAGATCGCAATAGGAAACTAAAGAAGGCTGTACATGTGACTAGCAACCTCATCATTTAAAACTATTACTATTAAAACAGCCAGTACAACTGATTAGACGGATACAAGTCTCGCGTAAATGGGTCAGCTGTAGTGCTGGCCATTTGCTGCACTTGGAGTGAGGCGAATCAATCAGCCTTCATCAGGCCGACCTCGTCAAGATCTTTTTTCATACCATTAAACATATTCAGATCTGCGGATCACTGAACAAAAAAGCTAGCTGGAGCGTTCGGTACTCGTGATGTCTCAAACTCAGCGTGCACTAAGATGGCTCTCTGGTTCTTTCATTCGTGACTTCCAATCTATAAAGTCGGACTGGCATTATGACAGGCATTCGGTAATGCAGGCACCACTCAATTTGATGCTTCAAACGCTCGTGCAACAAAAACTGAAGTGACAACCGTTCAAATTGGTACATGCCAGAATGAACCGAAGTCACAGAACGCTGACTTGATAATACATATCTCCAAGGCCAGTAACTGTAACGATCGCATTTCTAGCAAAATACGAGGTAACTTCGAAAAGTTCCCGGAGTTAGTGGATTGTATAGAAATAAGTTACAACATAATTATCTACACAACATTTCCTTCAAAGTAGTTCCCTTCGGCAACTACACACTTTTGGCAACGTGCATACTGCTGCTGAAAACATTCGTGGAACCCATTCTCTGAAACCCCTCTCAGCTGCTGAAAACATTCGTGGAACCCATTCTCTGACACCCCTCTCAGCTGCTGAAACATTCGTGGAACCCATTCTTTGACACCTCTCTCAGCTGCTGAAAACATTCGTGGAACCCATTCTTTGACACCTCTCTCAGCTGTCTTGTCGCATTGGTGATAACGTCCTCTGCATCATTGAATCGTTGTCCTTTCAGTGCTGATTTCAGTCGAGGGAACAAGAAAATAATCAGCCGGCACCAGGTCAGGATAATATGGAGGATGTTCCAAGGTAATCACATTGTGCTTTGCGAGGTACTGCTTCACCAGTTGGGATCGATCTGGTGGCCCATTTACAGCTGGATCGACTGGGAGGAGCGGTTATACCACGAAAAAACCAACGCCATCCCTGGTCTGTCAAACCGAGTGTAACGTGATATGAAACTGGTACTTTGTGTTTGTAACTCAAGCTCACATGCTCTCGAATAACGTTAATAATGATAATAGTAATAATATTGGCAATAACAGCGAAGTAGAAATCGTTTGTCGGTCACAGTATCGTGTGATCCTGATCATCCACTAATATCAATACGCATGTTTCTCGCCGTGGACAATTTGGAAATTCTTAAGTCGCTGGTTCGAATCCGGCTGGTGGTAATTATTGTCATTTCTTTCAAAGCTGTATGATAAATAAACCTTTACAATTTAATTTGATTTTGATTGACATATAAAAACGTCAGTCATTAATGACGGGTTATTGCTAGCAATAATAATATAGAATTAGAAGTACACGAGACAACCTGGACCTTTCTGGTGCTTCTAAGTGTGTTTCTGTGTTGAGTAGATGCTCTACCAAAACTAGTTTCTTTGTAAAACATGCTCTGTTGGAGACGAAACAGCATGGAGCCCAGTTGCACCTTGCTGGTGCTCCTAAGTGTGTTGAGCAGAAGTTCTACCAAAACTAGTTTTTTTTGTAAAACATGCTCTGCTACGGGAATTGTTATATTCAAAACACATTGGAGATCTAGTTATGTTTTGTGATGTCTATTCTATCACATGCTCTAGAGTGCACAAAATGCATAGCTCTTCCTGTCAATCCATACCTTTTCAGCTGCCCGTGGGGCATAGATCTTCAACAAACGCATACCATCAAACGTTAACTTGCCTGTATCGTATGTTGAAGTTGGTGTGGTTTGGCTTAAAGTTTCTACGAGTTGAGGTAGCCAGCCCAATCCAACCTAGCGACTTGCCTGGTAGACTACAGCATTACTACTCTTTCCTTTCCGGCCACATTCGGGAGACACTTATCTATAAACGTACATATTCACTGCCAATATTTAGCGCGACTAGAGTTCATCATTCAATCAAAATTAGGGCGCACATGTGTCCCTGCCTCACTCTTGCATGAAAGGTCTATACTGCTTCGTCCATCCTTCCTGCAGACATGTGCTATCGTAAATGTCACCCCTCCCCACACATCACTTACTTACACCACTTTCCCGAAATGGTCACGGTTGTCTCGTTGAACGGTTTATGAAATATTAGACTTCATTGTTCGCGCTAGTTCTCTGCTTTTTCTGAGGTTGTGGCGTGGAACCAGTTTCCTTCCTCGCCCATTCTAACTAAGTCATGTACCAATTTACATCTGGATGTACTGTATTGTGTCGATCGAGACCGGTGATCTCACACTGCCCCTTTGCAGCGAGTACGATTGAATCATTCTCAGAAATAATCTAGTCTCGATGTCACAACACGTTCTGACATCAGTCCATGTTACATGTCACAACCCGTTCTGACATCAGTCCATGTTACATGTCACAACCCGTTCTGACATCAGTCCATGTTACATGTCACAACCCATTCTGACATCAGTCCATGTTACATGTCACAACCCGTTCTGACATCAGTCCATGTTACATGTCACAACCCGTTCTGACATCAGTCCATGTTACAATCGTCAGTATTGTCGTTGTTCTCTGTCCGTAGACACACAGGTGAGTCGCTTGCTTCACAAGAAACGGGCGAACGAAAGCACTAAACAGTGACAGTTCGAATCTCGCAAGTTTCAAGCGACTTATTGTGTCAAAGGAGGTGAGATTGTGTCTAGTTCCTTCGGAGATGGACGATAAATTCGAAGGTCCCGTGTACACGCTGTGCACGTAAATGAGCCTTTGGTAGTTGAAAATCGACAAGAGCCTGCTGTTAGCCCGTTCGGGTAAAAACATTTAGAAATGAATGGCAATCCCCAAAAACGATGCATATTACCAGTTGAACAGAAGAGAGCAGGTCGTTGTCTTCAGACTTCGCACTGGCCACAATAGACTGAGGTACCACCTATTCAACAAACTGAAGATAGGTGGTACCGACGAATGCCCGTGTGGCACCAAGAAAATGACCGCTGAGCATCTGCTGCAGAACTGCCCGACATACGAGGATCAGAGAGAGCAGATGTGGCCATCACCAGTGGAACCACAAGAGAAGCTCTATGGCAGTGTCGACAGCCTCAGGATGACCGCCGCTTTTTTCGAAAAAATAATGGTTACTGTCTGACTGCGTACGAAGAAGAAGAAGAATGACAATCCTACACAAGTTCGTGACCGGAAGTAAACTGGAGAGACAAAAATATGCATTCTGTTCTATCACCAGTTGTCTCAATTAACACCTTGCCACTAGATATAGATAACTCTCAGGACGAATATGTGCGGTTGATGAGAGTACCAGACCTTACACATTATCAACGATCTCTCTATACTGACTCAACCGTGATCACAATCTGCGATGGACAGCTATTAGTTTGAAAGATGAATATTTCTTAATGGCTCCCAAGTTCTGATAAAACCAAAAAAAGACGCTGTCTGTGGCTGAAAAGAGCGCACCTTTGCATTAACAGATAAGATGAAACCTAATCCAAATAGTCCGTAACACTGTATCTTCGATTCCATTTTTTGCTAGGGGACTACCATGACCTTTTGACAAGTAAAATGAAACTGTTTGGGATCCCTCAAGTAGGATTACACTTCTTCACATCTCGCAGGCGTATCCTTTAAAATCTATACAGCTTGTGGCACAGAATAATACAGGCTAGAATTACAAACTAATGCAGCACCCCATGAGGCTAAGCAAATTTTAAAGTGTTGAACAAACCAATTAACAGAAGAATTCCCTGAGTCTACATTTTCCACTTGACAATGAGACGCAGACAAGCACTAGAGTTGCCTGTATGCACATAATCTGTGCTGTATGGACAGTACACAGCATTTAATCCACACAATAAATGGCAGCAGATTGCACGAAAATCTGGCTCCTGCTGATTCTGCGAACACACCCGTCCACCAATTACAACACAAATCCAACCTTCAAGTCAGATTCTGACCTTGAATTTTTTTAAAGTAAGCGATGCGGCTGAATATTTTAAGTCACAGGGCTGCTGATACAAAGGGTGAAAAAATAACATTATTTCAAAGAAAATAGTGACCCAACAGGCAATACATCAGCTTAAAAAATGATGGCAGATAGTGTAAAAATAAGAAAACCTGGTCACCAGAACATTTCGGAATATTGCAATTTTGACGTATTTTTTTAATGCTGTTATTTATTCTTCTTCTGGTGCTATTTTCCCAAACTAATTTTTATCAATAGTTTCGTGCACAAATATTTAATTGGTAAGTCGCAGGACGGAAACCACTCACAAATTCACTATTAATAGACAAGTGAGGAGGTCTCTGTGGTCTCGAGGTAAGGTGTCTGCCTCAGGTGCCGGTTCGAATCACAGTGGAGACCGGGATTTGTTGTCACGTACATCTTCGGGCAAAAATTACTCCGATCTCTAGGTAGTGAGATCGGAATCCCAGTGTTCAGTGTCAAGCACGTTAAAAATTCCTTGGCAGTTGGAAATTGAAAATAGTAGACTTAACAGCCGCTGTCCGGCCAAAATTTTAATTAAAAATCTACCCAAGTTATTTGTACCTTTCCCCAGGTGGTTTGCTGCGGGTGTCTACTTAGCTCTAGTGTTTGAGTCTATTAAGATGGACTCGTGCATCGGTTAAACCACCCTCCAAGAAACTGGTTATATACAGTATCTGCAGAGTCTTTTAAACCATTATAAAGACATTAAGTTAGGTTAAGAAAATCCGAAACGCAAACCACGGAAGACATGAGGCGCCATATTCTAATGATCCACAAAATGGATGTGCATAAAAAAGGATAGCTTTTTGGCTACATGCCTAATTGAATACCAGGATTCAAGTGTAGGGTTCTAGTGGAGTGGATTGCGCTATATTTCATAGTAAATATTGGTTGTTTTGTGTTTTGATTTAGTGTATTTATAAATCAGAGCAGAATTAGGAAAACTCCAGAGGTCCTCAGCTGTCAACAACAGCGCTCCACTGGCTACCCTCCCACTCCGGAATCACGGGAAACATGAGAGCCGACGCTCTAGCAAAAGATGGCAGTGAAAAGGCACAATTTAATCATCGAGTGCTATACAGAGATATCAAGAACATTATCAGAAATAAATCAGTATATACATCAAATGAGAGAAAATAGAAACATAAGCAGTACACCAGACCCAATTCACCAACTTAAAAGAAACCAACAAACAACCTTATTTCGTCTGAGAACTGGTCACTGCAGACTACTAGAACATCTATACCGACTAAAGATCTCACACACTGATGAATGCCCATGTGGAACATGGAATTAGAATCCTGAACACATTCTACAGGAATATCCACTCTATAGGGAAATTAGATGCCAGACCTGACCAGAGTGTGCCGAGTTGAGACAAAAGCGGTAGGGCAGACCTTGCCAGAGGGTGCGGAGTTGAGACAAAAGCGGTTGGGCAGACCTGGTGAAGACTACATGGCGACTAGCCTGCAGATATAGCATGACCAAATATACTGAACACAAAAGAAGAAGAAAGAAGTATACATTTTTTTTAAATATTAGCCCACGGAATTTCGTCGCATATAAACTCGTAATTTATCTGGTTTGGTTTTCTCTCCTAAATTTTTATTTTTAAATTGCCGCAAGAGATTTCTGAAAATTGTAATTTCATAAACCTAGATTTCCATATTTTTACCGTAGAGCACACGCCCACACGCACATAAGGGACACAATCAAACATTTAGTTCAGAAAGTAAACATAAGAAGAGAACTTCCTTTTGAGTTGTCAAACGTGGCGCGTTCATGCAGGCAAGATGGATAACTGGATTTGGAGGATTCAAGAAGCTGCGGGTAATTATACTACATGCAAAACCAATACTGCATCTATGGGGATAAAACTGTCTGAAGACGCTGTCAGCAGAGATTCCCAATTAAAAGACAGGACATGTATGATTTCAACAAATATTTATGTATGCATTTCAGCAGAAATAGCAAAGAGAGGAGAAAGCACACAGCATGTCCCTTGGCAAATGTGTGCCTTGCATCAATTACAGCTAGGTTCAGTAACGAGAAATTCCACTGTGACAAGCATTTGCTGAAAGCATTTCATGGATTAAAGGGAAAGAAAGAGCATGTATTTATCTGATTGTCAACCGGATACTACGTTTTACTGGTTAAGAAATTAATGCTGAATACACGATTCTTTCTTCTTCGTATGTTCTCAATCTCTCGCTACCAAGCCATGAAAAGGGCTATGCAAGTAGTAGGATGTTGTCCGCAGAGTGGAATGTATTGTGTCATAGTTTACAGCTTGACTGCGATATTTGCACCTTTCGGTCTGACACATCCGACTTCGGCAGGCTTTTTTGAGCACCTTACCTGTTCAATCCTTTCTCCTTAACTAGTCTGTTCTGTTGCATTCTGTTATCATGCACTGCTCGGCATCTTGATTCCCGATTCTTTGTGATACCTGATCTTTCCTTTCCCTGCTCCAGCATGAGCATGAGGTCACGACTACAGTTGGTCTGCTTACAAAATGCATGTACCAAAGTAACGTACTTCAGCTGTGGAGATTTTCTGTACAACCATGTTTACAGAACCAGAAACGATATGATGTGGTCTTCAGATGCATGGTGAAAGAGAGGCAGGCTATGCTAACCTGGCGAGGGACTGTAGATGCCAAAATGAAAATCACGATCCAGAGCTGGGAGACTGTACAATGGGTGTAGGAATTAACCGGGTCAAGTCACATGCGCTTGACTGCCCTCAGATGTGAAGTTTACTCATCGCATTGCCAGCCATTGACTAATGATCGAAGAATAAGCTGAAGAATGTTTCACAGGACGAAGTCGCTAGGTCAATGCACAACCTTCCTTAGTCACTACTTACAACATATATGGTAAGGTGCAGCAGTTCTATTCGTTCCTCCCCAATTGGAGACAACTGCACGCCTGATTGGAGACCCAAGTACGCTTGACTGAGAGACCTCAGCAAGCTTGACTAAGAGACCCCAGCAAGTTTGATTAAGAGCCCACAGCAAGCTTGACTAAGAGACCCCAGCAAGTTTGATTAAGAGCCCATAGCAAGCTTGACTAAGAGACCCCAGCAAGCTTGACTAAGAGACCCCAGCAAGCTTGATTAAGCGACCCCAGCAAGCTTGATTAAGCAACCCCAGCAAGCTTGATTAAGCAACCCCGGCAAGCTTGATTAAGCGACCGCAGCAAGCTTGATTAGGCAACCCCAGCAAGTTTGATTAAGCAACCCCAGCAAGCTTGATTAAGCGACCGCAGCAAGCTTGATTCGATGTTTGAATACTTGTATTGCCAGTAGGCCACTTTTCAAGCCCCAACTTAATTCATTCAAAACCAGGGAAAATAAAATGTACAGCCTAACTAAATAAAAGCAAGCCAGACAAAATTTTGGAGTTTTAAGAAGCCATGTAAACTCACGCAAATCAGGAAAATAAACAGAATGAACGAGACAGAAATTAGCACAGGCATTAAGTTCTTAATCAGAAATCAGAGTATTTTTGGCAATCACATTATCTGACAGCCTCAGGAGATTAGAAAGTACAGAGCATAACATTTCTCATAGCAGTATGAACAATGTAAATCAGAATATGTATCTAAAATGTGCAGTATTTGCAGTCACAGAAAATGTGTGTTTACACATGAACCATTACGAAGCAGCAGAGTTCTTATGTGTATCCCTTGGCAAGTGCACATCTACTGACAGGTATTTTGTTGTCTTCATCCCTCTACACACATTTAGAAACACCGGGTACTGCACCACCTTGGCAGTTGTTGTTGTTTTGCATATGTCTTTTATTTCTGTGCAAGTGACTCACATGTTATCAATCAGCCTCTTGTTCTTATATTCACGAAGATGCAGTAGTGAATGGGCTGACAGCAATCACGACTCATACCTGGCTTCTTGCATCAGCAGGGTTAGTGGTCTATAACTGAGAAAAACTCTATTTCGCCTCCAAGTGGCAGCATGCAGTCTGGTTAAGAGAAATGTGGGTCTGAGAGTAACAGATATCGCAGCTTCGTAAACTACGACAGCGTCCTATTCAGGATGAATGCAGAAGAAGATATTCACAAATTTATCTTCTACCCATTTCTTTTTGGCGTTGGTAAACCCTGTCCTTAGTTTGCTGTTGCTGAGTCTGTCTCCTACAACTTCAAACATGTTCATCTCAAATTATTATCATCATTCTAGTTTCTATCCAGTTAGGACTTGAGGTTAGCACTCTTGTCTATCAAGTTGGGACTTGAGGTTAGCACTCTTGTCTATCAAGTTGGGACTTGAGGTTAGCACTCTTGTCTATCAAGTTGGGACTTGAGGTTAGCACTCTTGTCTATCATGTTAGGACTTGAGGTTAGCACTCTTGTCTATCATGTTAGGACTTGAGGTTAGCACTCTTGTCTATCAAGTTAGGACTTGAGGTTAGCACTCTTGTCTATCAAGTCAGGACCTGAGGTTAGCACTCTTGTCTATCAAGTTGGGACTTGAGGTTAGCACTCTTGTCTATCATGTTAGGACTTGAGGTTAGCACTCTTGTCTATCATGTTAGGACTTGAGGTTAGCACTCTTGTCTATCAAGTTAGGACTTGAGGTTAGCACTCTTGTGTATCATGTTAGGACTTGAGGTTGGCACTGTAGTTAGACAGCATGGCGTAAGTTCATTTCACAATCCTAACACATCAGGTTCGAATCACACCATATCCAGTTTGACAGACATGAGTGTTTTCCTTGATCGCCAAGTGCTTAAATCCAGAGCTACCTCCAGTTGTCTCGGCTGATAATCTTGCAACTGGTCCAAAGTAGCTCGGGACGAGAGAGTGAGGTTGATGACCAGCACATTGTCTTCCTCACCATGATCTAACTACAGAGCAAGTTACATCATCAAGACAACAAAAAAACATCTGATGATGTTGCGATCTTTTACGACGGGCAACTAACTAGCCAGTCTATCAAATTGAGGATTGAGGTTAGTACTGTGCTCAGCCTGCCTGCAGGACACCAGCCATAAAGCATTTTTTTGTTAGTTTATTTTTTGATTTTATTTTATGGTTACCAGCATGACCCTACTTGGCCAACTTCCATGGCAGGCAGGGTCGCCTGTATTGGTCCTATTTTGTCTTACCCATTCAGAAACTTAGGATCCATATAAATCTCTCTTCTTAGTCACTCTTTGTCTACCCCTGGATGTGTAGAGATTTTTTTATTTTGTATATACTTGCAATCAAGCTTGCAGACAAACAAATAATTGGCATGTTGAATTTTGCATAATGGAAGGGTCACTATTTGGTAAGAATATTTTTAGCTTCAGAATTTTTGCCAAGACAGCGGCTAATCGGCTGCTCCTTTAGATTTTCAACGGCCCAATGTTTGTTTGAGTGCTGTGTGTACAAAGGAACTCGAGTTTATCTCAGTCTCCAATTGGACTAGTCGTAGATCTCACCCCTCTTGAAAACTGGGGACACTTCAAATTTGCATAATTCAAAACCAACCACTTCCCGCCTTTGTTCATTTATTTCTTGATAGTGAGTAGCATTTCCTCTCAGTGACAACAACTGTCCATATTTTTTTTATGTCTTCGCCTTATTTCTCTATTCCCCAAAGCCACTGGTGCACAGGTGAGCCTGTCGGCAAAGTGCACCCGACTTCGGCATGCATTTTGTAAGGGTTTCCTTTCCCGGGGTAACAGCCGGTGCTGTGATGGGAAACAAACCCAGCACCACAAGTTCTGAGCCGTGTCACTTAACCACTAGCCCACACCGTCCATATAAATCTCACACAGTAAAACAAGATTCTTTAGATTTTGTTAGAGACACAGTAACAACTAATCAGAGACTTGACATATGATAATATAAAGAGATACAACACACTATGATCACAAGACAAAGAGGAATTAGTCCACATGTAACAAAAACAAAATGAGATGAGAACTCACCAGTGGGCACTGCATCTACTGCCTTTGTATACATGTCCAGGCACTTGGATATGACATCCTTGCGCTGCGCTGTGAGAATAAATGATAATGAAATTCTTATCCCCAGTAAAACAAGTAATTCAATCAAGTAATCAAAATCTTTAGACCTCTCCGCAGAGCACAGTTTTCAATAAATTAACGCAGTCTTTCTGTCATGGGCCATCTTAATCTATGTCTTCCTAATCTCCTTGACATTTGTGTCAAGTTCTCTCCACCATCAATGAATAGGCGTTCCTCTACTTCTCTTGCCTCTAGGGCTCCAGAACAGAGACTGCCTTGTAAGCTACTTCCCTGTCAGATCACTGTTTGTATCACAAAGGGTTCAAAAAGCTGACCTTCAACTGAGTTAAGTTTCACCTTCTCCATACCTGACCACTGTGTTTCCACTAGAGCCAAGATGTCTATACTGTACTTTCTCATTTCTGCTGGCTTTCTCAGCTCATACAGAACATTCCAGCTACAAATGTGGAAGATTTTCTTTGAAGAAATCAGAGAAAACAATGATTTAGATACATTGTTGTTGTCTCTGCACTGTATCCCTTGCGCACATAACAGAAGACTTACATCTGATGTAGATGAGTGGAAGTTTATTTTTTTTAGTTGACTTGCCCGTATTCTTTGAAGTTTCAGTGCCTTACAGCTTCTATAGAATGAGGTAGCCGGCTCTATGCCCAAGCCTCCCTTGCTGCCTTGAAGTGTTTTGAGTCTTTTCTGTCAGGATGCGGATGGATTTCGCCTGACTTGTTGTTCAACTATATGTCTTTTATTTTCCTGAGCTTTTTTCAGACTACTCTTTGGTTGTGAGAGCCATCTTTTTGGTTGCAGACAATATGTTTCTTTAATTAGTTTTATATGGTTTATTTTTTCCTTTGATAATGGACATGATTTCTGCATCACTCTCATTGAACCAATCTTGATGTTTACATTTGATGTATCCAATGTGCTCAAAGATGGAGAAATACATAGAGTTTCTAATTGTGGGACAGTCTTCATCTATATTGATCTGAACGATCTGCAGATTTTTTTATTATTTCATCCATCGCCCTTACTAACCCTTTAGTAATCATTATGCTTTGCAGCTTTGTAGTGCCTAGCTTCTTTTTCTTGTCTTTCATCCTGATGCCGCCTCCTGGGCTTGATGTGGGAGTTGACTTTGGACACAATTAGGCTGCACTTTGAACCACACACAGCCTTGGTCACTCTTACATCATTATCACTTTGTCCAGAAAAGGACATGCAGACCACAATGGATGAGTCCTCAGTTGCACAAACTCATTTTGGTCTTAACATCAATCCAAATAAATCAGAAATAATGTTTCTATCTGCTTCCAGGAAGCCTTAACATGAACCAAAATGACTGTACTGGATCACCATCTATAAGCAGTTGATAACGTTCTTTCTTAAGCAAAACTATCACTAGAGAAGCGAGTATTGGCACTACAGGATTTCCATGGCAAGTGCTACTTTCTGAAGACATTGTGCGACTGGCAAGGAGGCACTGTCACCAACAAGATCATAGTCTATCGTGCTGTGGTGCTAACCACACTTCTGTATACCTGTAAAAGATGTGGCCTGCTTCCGCCAGCTGCTCAGGATAAAATACCCAACTCTGATGTACTGAACAGAGCAATACTCTTAAACATCTATGTGATGTTGTAGAGAGCCCAATTCAGATAAACATGTTGTTGCATGTTCTGATAAAAATTATCTCAAAGCGGCTGCTGCACAGTGAGCTCAGAACAGGCAAGAGGTCACCAGGAGAACAGAAGAAACACGCTTATACTCATTGAAAATCTCTCTGAACAGTTTAACACTGATGCCACCTCCGGCTCCTAGGAGATGTTGATGCAGAACTGCTCCATTTGGTACGCTGCAATCACACAAGGTGCTCATATCGCTCATATAAAGCAGTGCCCAAAAGCACAGAATATGCAACAGCATATCTTCCAAAATGATTTATATGTGTCCCCCATGCGGTAGGGCCTATCGCATGAAGACATGCCTTTGAAGCCATATGCAATCACATATTACAACACAAGTCTGATGCTGACACCATCTTCGCTTGAGATGGGCAACTATTATTACAATGAAGCCAGCTGAGCACAGCATAAATCTGTACAGGACACATCCCACAAACATGATTATATTGACACATTTTCCTCCCACCCTTTACAATTTCCCCCCATCCATCAAAGAAACTAATTATCCATGGATTATTTAAAGCTCATTCATTTAATCAAGTTTTATAGTATGCAGCAGAAAAATATGAGCCAGCTGTAATCTGAAAAGAAAAACTATCTCCATGTTTGAAATGTGAACGACAACATGCAAAAACAGACTGAAGAAGAAATTCATATGAGCTTTAAAACAGGTAAAATATAACTGAGTGCAGAAGAATGACAGGTTGGTTATATGAACAAAGTGAGATAATACCTGAAGCAATTTTCTTGATTTTCTGGAGATGACTCAAGGCCAGCGCATTCCACACAAGTGGGGTGTGTGGATAGAGCCTCTTCAAGCTGTGAAGTGAAGTGGAGTTCATTGTCAATGTGTTTCTGTTCTTATGTTCAAGTATTTGACATTGACCAGAGTAAAATGAAATTGTTTATATGACAGCAACATTCATTACAAATAAGTTGAAGAGGTACTGTAAATTTACACGGCCATTTAGGGAAATACAGAAACATTTAAATAAAATGATGAGTAATAAAAATTATAAAGGTAGTCATGCAGCTGACTGCTGTCAGTGATGAAGTGGAAGAGACTAAATTATATGAGGCCTCAGCTTGTTTATGAAATTGGGTAGCCAGTTCCCTTCCTCTGCCTTTTCTTCCTTAGTAGTATGTTAAGTGACCATTTATAGCTGGGTAAACTGGAGCATACTGGTAATGTGAGTTCAATCCTGTACCTTGCAGTGAATGCTCTACCACTACACTAATCAGACTGACAAGTGAGAAGTTTATATAAAAATGGATGAAAGGAAGCGCAAAAAATAGGATGAAAAGAAGCAATGTGAAAAATAAAGAAATAAAACTGTAAGCCACAAATGTTAATCTGCAGTTTGGCTCTAGATGAAATGCAGTGATGGGCCCATGCTTCAGCAAACAAAACGACAGGAATTTGATTGACTGATTTAACTGGTCTCAAATGATGCTATAAACAGGAGTGAAAACGAAAATGAGCAGCCTGTTCCAACTAAATGATTAACAAGGCATGCTTGAGTCTGACAGTAACATACAAGCTCCAAGTCTTCTCAAGGTGAACTGTTTCTAAAGTTGGTGAACAGCATTAGGGTCACAAACTCCAAACACAAAATGTCTGGGTAGATGAAGTCTGCAAGCCATTTGTGGCAATTCCTCTAAGAGAAGGACAACTGACTTCAAACCTTGTAGGTAGTTAAGGGATAGTCATATGTTAGGGAGATTTAACCTGAATAAAAAACTTGTCCAAATTGGATGTGCAGGTTTAAAATGGCCAGTCAACCACAATAGAAAATATCTAATGCCCAATAAACAACTTTCAGAACAGAGAAGAAGTAAATAACCAAATAATGTGACTCACTCTGCTATCACAAGAAGCCGCAGTGTCTTAGCTTCCTTGTAGCAACAAGAAATGTTAAACATCTTCAGATGAAAATCAGGGTTATCTGAGGAAAATAAAAGCAGCAGAATAAATGAAACGTAGACAAGTACTGAATACACCAACAATTTGATACAGCTATCGTATTTGTTGATTTAATTCATTGTTGCAGTAATTACAATATAACGCTTCAAATTCATGAATCTTCTAAGCAAGCTATTTATAGGTCCCACTTTGACTGACACATATAACATCTGTTAATGTGAGGGCTGTACTAATACACATTCATCTGCTGTTAAGAAAACATCATTTATGTATTAAATAAATAAAACCAGTTTATTATTGCGATATAAAAATGTTGCAGCTAGAAAGAAAATGTTGCAGTTCTGCTATCAAATGATATGATCCATAAATGCCCAATATTGTTTTGAATGTGCGCAATGTTATGGATGTGAAGACACCTTCAAAAACAAAATGACACATTAAACCTAATATGCTTGATTTCCTCAGAAGATGATATAGCTACTCTAAGCGTTTGGATTTCTTGGAAATATAAGGTTACAACACTCACCACAGATTCTTCTTTGGCTCCTCTTCTTGAGACGTGTCCGTTAATCTCTGGTTGCTTGTTCACTATTTCTTTGTTACATGTTCTTGGTCTTCACACACATCCTTTCCATTGTAGCTTTTGATCCCGCTTGTTCAAAAATATTCTTTAGGGTGCATTCTATTCATCTCCATATTTCTCTGATTAGTCTCTGTTTACATTCACTGCTGTCGATTTCTCTTTCACAACTCTTGCCTTTGTTATTACTTCTAACCATCTGGGGCAAAGTACATAACATAGACATTTGCTGGCAAAGGCCTGCAGTCTGGATTACTACTCTTGGCCACAATCCAAGATTCCAAGCCATAAATTAGGAATGATTTTACATTAGTGTTGAACATTATAATATTTTCTTGGGAATGTATTGCAGAGTTCCATGCTTGGTGAACAGAACAGATAAGAAACCTGGTATTGTTAATTATGACGCTGACATCCTGGTTTGTTCCTCTATGTTAACACATCATTTTAGTTCCCCAACACATTCTAGTTTGTTTCTCTTTGTTAAAATACCCTGGTTTGTTCATCTATGTTAACACATCCTGATTTGTTCCTCTATGTTAACATATCCTAGCTTGTTCCTCCATGTTAACATATCCTGGTATATTTATCTATTAACACATCATGGTTTGTTCTCCTATGTTAACATACCATGGTTTGTTCCTCTATATTCACACATCCTAGTTTGTTCCCCTATGTTAACACATCATGGCAAGGAAACAAACATAAAGACAAGTTATTATATTTGATAAGTTTAACAGAAAAAAAGTCTGAGGCCACTTGTAATACCAATATCTCAGAATAACAACATGGGTCTCCCTTTGTGGTAACATGTCACAACTTTATATTTTTACAAACCTGGAAAGAGTTGCACTCCTTGTCTGTAGACGATCTCAGCCAATTTCAGTTCCACAATTCTGTCTTGTTCTACCATGCTGACATTTTGCTGCGCCTGAAAGTAATAGCAAATTATAGATTTACAGTAGCCTTTCAAGACTGCTTCAACTTTTTATGCCATTGCAATTTTCTTGAACATACCTGAAACTGCTAAAATGTCGGCCATATGTAACTGAAATCAGTCAACTACTCTTATTTATAATAGAGCTTGCAACAACAAAAACAACCTTTGATTTTTACGCTCACATTTTGACAATATCCTGGATTATTAATCATTCTAAGATCTTCTGGTTTTAATTACTTCAGCTTATGTTATTGGTTTGGTTTTGTTTGCTACTTTCCTTTTGTGATATTTTCGTTTCTCCAGTCTTTGATAAAGACCTTCACTTTAAGGAGTTATCTCACCAGCTACTATATTTATGCTTGCCTGCCTTTTCACATTTATTTGTTCCAGACAATATGCATCACTGACAATTTACCCCTTTGCAACATATTTAAGAACTATTTAATAACAGATATCTTTCATTTTAGAATTCATTGACAGCAGATAGAGGAGGAGTATGTCGTCTATGTTTCTTTAATCTTTAAAACATGTAATTCTTCATCACTATATCGGCATCATCTGGTTGATCAATCCTGAGACTGGTTGTAAGGTTGCCTGAGTATGTCTCTCCATTTGATTCTATCTTCCACAGTTCTCTTCATTGCAGCATAAGTATGTACTTTAATGTCCCTGCATACCTGAGATGTAAAGGTGAGTCTTGGTCATCACAATCCTCTCTTCCCTTGAATCCTTGCCCTCTCTACAAAAGACTTTCATGTCTCATATTGTGACCCAGCCAATGTTTTTTGTATCATATGCAATATTTGTCGTTGTGCGCCCACTTCAGTGAGTACATTACTATTGGATCTTTTTTCTGTCCAACTCACTCTTACCACATTTCAAACTTTTTTCATCTTACTTTACTAGAGTCCGTGTTTCAGTCCCCATACAGTGCAATTGACCATACTTGAGTGTGAATTCATTATTTTCCTCAATTCTATCCTGATATTCTTTGAGGTTGATAGTTTCTGTTTTTGTCTGAAGCCCTGTTTTGTCATGGCAATCCTTGCCTTAATTTATGTCTTATTGTGGGTATCTTCTGTTAAATCTTCCCCAAATATGTAAACGTATGTACTGGGTTCAATTATATTTCCATTCATGATCATTATATAAAACACTCAATTTTGTTTTCATCAATAAATAATATGTGAAACCAAAATAGATAACCCAATTGATAAGACTACTGCTTAACAACATCGTATCTATGAACCATTCAGGAATTACAATAAGATGTGTTCTATGGGTCAAGCAAGGCTCCTATTATCTCTCTTATTACAATGTTGACGACACAACTATTTGTGACCTCCATTTGTTGAAGACACGACTATTTGTGACTACTCCATTTGTTGAAGACATGACTATTTGTGGGACAGATACATGATATTAAAGGAACAGACTGCTCATGTTGTTTGTATCTCCCAACATTTAGAAAACACTGCAGGTTAGAGAGCTTGCCTCACAACACTGCAAAGGCACCAAGTTCATTCCTTGATACCAACAATGGGTACCTGATTACTGTTCTGGAAAGTACAGCACCAAGGAATTAAACTGGTAGCTTTACTTCACCAACAAAATGGAATCACGGAACAATGAAGTCTTTAACACTACATCCCAGAAAAAAAAGCATATATAATTAATTCATGTATTTCCTTTCAATTTATGATTCAAGCACGGCTGATGTGAACTAATCAAACTTTGCATCAGCCTGTTTATATATCTGAGCATTTGTACTTGAAAAATTGAACTTTGAAAAATTTGGCAATTGTGATTCCCAATTATAGTGAGTGAGCGTACTGAGGTGTCTCACACTGTACTACTGCAAGGAGGACCCCAGTCCACATTCTCAAGTACACCTTGGAATGTAAGAAGAGCCACTGTAACCAAATACCAAAGAAACATCAAGAGTTAACTCAGTATGAGTACCTTCGAACAACAACAATATCTCCAATTATAACACCTCAAAAGCTTACCTCATTGGTTGCGATGCCCAAGATTGATTTCCTCTTTAGAATCTGTTTAGCTAGTTGAAGCTCCATGTTATACATCTAGAAGATTAAATAGTATTAAAAAACACAAATATGGATTAAATTAATTTTAACACTGCCAAACTGGACATGCACCACATAAATAAATGAGGGAACATCAAATTTCTGCAGTCTTCTTCACCCTCAAGCTTCCGCTATCGAGGGCTTTGACAGTAGCAGGATGTAGTCCAGAGAACGGATTGCGTTTTTTTGTAATTTACAGCTTGACTACAATATGTGCACCTTTAGGTCTGGCACATCCGACTTCAGCATAGCATTTTTGTGTATCGGGTTAGCCTTACCTTTTCGTACATTAATTGTGCTTGGAATCATAGTTATTGAAACAGGTGCATGCCTGATGTCAGGTGGTCGAAGGCTATCTTTACTATGTCCTATTCTTCATGTTGAAATTTGTACTTCCTGCAGCGTACTAGGCGTTGAGGAAGGTAAGTTGAGTATTGAGTAGGAATTTCATGGTGTTAAGAATTTTGATTACTCTTAAACATATCAACTGCCAAGGGTTCTTTTATGTGCACTGCATGCATACAGGATCTCCAAGTTTTTTTGTAAAATGTCTAATATGACTAGACCCTGCTTCTATATCTCTCTTGAGACCAGGGAACGCTTGAAACTTGTGGAATTAACAATCTCACAGTTTCACATTTTCATTTCTTAAAAGGCACGCACCTTTACCTCTCAGCCATAGTGTCACCTTATGTTTATACTGATATTTCTATATATTTTTAATATGTAATTACAAAACACTTTTGAAATAACACCGCTGAATGATTTGCAACTTTGGTCACGTTATAGCAAAACATTCTCTTGAATGAAATAACAAACCTTTTAGGCTATCTTGAATGAAATAACAAACCTTTTAGGTAATGAGCTCACCTCTAAAATAATAGCTTGAGACTCTGGATTGGCTCTTTGTCCTGTCAGGAGAATCTCTCTGGCCAGTTCTGAATTACTGTTGCCCTCTTTTGAGCTCTCCCACTGGGCTGCCTTTACCCACAAATCTGGTTAGAAATAAAAAATAACAAGTCAATCTCATTATATTATAACATTTCGCCACAGTAAATACCACAATAGTAACTATCAACTCTTATCCCAAGTAATTGGGGCAGAAGGATACTTGATTCAATGTTGATAATAATACTAGCAGATGGTAGAATACCAGCATACACCAGTCCCTTCTATTCCCCCTCCAACTGAAGTAGAACAGTAGTTCCCTCCCTACCTTTCCAACTGCTGACACCCTGAACCCAATAATAAATCATAGAAGCACCATCACTCCCAGACCACAAGTAAAGTAAAAGTCAAGTGGAAATTCAGCAAAATTAACTGCTGGTTGGAAATGGAGCAGTCTGTGAGAGGTGGGGTGGTCAGTGGCCTTCCTTGCTGTTTTTACTTCCCCTAACTCACGCCAGGTATCCATTTACAGCTGGGTTGACTGGAGAAGCAGTCCCCGATTAAAATCACAACCCACGATTTTTTTAGCCCAGACTACGCCAGGTGAAAATTAAAAACATAAGCACACATTTCTAATATTCTTGATAAACCATTTCATATTAGTCAAAGATATTTAATCAGACAATTGATTGCTTTGCTGTTATGCTTCAATCGAAGCATAGGCTATTCAATGAAAAAATCATTTTAAAACCGCAGAATTCTACAAGATTCATTGTGGATGTAAGGTTGGGATGAACCACTGAAGTAGGAGATGAAGAAATAATAGTTACATGTTTCACAGTAGACAATCAAGTTTCATAGCATGTACAATGTAGCCACGACAGTACTGCTGCCATATTTAAATGCCATTTTTTATTTCAACATAAGGCTCAGCAGCATTTTATTTTAACCATAATTAAACCAACTTTGGAAGTTAATTAATGTTGTTTCTACATTTTATTTGGGCGTCGTGATCCCCATCTTCTGTTCATGCTGTGCACTAGAAAATAGGCTTCGTTAAGGAGCGTAGTCAATACGGTGGGGATCAACACTATGATAGCAGTTGTGGCCAGCTTGCTAAGAAGCTCAGCACGGCACTACAGACATAAGAGCACAGGGCCCACTGTTTTTAGTAGACTAAGATATAGGAACCAGAACCACTTCATCCTGCTAAATAGCCATCACATTTTAATTGTGTGCCAGAAATAAAGAGTTATACATAACCAAGGTCAACTTATACTACTTAATCCAGCATTGGGTAACCATATTAAACAGTGGTAGGGGAGAGGTTACAGGATAGCGAAGTGGTTAGTGGCACATCTTACAAGCCAAACCTGCATTTGCTTGGATTCATAAACTGACAAGATTGTACCCATATGGGATAATAATAATAATGTTCACTTAGGCGTCAGTCGGCCACAGAGATGACCCACTGCTACGATGTGGTCCAGGGCAGAGGTGGATATCTGCTGTAGCTATACCGTAAGGGGTTGGCCTCTTTTGCGCCGCCATCCAGTCGGGAGAAGTCTTTTGGCGCCAAGGAACGACTTCTGTAGTATCTAGTATGTCAGGGTTTCCTCTGTACCCATATGGGATGTGAACCACTTTAAAATATACGATGAAGTCAGATGCACTAGACGGCACAGCACAAAACACAGGAAAATGCACTCAACTTTTAAGAAATATGGTGACCAAGACAAAAAATTATTTTAAAATTGCAGTTTCTCTATAAAGGTAAGATCAGAAGCAAAAATCATTTTAGAAAGATTACCCAAGTACTTTCACTATTTGAACATTTTTACATAGCTTCAAATCTATACACATATTTACAGCAAGAATAATTTCTTACCTTCATTATGTGAATGTATCTTCAGGGCTTGGTTGTACAGCCTAGTGACATATGCCTTTTCAGTCTACAACAAAAAAACATTTTATTTTATATAACCAAAATTGAACTTAAGACCTGTACATAGAAACAACAACTTGGCCATTTAAATTAAATTGGACATAATTGAGCACTTTAATATCAGACAGGAAATATATTCATATATATAAATGGATTGGCAATTCAGTTGCAGACACTACAGGTGAGGTTCTAGAAACTTTATTTTTCTACGTTCTAGCTTCTTGTGAGGTATCAGTTTCTTTCCATGTAGTCTTGGCTTCTATGGTTTACCATATGAAGACAGAGCATTAACCACTCTAGATGGAAGCTGCAGCTCAGAAGTGAAACAGGTATAAACAAGGTGCATGCAAAAACAGCATTCCAAAACAATGAAAAGCCTTTTATGCAATAAATTGTTCTGAATAGAAGTAAAAAATAGTAGCTATTCTGAGTTGCATAGCAATCCTGTTAATTGGAAGTTTCTTCTTCTCTGTTCGCAGATAATTACATCTCTATTTCCCTCATAAACTACTTGGCGGCTGACTTCTCTTGTTGCCATACACATTATCTCGCAATTGGTTTGAGGAGGGACATCAGTTAACCTGGAGAACATAATCCTTCATTTCTTGTTTCTCCCTAAATAGACAGACACATGTCTGTATGCCCAATTTTGATCTTGAACTGATGATTTTCATTCTACAGTGACCTGTTCACAGAGTGAATATTGTAACTTGATCACTTCTTGGCAAAGAGTTGTTTGTTTCTTATATACCAGATTATGGGTGTTCTCTGTGCCATGGGTCTTTGAAGTTAATTGCTTTCATTGTCTTTTATCTCTTCATATGTAGCCATATTTTGAGTTTAGGTTTTGCTTCCTCCTTCTTTGGCTAATCTATCTGTCTACTCATTTCCATGTATCTTACAGTGTACTAGAACTCACTAAATTTTCTCTTAAAATTGTAGCTGATATTCATCAAATGAAAGTGAATCATCAACAATATATAAACAAAGAAGATCATTGGAGGCCAATGAGATGTGTTTTATAGAATAATGTTAATCATATCATAAATGGCTCAGAACTGAGGTGTGCTCAGGGAAGCAATAAGATAACTGATTGCAAACACGAGAAAGTAGCAGTCATCATTTTTGGGCCATGATGTGAGAAGGCGGTAGATTTCAAGCTCCGACAGCAAGAAATATTATTGAGAAAAGGCACAGAGAATAACATAAATAGAGAAAACGCTGGACAGTTTAACATCACAGTTTAGACAAAAAGTCGTCAACAACAGAATTGATCAAATATAAAGTAAAGTATCCCATAGCATTACTGCCGTAGGGGTGTGAGGTGTTAGCGATCTCACATTTCAAAGGCTCGGCTATATGAGGGCGGTAGCCATCTCCTCTCCCTCGCCGCTTTTACTTCCCGGACTGAACCGGTACCCATTTAAGGCTGGGTCGACCCGGGAGCCATTGCGGTCTGAAAAAAACATTACCGCCTCAACTGGGGAATGAACCCAGGACCACTCAGATGCGAAGCCAGCGCGCTAACCACTGCGCTACGCGGCTCCACGATCAAATATACAGTGAACAAAATTATTATCGTTGGTGTCAGCTGGCATGGCACATTAATGATATTTGCAAACGCAATGAACATTTTATTTTACTTGCTTTTTCCTTCATCCATCATCATCCTCCATTTTGACCTCGCCCAACATGATGACCAGAGCCACCACTATAGCTGATCTCTTTACGTGAAGCAGCCTGCTTGCTACAAGGAGTTTCTGTAGCATATGTCTTACATGATGAGGTTGCTAGCTCCATAAATTTTTTTTCTTTTTACTATCCAAACATCCACGTGTAGATGTCAGGGCTCCTTGGTAGGGCATGTCATTAAAGGCAACTAAGTAGTGTTTTTTTGTATGGAGCTGACAAACTTATCGTGCAAAACAATGCCACATAAACCACTGTTACAGGAGCACATAAATACTTAAGTACAGGTCTCATTGCAAGAAGGTCACCAACAGTGGTGACCCCATACTCTAGCTGGAGTAAAAAAAACATATCATTATGATGATCTAAATACTTGGATACCTCAGTTTGTTGTTAATACAAAGCATGATTTTTATGTTAATTCTCTAAATGCGACAACCATTGCAAACAGCCAGAATGAAAGATTGCACTGTGTGCCATGTACTGACCAAAGCTTTGCTAAACTGAATATGCTGTTCCCACAGTGTCACATCTTCCTGTGAAGTGAACAAAAATACAAGTAATAACTTTTCAAAACATTAGGTATAAACAACCTTCTGTATTTCCCAATAAAAATATGTCACGGCTGCAATCAAATACAATGCCATTGATGGCTGTGTAGGAAGAAAAATTAAACTGCAATTGTACATAAAAATAGTCAGATGTGTACAACATTACCACCTGTAAATGTCTCTATCAGGGACTGAACTAAAGAAAGCATATTTAAAAGTTATTGAAGCACAGCAAATAAAACTGAATTATTATTAAAATTTTCTCCTCATCTGCAACCACTGTTTTTTTGCTGCCATAATATTCATGAATCCTAATCTTTGGTACTCATTTGCTACTGTTCTCGCTTTAAACTAAATTTGTTTAACTTTTCTTCTTTCTCAAAACAGAATATGAACACAACATCAAGAACACCATTAAAGAGATATAGATATATTCAATGTCAACATAATCCAAATAATCTATTTATACTTAACAGCTTCTATTATTGAGAGTAAACTTGTAATGGTCAAGAATCTATATTTCTTGATGTCTCTGGATTAATATACTATTATGTTTTAGCATATACTGAAACAATATTCTATAGCTAGAACTCTAATATGGAAGAAAAATAAATAAATAACTTACAGGAAATCGTATGGTGGCCAGCTGAAAAAGAAAGTAAAACAGATGTCAAAGATGAAGTAACTTTAATAGGTTTATTAACTTGAAAGTCAAAGTCATCTCTTTGCAGTCAATACTAGAAAGTATGTAATGTGACCTTATTGTGGAAGGCCTCAGCTTTGTCTTCCCTAAATCTGGCACTTATTGGTGCAGAAGACGCAGTAAACGAGATGACAAAGGGAACAAAAACAAAAGTCAAAAATGTACGTCTCGGAAACCAAATGTGTCTGACTAAAATGCACAGAAATCGCAGCCTAGCTGTAAATTATGATACAACATAAGAAAACCTTTTAATGGATGTACAATGACGAAAATGAAGTCAATCACCTATTTACAGCTCAGCAGACTGCAGAATCTCTCTGCCATGAAATACAAGCACTTTTATACTACAGCGATCAACGTATATTATGTTTTCTTTAATATAGATAATGATTCAATTTCATGAAATACAGAAAGAAAGGTTGGGATTATCTTTTTTAATGAAATATACTACACATGAAAGACTCAATAATAAGTGTAGTCACTCTCCACACTTTAGAAACACCAATATTATAGTATTTGAACTACTTGGAATCCTGGTATTCAAACAGATGTATGGATTCTGCCAGGTAGCTGAAGGATGTCAGTAGTAATGTGCTTTTTTGGGTACAATTTTTACCTTCTGCGGCTTATGAAGCCTGGGGGAAGGCAGGTTCCATATTGAGTAGGAATTTCATTACTTTTATCGATTTTTAATCGCCAAGGTTTCTTTGACATGTACACCGTGTATAGTGGATCTCCAATTTTTTTTGTTTTAATCTCCAATATCTTCTTTTTCTTTGTACGCTGTCAAACGTCAACCTGTATTTTTTCAAAGAGAGCAGCGGTCATCCTGAGGCTGTCGACACTGCCATAGAGCTTGTCTAGTGTTGCCACTGGTGATGGCCACATGTGCTTTCTCTAGTCCTCGTATGTCAGGCAGTTTTGCAGCAGACGTTCAGCGGTCATTTTCCCGGTACCACAAGTGCATTCGTCAGTGCCACCTATCTTCAGTTTATTGAATAGGTGGTACCTCAGTCTGTTGTGGCCTGTGCGGAGTCTGAAGACCATGACCTGCTCTTTTCTGTTTAACTGGTAATAGGCATCATTTTTTGTGTAGCCAGTATGTTCTGTTTCCCATTTGGCCATGTATCTGACCCTAATAAGCCTTTTGAACTTTTCGTAGGTCACACTAGAATCTGGTTGTGGTAGTCTTGCATCTTCTTTTGCCAGTCTGTCTGCCTCCTCGTTGCCTTGGATGTTACAGTGGGATGGAACCCACTATACCACTATTCTTTTTGGTGTGGACTGCTGGCATAGTTGACAGAGTACTGCTCTTAAATCATTAAGTTCAGTATTTTTCTGGCTTTTTAGTACTGTGACTACGGCAGGGGATCTGTAAACAGGACTATCTGGCTTTCATCTGTCAGTATTGCTTCTATCGCAGCCCTCAGTGCCTCCACTCTGAAATTACAAATCTCTAATATGATAGGTGTTGATCCCACCTCCCTTAAGACCAGGAGATACTTGAAACTTGCAAGATTCAAAACTCCTGGCGTGGAACACTTTTGTTTCTTGAGAGGCACCTATTTTTACCTCTCAGCTGTAGAAAATCTACCACAACACTGTCCTCTTCTTCCTTTTCTGCGTTTGTTCTCAATCTCCAGCTACCAAGCCCTGAACAGGGCTTTGCAAGCAGCAGGAAGTAGTCCGGAAAACAGAATGCGGTGTGTCAATAGTTTACAGGTTGACTGCGATATTTACACATTTCGGTTCGACACATCCGTCTTCTGCGGCCGACATAGCACTGTATAGTTTAGTACAGTGTTTCCCAACTGACAGACCGTGAAAATATGATTGCGACTTAAGTCACAAACAGCAGAGATCGGCTCGATGTGATCTAAGCTATGACTGGCTATTGTTTAAACTCAAATGATGTCAGCTACACAAGTATCTGGACTTTTAGAAAACAAGAACGCATCTATATTTGGCAACAAATGTTTTTTGGGGATCTGGGGGATCAGCTACAAATATCGCGAAATCAGGTCATTCAAAAATTGACAGACACATTTTAGAGGTTAATTTATCTACTAATACTGTGTTGTGGTATGTTAGAAGGCAAGATTGTTTTGTGTGTGTTATTGTGTTGTAAAATTTGAACCTCTACAAGATGGAGACCAAAAAAAAGGCAAACAGCAAAAACTTTGAACCTTTCTTCAAATTTTTCATATTTTCACCTGTCTGCGAAAAATGTTCCCCATTTTTATCGGTCCTCAGGTGTAAAAAGGTTGGGAAACACTGGTTTAATGGGTGCACAATTGACAGAATTCTGTAACTTGTTTCTATTTTGTATTCAGGTGGTTTAGTCACCTGGATGGTCTGTGGTCAATTTCTGAGTGAATATTGCTATACTGTCTTTTCTGTTAGTTTGGTGATGGTTCTGAGAGATTAAAGTACTGGATTTGGTGATCATTATTGCTGCTTTGTTTACTATAAAAGTATAACTAATGTTCACGAGCAGTTAGCGAAATAAATAACTACATTTTTAAAATCATTATCAAACAAACATGGATTTCCAAAGTTTTACACACAGCTAAACAGCTCGGCTACTCACCCTGTACAGTTTGTGGATACGATCCGCAATTGATTTCTCAACATCTCGACGTTTAGAATCCTGTCCACTTTTCTATAGAAATTTTTTTACAACAAATTATAATTAACTGAAACAAAAAGTATAAACCATTTAAGACTACAAAAAAAAAGGGGGAGAAAAAAAACATCGCAAATTCTCAAATAATATAAATTTATTCAAAATGAAATGTTAAAACCCAGTACCCAATGAATGGAACTTAAAAAAAATTAAAATTTCCAAATGTAACAAAACATGGTTTAGGAGATTTAAAGTTGTGTTGTATTTTCCTGAAAATTACGGACAGATATAAACCCATTCTACAACGTACAAGCCAATGCTAAATATAATTCATAAAATCTCAACGAATCAGGTACAAATCCTGCCATGTCTTGTTTGGCAGACATTGGGTTTTTTTCTTGGCACGATCACTTCTTCATGTGCAGAAAATTATGACAACTTACCGTATTGCACACCTGCCAAGAAACTCCTAATAACCTAGCAGTAGAAAGAGCCATGTAGGTTGGCAGTAGAAAGAGCCATGTAGGTTGGCAGTAGAAAGAGCCATGTAGGTTGGCAGTAGAAAGAGCCATGTAGGTTGGCAGTAGAAAGAGCCATGTAGGTTGGCAGTAGCAAGAGCCATGTAGGTTGGCAGTAGAAAGAGCCATGTAGGTTGGCAGTAGAAAGAGCCATGTAGGTTGGCAGTTGCAAGAGCCATGTAGGTTGGCAGTTGCAAGAGCCATGTAGGTTGGCAGTTGCAAGAGCCATGTTTTGCAAAGGACATTCGTGGCCTAGTTGTTAAGTGACACAGCTCACAACCATAAGGTGCTGAGTTCGATCCCCATCACAGCACCGGCCGTTACCCCGGGGAAGCAAACCCTTAGAAAATGCAGGAGGAAGCAGACCCTTACATAAAATGCATACTGAGGTTGGATGCACTGGGCCAACAGGCACAAAATAAAAACCACAGTGCAACACACACCGCCTTGGGGATTAGAGTAAATAAAGCGAACGCAAAAAAAGAAAAAGAAAAAGAAGAATAAACGACAAAGCACTCCGGACAGACCCATATGTGCTCATTCTCTTCCAGCAAATGGTGAAGAGTAAACATACTGATGCTTCATGTGCATGTAACATTGTTATTTGCTTAAGTTTATTTAATTTGTAACAGTTTTAATGGAAAACCTCTAATCTCAACACACCCTACTAAAAAATGTGTCCCTTTGTTAAAATTTAAGAATAAAATTTCACATCTCCGTGAAATAAAAAAAAAAAAACCAAGTCATAACAGGAAAGTATGAACAATATATGTTTTTGTCATAAAAAGAAATAAGACTAACAGGCGTAACAAACGCAGAAATCAATGACCTGACAGCAGCCAGTATCTCATACCTGGCTGCTTGCGTCAGGTCATCAAACCTTAGCTGACCAAGAAATTATTCTGTCTTCAAGTGGCAGTCCTGGAAATAGATTACACTCGTGTAGCCTGCTGAGAAAATAGGGATCGCAAAGGGAAAGCAAACTAGGTCTCCCAAAAATACCCTGCTGAAGCCGGATATTTCTGGTCAAAAGGCACAGACGTTGGTGTAAACTACGATACAACCATTACAGAGAAGATATAAGACTATTAGTAAATAGTAGAACATTTCTTTGGTTAACAGCTAGAATGTTTATGCTTCTAACTCCAGAAAACTGATAAAATTCTGTAAACTATTACATTCTGATGTATGATTTTACCAATGCTATATTGTTTTACTGCAGTTAGCTTTTTCATTTTCAAACCCTGCTTACCTTTCATTCCTTATCGGTACACATAATAAGAACTACAATCCTCTAACACAATGAGAACTACGAGTGTCTTACATAGAAATGGAACTGTATGAATCATGACAATAATGAATTCAATCAAAACAAAAGTTGTTCAATATCTGACCTCATCCGGATAACTACTTCCATTTTTCCTAATCTTCTAGTAAAACTTGAATGTATTTACAAACAAATACCAAACTGTATTTAATCAGAATATGCTTAACACTCTTCTTGAGCTTACCTTCCGTCTGATTTTCAGGAGTTCCATAACTTTTTTCTCATACTGAAACAAAGGAGATAGAGAGATGAAGTATTTATTTTCACTGACATTTATCCAACAAAAAACAATGCACATGGTCTCCCAAAAAAATAACCAACATTTTGTTCTGAGCATACCAAAAGCGGGCTAGTGTGATATGTGACTTTGATATCTTTTGAGCATGTGTGATTTTTCGTCAGACTGTGACCATACACACACACACATACCATATAGGAAAAAACCATTTGCAGGTTGCGTTTGACATGTTTATATGTGCCAAACGCTGACCCTGATTACATGAAAAAAGCTGCAGAAGACAAATGTGTTGGACCGAAAGGTGCAAATATCACAGTCAAGCTGTAAACTAGTGACACAATGCATCCCATTCTCCGGACTACATCCTACTACTTGCAAAGCAATGTTCAGGGCTTGATAGCAGGAGATTGAGAATGAACGCAGAAGACAAAGAAGGACATTTAAAAAAATCTTAATTGCAGATGAGTATTGGGTCTACGGTTATGATCCCGAGACAAAAGCACGGTCATCTTATTGGAAAACCCCAGTTTTCGTGGCAAAAGATGGCACGGAAATCATGAACAAATGTGAAGGTCAAGTTTAGTTTTTTCAACCATCAGGGCATAGTTCATCATTAGTACTCTCCCCAAAGACAAGCTGTCAACATGGGTACTACCCAACTGTTATGTGTTGTCTACAAGATACAGTTAGATGCAAGAGATCATAATTCTGGCAGATTTATCACCATGACAATGCTCTGGCCCACAGATCACACCTCATCCAGGACTTTTTTGTTGAAACACAGCATTGGACAGGTTTGACACTCCCCAGACATGGCTCCCTGAAACTTTTAGCCCTTTCTAAGGTGCCAGAAGGGACTCCAGGTGCCACTCAAAGAGATGAGATTTCATGAAACAGAAGACATCAAGGTAAATGTGATGAAGCATTTGATAAAGATCTCAAAAAATGACTTCCTGCAATAGGAGCACCCTTGGGAGAATGGGGCCAACTCCGAAGGGGCCTATTCTGAAGGGGATTAAGTTTTGAGCTAGATAGGTAAGTGTGCTTTTTTTTCTAACTCCAAACCTAAGGTTGAATACTTTTTAATCACCCTTCATACATGCTAATCTCAGATACATGTAACAACATTTTAGTTACATATTGATTTCTCGCATTTACATTTGATTTTTTAAATGCTCATAAAACGTGATTACACATACACTTACATTCATAATAAACATTGTTTGTTTTCTCACTTCCTACATTCTGGAACTTGACATTTATTTGTGTGTATATGTATGTTAGCTTACTGCATTGTCTGTTACACATACACGTTTAATCAATCAAAACATTTTATCTCCCTATAGAGCACATGTCTTCAACAATACATGTCTAGTCCTTCTGTCCTAGTCCTTCTGTCCTGAGCCTACAGGTTCCTCTAACATCAAGTTTGTTTTGTTGTAGACATGTGAAGCACATGAAAATACTCAATATAATCAATTCTACCAAGAACTAGCCTCCTTTAGGGGCAGTTATAAATGAATGGTGCTGAGCTTGAAAACACAAGAGACAAGTGCTTAATTAAAGTAGAATTTGCATTCCAGATGCTGAAGATATTTAATAAAAGACCAATCAGAAGCTGACCTCTATGTAATTCAGAAACATTGGCTTTGTTTTGGTCAACTGACGCAGGGTGTACTCGTACTTTTCTCTGTTCTTGAGGATAATTCTGAAATGAAAGAATGTTTGTTTGTACTACTGATCAAACAATAAGACTTTAAGACAATAAGTCTTTGAGAACGCAAGCATTTGTTTGTAAACAAAATAAATGTAAAGATTATTCAAACATTCTGTACAATATTAGATGGAAAAAACAATATTCAAAATTTAGATTTCTTATAGACTATTCAAAGCTTAAAAAAGGAAATACAATTGATCCGGACAACACATACCTGGCAAGAGACAGCATAACAAATTATATTTTGATGGCCATACAACTGTAAGCATTCACTCTATTATTTTATCTTCCAATGAGCTGGACATAGTATTCTAAACCAGTATAAAGATGTTTAAGTTAAATTAAGATGAAACGAGTAAATTCTTTGGTTCAAAATATTATTCCAGGACAAAATGCCAAAATAGACTCAACATCTTTTAGCTACCAGGCACAAGATGATTTGCCTGATTGGATACCACGATTCTAGTTCAACATTATTTGAAGATTAATCTAAGCAGCAAAGAAAATATTCCTGATTTTGTTTTCAAGAAAGACATCCTGATATACCAATGTCATAAATTATTTGTAGGAAATTACGTAAAGAGCAAACAGAGACAACAATATTATTAGCACTCAGAAGATACAAAAGAAGGCACTGATTAACACCCTGGAGAACTGAATACATCAACTCAAAAAAGGTCACTTTATGGGCTAGAAGAAAATGTTGATCTCACAACAAATGTTGAAAGTGTGTATAGTCCACTATGTTTAGCCACATAATGTTAGTGTGTGCAACATGAGGCCATATATAGTAGACAAGATCTGGCAGGCCAGCAGTGCACCAATATTGTTTCTGTATTAGACAAATGCGTATAATAGTCTATAAAGTGTATAAAAACTTCATAATATAGAAATTGATTTCTGAAATAGCCTGTATAGCCTGCTGTTCATTATTTTTGGATTGTACTATGCAAAAGCTGAAGTGGTCTGCTGGGGTCTTTGTGTATGACAAGGACAAGAAACTGCCTCACAGAGAGCATGTCATAAGAGACGACTAACTGTGTGACATGGAATAACACCGGCCATGGTTAGGTGGTTTGTTTAGAGCAGCATAGATGCCGCCTAACAGATTGCGGGTCTACTTTACTCTAGTGTTTGAGTCTATTAAGATGGAATCGCACATCAGTTAACCACCCTCCGTAAAATGCTTGTCCCAACGCAGTAGAGTATTAAGCTGCTCAGGCCTAGCCCTTAGCCAGCTAAGCAGGAAACTCTTCTCCTGGCTACATCCAGTTCATACCAGAGCTGAGACCTGCACAAGGGCATATGCCACTGTAGAAGCACAGGTCGACTAAGAATTATATACAAAAAATTTCATATTGCATTTCTTTAAAACAAAAAAACAGCTTTAAAATGTATTATTAAAATTTGTTTCCTTATGTAACAGACTAGCGTTAACTAATACCATATTAGTTCTTTAATGTCTTTAGAATCTTAATAATATTGGGGGAAAAATGTAAGTACATGTCCTTTGCAGAATGTTGCTTCGAAACTAAATTTCATACTTAAATTGCACTTCCATTTAATTTGCAATAGAGCTCCAACCCAAATTGTTCTGTTTTAGATCAGATAATCAGACTATCTTAACCCTCTGTGCCAAATTCAAACCAACCCAAGGATCATTGAAGACAAATTTAATTACCTGCAGGTCGCACCTCAGTATTATTGCACTGCAGTTTTTGTCTTCTTCTTCCCCATAACCTAGAAGATCATTTAGGTACCTCATCTTACTATTATTATGAATTGTCTGATAAGGTACAATTCAATATCTTGCTGTTTGACAAATACTAGTTTCAGAACTGTGTTCGCTTTTATTTTTCCAGCAACATCATTTTGTCATCATTCCATTATATTGAAATGGCGATGAATATTCTCTTTTAACACATTTATTTTAAGAAAATTACATTATTTAACTTTAACATACAAGCTTCGTGTAAATATGCAAATTCTTCAGGCCATGAAGGATATTGTTTTTCCTTCTACTATCGATGTTCTATTTATACAATGTGATTGCAGGAGCCTAATTTTAAAACATTGATCAATATTTCTTCAGATAAATCTGTGTTTTCAAATTATATCTGGAGGAAAAACAAGTTCATTAATCACTATCAGACTATCAACAGTTAATATAATAATAAATAATGTGAAAACAACTGCTACCAGTGGAACATATATAAAATGATTATCTGCGGGTAAGAACAAAATATGAATTAGTTCGAGAAGAATGTTATCAGAACAATCTGGCTTAAGGAAACAAGATGAAAAGTTTAATCAATCTGATCCATTCGTTAAAAACATGCATGATTTGGAATTGGTCAATGGTATTAAGACTAAGAGTTTGACGAAAACCAGCAGACTTCAGCATCAATTAGACATTCAGACTTAACATATACTTTTCCTGTTTTTATTATGTTTTTCCAGAACCCTGAATACTTTCTGCAATTAAGATTTGTTTTAATTTGTTTAGAATGTCTATTTTGCACAGCACACACATTTAATCAATCTTTTCTCTAGTTAGACCATGTTTGTGTTTTGGAAAAAAAGCGGATTACCTCTAAAATGGCACAGACCATATTTTCTTGTTTATACTGCATTACAGTATCCCTAACTTAGTAACATAATAATTACAATACATGATGAAACTCCAATAGATTATACTATAGAGTTGAAATAGAGGGAAAATAAAGAATGAAAGATACATCATTCAGCTCGCAACTATGGTAAACATTATGAAAGTGTATTCCATTAATTGTGGAATTAATTATAAATTAATATAATTAATTGTACACTGTAAAACCTTAAGTAAAATAATCAAGAGAAGATTGAATTCACACTAGAAATAAAATTACAGGCTACGATCAAGTTGTAGTAACACTGGAGAGCAGATGCTAGAGACAGGTGCAATGGTGCAAGGATGTTGTTGTTTAATGCCCACAATAAGTAAGTTCACTCTTTTGTGAACCCTGAAAAGGACATACGGTGGCAGGTTGTAGTAGCTTTCCTCAAACCCTGAGCATGCTGATGAAGGTAGACCAAGGTCTTTTAGGCAGTTGTGCTGTGCTTGAATTCATCTGCGTTGCGTTCACCACTATGGGGATCACATCAATCCACATTTATTATAAAGACATAAAAGACTTAAGAAAAAGACACTGGAGGTTGTTGTTAGTAGATCTATATAATGTATGCAGCACTTCCCTCGGCCATGACTCTGCCTCTCACTCTAGCAGAGAAAACTCAACCAACTTTCTAGCTGCGGAGCACAAATCCATCAGCATATATAACAGCATCAACATACTGGACATTATCACTTATTAGATGCACAACATACTGACCAGGACGTCGCATCAGGGTCAGGCAAAATAAACTGACCAAGACCACAATCTCTTTTCTATGTAGCGTTCCCTTGAAGCAGACTGTTTTTAAGGCAGCCTGGCTGACGAAATGTGGATTGATGTGATCCCCGTAGTGGTGAGTGCAACATAGATGAATTCAAGCACATTATAGGTCTACTGGTTAGGAAGACTACAGAGTTTGTATACAATACATTAATACAATGATGAGTTTCTTTTACATTCTACTGTAATTGTTTATATAATTTTATGAAGGGTCTAATTTGTAGATATTCATGTAGATTCTTGTTAATATTTGGTTTCGTGTCATCATGTATTGTGCTCATTTAAAGCCACCAGATGGGTTTCCTCTATGAAGAGACAAATTGAAATAGGTTCTCAACAATGTCAATACTCAATGGTTCCCCGGTTTGTTTTGCATGCTTCTTTCTTTGGGCCAGTCCTTTTCACAGGAGCTTTAATTCGGTAGGCATATTTGCAAGATGTGTTTTTGTGTCTGCTTGTAGAGTGTGCGGTCCACCCCCCGACATGTGGATTCATTCTGAAGTCTGTGCTGCTTTCAAAACGTTGATGTCATCACTCATTTACTGTCATGGAGATCGAAGGCAGTGGTTTCGATCGGCTCTGAAGTGACTATCGCAATCTGTATCTAAGACCTCTTACTCTTAGCCTTTGATGAGTACCTAATCGGATCTGACTATCAATTCTTCAGAATTAACAGAAGGGCTGAATAACCGCTATCGGCTATTCTATATATAGTATCTAACTAATGGCATGAGTGGATATCGCCAGCGGATATAAGTCTTAGATAAAAGACTGATAGTGATACTGATTGAATGATAGAGAGGTCTTGAACCTTCGAGATCTTGTACTTGTGTGGAGCAAAATCATGCTGCAGTGAGGGATGCAAATCGATCCCTGTGTGATTCCACAACAAACAGAAGACGAGTATATTTTATATCATACACTTTTTAATATCGTGAACTCTCAAAACTCAACAAAAAAAATGTTAAATTTTACTTTGGTTTAGTTTTAAAATTATAATTATATAATATATTTAATATTAATTATTATTAATATTATTCTATCTAGACTTACTTGGTTTCTTTTACAGAGAACACGTTAATCCTGTTCATCTCTTCTAGCTCTGGAATCATTTCCTCCATAGTCTGATGGACGTATTCTGCCATGATTGATGCGCTTAACTTTTACTTCTCAGTCAAAACCGATTATATGAATATATAGTCTACTGTGTTATCGTCAAATGTCAACAAAACTACAGAAACCAGGCCATGTGTTTACAGCTGACAGTAATTTAAAGCAACCACGTGTAAATCAGTTCTTGCAGTAAGATATAACGTAGTGAGAGAAATATTTCGAAATTTTACTTCGTTGTAAATTATTAAGTATAAAATTACAAGTATTTCAGTCTGTTACCTCAAATACGAAAAACTACAAAACAACCTCACTACCATATAGTCCAAATAAAACATTGATGAATAAAAAACATATGATTACAAACAGAGATCTGAGAATGTTTATTGTTTAAAAAAAAAAAGCCATCTTTATAACAAAAAACAGCTTCATTTCTTCAGAACCCTTCAGATCATAGCGAGGCATGGGTCCACAACCAACAATCTCTAAGCATGCTTGTCTGTCCTCTACTCTCTACACTAACATAGACCACGACAGTTCCGATTCCCTGTTATTAGATTCAAGCTCTGTTCTTGTGTTTTTTGTTCTGTCTTCAACTCCTCTTACCCAGTTGGTTCCAGAAGAGTGTCTCTCTTACAATGTCTAATTCTTCTACAAAATATGTCCTATACAGCGCCAGCGTCTTCACTTTATGTAGCGTTCTCTTGAGGTCGATCTAAAACTGTCAATTTTACCCACGTTGGTGACCGTATCGTACCACTGTCAATCATATATTCTGCACAGGAATTTGACATCTTTAGTTATCTATCTGTAAATTCCCAGCCCCAATTTATGGTGACCATGCCTCGAGTTGCTTCATTTTATTTTGCAGTTGATATTGGTCATGCGATAGAAGAGTCAAGTCATCGGCATATTCCAAGTCCTATAATGCGTTCATCTGAGTCAATGTAATGCCACAACCATTGCCTGGAGTTGTTTTCCTCATAATCCAGTCTATAGCAAGAAGAAGGAGAAATGGTTACAGAAGACATCACTGTTTCACACCAGTCCTGATCTAAAGTGGCGCTGATAATTGTCCGTCATGGAGGATTCTACATTGTATGTCTTCATTGGTCTTCCAAATTAGGTTAGTATACTTTTGAGGCACACTATAGTGCCTGAGCAACTTCTATAGTGACTCCCTGTTCAAGCTGTCAAACCTTTCTTCATAATGCATTGAACCAATATGCAGCGATGTATTCAATTCCACATTCTGTTCGAATAACACTTGCAGTGTGACTATCTGGTCCATAAAAGATATATTCTGTCGAATGCCCGCATGTTCCTTCCTAATAGCTGTGTCTTTTGCCTTTATTTAATTATAATTTTGTTTTAATTGTAATGCGCTAGTAGTATATTTTCAGGTACCGATGGTAGCATTGTTTCTCTGTAGTTAGTACACAACTGTAGCTCACCCTAACTTGGAAATGTTAAATAAGCTTCTCTCCAATATAATGGGATTTCTTCGCTTTTCCACATCTTCCCCAGCACACTGTAAATAAATAAATAAAAAACTACAACAATTAATGAATTAATTCATTTAAGCTAGCAAGCAAATGGAACCTTTACAGCTAATAAAACAGTGATCTATAATCAGTGATGCATATTAAAATATAGTCCCCTGTCATATTTACAGTGAAAACATGGGCAAGCATCGTGCAAGGGACGTTAGCGACCAATTCCTTCAACTGTCCCTGGAGCATTTCAACACTTTCTATGCTCACTGTTTTCCCATCCAGATTATGTTTTTCTTGGTCTTCCTTTGATCCAATTGTCTTCGTTCTAACCTGTTGTCACAAAATTGTCTAGACCTTCGTGTCATGTTATGTGTCCAAAGAAAACTGATCGTTTTCTTTTTATTTTGTGTTCTTACTTTTTTTCTTCCGTGAAGTAAATGTCTTTTAAAAATACTTGTCAGGCTACCTCGCCTGGCCCATCCATTCATGTCTTCAACAAATACTCGGTAGACTATCTCACCTGGCCCACCCGTTCATGTCTTCAACAAATACTCGTCCTACTATCTCGCCTGGCTCATCCATTCATGTCTTCAACAAATACTCGGTAGACTATCTCACCTGGCCCACCTGTTCATGTCTTCAACAAATACTTGTCAGACTTTCTCGCCTGGCCCATCCATTCATGTCTTCAACAAATACTCGTCAGACAATCTCGTCTGGCCCATCCATTCGAACTCCGTCTATGTCCTCCTTGCCTTCATTGTGTTTGTCTCAAGCTTCTTTCTCCGTGTATGTTTTTTATCTACCGCTACTTCTCTTTACTTGGGACGCAACAACATATACTCTTTTGCGATGTCATAACCGACATCATAACGTGTGTCCCATCCATACGTTCTTTTCAACATTTGACTCTTCCAATAGTCCCAAATTAATCATCCCATCACACAATTTCTTTCTGATGTTCATCGTTAAAAAAAAAAGTCGCGACGATGTGTCACAGTTTACAGCGAGGCTGTTATATCTGTTTATTTGGACCTGTCACATATTTTATCTTATCCAGACAACATGAGAGATCCAGACACGCCTTTTTTACAGCCGCCACTTAGAGATGGACAAGGATCTTGGTCATGTATGGTTCGCTGACCCCTGACCACAGCAGCCAGCTATGGATGATGTCAGTCTATTTACTGCTGCATCTTCGGATCCACACCATTTCAATCTCTCTATTCTGCTCCCACCATATATGAAAGTCTGTACCTTTTTTGTTGCTGTCCTAGTTGCTCTCCATGTCCCAGGGTCAGATCACATAACAGAGCGTAGCTGAAGACCTTTTTTTCTGTATTGGACCTAATTCTCCCCGCATTCCACAAGTTCTCAAACGTAATAAAAGCTACTCATATATATATATATGTATATATATATGTGTGTGTGTGTGTGTGCGGGCGTGCATGCATGCGTGCGTGTGTGCGTGCGTGCGTGGGTGGGTGCGTGCGTTCGTGCGTGCGTGGGTGTGTGTATGTATGTGTGTGTGTGTGTGTGTGTGTGTGTGTGTGTGTGTGTGTGTGTGTGTGTCAGAGAGAGAGAGAGAGAGAGAGAGAGAGAGAGAGAGATATGAAGATAGAGATAATTAGTAGTTGACTAAAATAATGTAACTAGCAAGCTAAACTGTTCATCGCAAAATATAACATAGTAGCCAGCATAATAATTTTCAAGACGTTTCTCATGGTCTATTTATCAAAGCGTATATAATTATATATATTTCTCAATGAATCTTTAAAAAAAAAAAAATGAAAAAAAATTAGGTGCTAAATATGTTACAATAAGGGAAATAATATTAACAACCTTATCTAAATAAATTTCCAATTGGTTAGCTCCCATTGAAAACAAATGTTTTGAGGAGTGGAAAGAAATGGGCTAGAAAGGTGGAGCGATTGAAGTGTTGGATGGGGGGAGATGGAAGGCACCGTAGGGTTACGAAAAGGGAGTGGACCATGAATTGTTATTCTGCTGTTGTTTTTTTTATATTGTAAAGTTCGATTGAATAACAGAGCTTCTGGACGGGTATATTAGTAATGTATAATTACAATAAGACAGTATTTTACAAATAAAAATAGAACCTAGATCTTCAAACTGAATTCAAAATAAATAGTGATACATAAGCATCTGTTATAGATTTCCTACCTGCCTATATATACCATTTAGAATGTCACATCATGACCTACTTTTATTACAGTTGGCCATTGTTACATTTATCCCAGTTTGTTACCGTTCAAAATACCTATACTTTTCTCATTTTTGTGCATCGTACTTCATCTCTACTTGTTCGTATTGTTGTTGTTCTTTCCTTGTTTATTCTAGTTTTCTTCTTCTTCTTCTTCTTCTTCTTCTTTTTTCCTTTTTCTCTTTAATTAGTCGAGTTATTCACCCACTTATTGCTTTAAAATAAAATGAAATTATTTGTATATATCTTTCTTTGAAACACTGATCAACAAGATTTTATTCATAAGCCACTAAAAAAGGATTAACATATCGTCTAATGACTTTGGTGGAGGGGGCCGGTGAGGGAGAAAGGGAGGTGGGGTTAATGAAGTGAAATAATGACGAATTACAGGATGTGCTAGCCGTGAGTTGGAGCATTCTACTGTAGATAGTTTCATAGTTCGTCTCTAGCGACATGTGATCAGTGCGGCTGGGGCTCTATGATTGTCTCTTAACATACAAGGCCCTGCAGAATACCGCCGTGATCACTGCACACATTATATAAATCATTTGATTAAGTGTATATGCACCTAATATCTACAACCACGTACACTCCCAAGTCAAGTCATGCGAGATGTGTGTACATTCCATTTCTGCCGAGTTGAATAAGCTCCTCCAAGGATAATAGAATATAACCGCGGACCTTGCTATAACAATTGGGTAAAATTAGTCAGTTCCATGCGTGTCATCAGGGATGAAGTAGTAAAGGCTTCATTAAACAATTTTCCAGCTTTTGTGAGATGAGGTTAACCTAGTTCCTCATCTTCATTGCTCTTATTTGCGTTCAGGGTCTTTTGGTCAGGCTATATCTACAGGCCAGTCGCCATGATGAAGTCTGTAGTCTTCACCAGGTCGGAGCGGCTGCCCCACAGCTTTTGGTCATGCTATATCTGCAGGCCAGTCGCCATGATGAAGTCTGTAGTCTTCACCAGGTCGGAGCGGCTGCCCTACAGCTTTTGGTCATGCTATATCTGCAGGCCAGTCGCCATGATGAAGTCTGTAGTCTTCACCAGGTCGGAGCGGCTGCCCCACAGCTTTTGGTCATGCTATATATGCAGGCCAGTCGCCATGATGAAGTCTGTAGTCTTCACCAGGTCGGAGCGGCTGTCCCACTACTTGTATCTCAGCTCTTGCACCCTCTGGCCAGATCTGGTATCTAATTGCCCTATAGCGTGGGCGTTGCTGTAGAATGTGCCCAGGATTCTGTCCCCTGTTCCACGTGGGTATTCAGCAGTGTGTGAGTTCTTTAGTCGGTATAGATGTTCTAGTAGTCTGCAATGACCAGTTCTCAGGCAAAATAAGGTTGTTTGTTGGTTTCTTTTCTGTTGGTGAATTGGGTCTGATGTACACTTTATGGTTCTGTCTTCTCTCCATTGGTATTTATCCTGATTTTTGATGATCTTCTTGATCTCTCTGTATGGTGCTCGATGATTAAATTGTGTCTTTCTGGTGCAATATACATTGCTCTCTCATTTTCTGTGATTCCGCAGTGGGAGGGTAGGCTCTGCAGCGCCATTGTTGAGGATCTCTGAAGTTTTGCTAGTTGTGCGTGTGCTCTGATTTCCAAAACAGCTGTTGGTTTTTTGTTTTTTGTACTGCCTCTATTAGAACTCTGCAGACAACTATTTTTGTTGGTGGTTGCTTTTTTGTTTCAAGTATTCTTAGTGTTCCCAGGAGGGCCATATATTCTGTACTGGGGTTTGTGGACGACTTCCATGTGGAGAAAGCATCTTCTGTTATTTTTCCACTTCTGTGTCTTCTGAGTATGCCTGCTCTCCCCGTTCCGGCCTGCCTCCTCTGCTGAACCATTTCTTGCTTTTATATTTCTCCTCAATCATCGTTTTGCTTCCCTCGCTCGTATTATCATCATCAAATGCGTCTCAGTTTCTATAGACCATGTGCGTGGCGTCCTGTAAGTTTTGTCCAGCTATTTCCAGTATTTCGAAACTGTCTGCTATGTAAAGGTCGATCAGCGAGTGACAGCCTCTGCCACAGATCGTACAACCATGCTGAGGAGGCTGGCTTGCCTGGCTGTTCCTTGATCTCTTCAGTCTTTCTCTTTTTTTTCTGCAGCCAGAAGGCCTTTACGAGCGTCAGCAGCCACTATGCCTCCCCCAACTGACAGTCTCCAGGTAGCTCGATCCTGAGTAATTTCTTCCCAGCCCTCGGATGGGATGTCGCATGACTTTATGTCCCTCTTGCGTACGTCCTTGAATCGCAGTGTGGGACGGCCGATTCTTCTAACTCCAATGACCAGTTGTCCATAGAGGATATCTTATGGCAGCCTTTCATATTAAACGTGTTCCAATCACCGTAGAATTCGTTGGCTCAATATCAAGTACATGCTGTGAGTGTTTCCTCTTTGTAAGACCGTATTATGGGCACTCTCTCTCGCCACCCAATCCCTAATATACGCCGTAAACACCTCAAGTGTGAGGTGTTGAGCCGCCGCTCTTGTTTGGTGTAAGTGCTCCAAGTCTCGCTTCAATACACGAGAGTGCCAAGAACGCACGTCTGATAGACCCGGACCTTGGTGTAGTGAGACAGCGGAGAGTTCTCCCAGACTCTCTTCGCCAAGCGGGCCATGACGGTACTTGCCCTGCCAAGCCTACTATCTATCTCCTTCTCAAGAGAGAGAGTTTTGCTGATTGCAGACTCCAGATAAGTGAAACTGTAGACGACCTCCAGAGTGACGCCATCAATCTTTATGAAAGGTGTACTGGTAATGCCCTGTGCGCAGACCTTTGTCTTTTCCAGGCTTATGGTGAGCCCAAACTACTTGCACCGCTAGGCAAATTTGTCTCCCAGTGTTTGCCTAAAACCCACCTCATTGATAAAATATACCCCCTAATTGGCAAAGCAATGAGATCCGAAGAAGCGTTGCAGCAGAAATCGAACGAGAAGAACAGGAGCACGACCCAAGGCACCCAATGTTTGGACATCAGGTACAAAACACAAGACTCAAATCCAGACATAGCTTTCTAAAAACAACAAACCACAAACATACAAACCCAGAAAGTCGCCGTATCGAGAGGTGGCACGAATAGGTGCAGGCCCCAGAGATGGAACTTCGGGAGGAACCTGCTTCTGGACATCATCTACCATACACAACATGGAAGTCGATGAACAGACTCTGAACTGGTGTATCACGGAACAATAGAAATATGAAGCGATGGGGATACACAGATGATGACACATGTGATTGCGGCACAATACAGGACCCAGACCACATGATGAACCGCCCCAACCTCCAGGAAACATGCAATAGGCGCGACATGCTGGAGGCAAATGACAAGGCAATCCATGTCGCTGTATACTGGATGCAAGGTATATAACGTGGTGCTTGGACACGGAAGTAAGTATTGATCACTAGAACTGCACCATCCGCAAATAGCATCTCTCTAATGAGTACTGTCCTCACCTTGGTCATTGCTCGCATTCGGGACAGGTTAAACAGCCACCTATTTGACCTGGTGTGCAGATAAACACTTTCTACACATGTGTCATAAGCGTAGGATAGGAACATGGCGAAGAAGATCCCAAAGAGGGTCGGAGCGAGCACTCATCTCTGCTTCTCTTCACTCTTGGTGGGGAAGGAGTTTGAAGCTGATCCGACGTATAGAACTGAGCTCTTCGTATCAGTGTGAAAAAAATTATATAAGTACTCATATACAACTTGGTTGACTTGAGCGTGTAGTAATGTGGTAACCAGGAAAGAAATAACAGGTGCATCCTATAATCTTCCAAGGAAGAGGTAAAATGCGACTAATGAAAGTTGTTTGTTTTGCTAGGAAATTCATGACGTAAAAGTCATTGCTATAGAAACCATCATCTTCAAGGCGTACTTAAATGCAGGGGAACACCTGCTGTTCGCCTATGCTTCATTGTTTCGGAGAAGGGACAAGATGGATCCACTTTCTATCCAACATTTGCAGCCGATTGTCCTCTCAATCAAATCACGTAAGGTGTATGTTAATTCATATGTGCACACACCCGAAGTCAAGTTTGACGTACAGTCACACGAACCTTATCCAAAATGCAAAGAATAGGTCACCTGTGATTTTCCAAGCATTTAGTAAAAGTAAAAGGTGAATAAAGAAAGTTATGCGCATGGAGCTAGCTAGCAACCTCATCATGCAAAACAATTGGTACATAAACTTTCATGATAAGTGCACGGATAAATACTTCTTGTAATGGACCCATTTTTAGTTGTGGCTTTATACTTTACATTGAGGGAAAGGGCAAATGAAAGTACGCAATAATTCAATTAATCTCTCTTCAGACGTGATCTCAGCCGGTGCTTCATCACGTTAGTATCAAAGTTAGCTGTAATAATATCCACTGTTAACAAAATAATTTCTCTCAAATTTCATAAGATCTGCCCAAATCTGTTGGCAGTAGCCTAGTCGATGCGCTTCTCGTGGCGGGACTGTTCATACTAACAGTATGATGAGGAAAGTGCCAGTCTCTCGTGCCCTGATCTAGAATGCTTTACGTAACCAAATTAAGCAAGTCGTATGTGGTAATTTATCTAGGTGAAGGAAAACCTAGGCAGTTTTTTAGATAGTTTGGTTACAGTAAAAAGGCTAGTAAAAGCATTCACAAAATCTTTCCTCACGGCGTTTACTAACATAGGTGATGCCTACTTGTAGGGTTACTATGGCTGAGGAATAAAGGCCACTTGTTTCGATACCCCACGCTCTTTTATTTTACAAATGTCACAATCGAACGGAGAAGACCATCATATTTCATTTATACTGCCAGTGCATGTTTTCAAATACAGAATTGTGAATGAAGATTAAGGACATAAATAATGTCTGGTAGAACAATGGTTCCCAAATCAGTGACAGCGCTTTCAGGAAAGCGATGGAATTGCATGGCATGGAAAGGGGGGAGGGGGGGGGGGGGGTAGGGAGACACAGAAGGCGGACACTCGAGGTGGTTTTTGTTTGCTTATTTATATCTGGCCAGCGGAATACCTTCATTGTTTCATGTTTTTGTCTCCATTTTTGAGGCCACGTTGCGTGTACTCGCTTTGTTCTTGAGGCCCTTTTATACATCCACGTCCCACATTCTTGAGGCCATTTTATACATGCACGTCCTCCATTCTTAACGCCATTTTATACATGCACGTCCTCCATTCTTGAGGCCATTTTATACATCCACGCTCTCCAGTCTCAAGGCCATTTTATATGTCCACACGTCCATGTTCTCTATTTTCGGGGCCAAATTTTACGTCCACGCCCTCTATTCTTTTGGCCATTTTTTTTATGTTCACGCCTTTTATTCTCTAAGCCATTTCTAGCATCCACACTATCCGTCCTCTAAGCCATTTCTAGCATCCACACTATCCATCCTCTAAGCCATTTCTAGCATCCACACTATCAATACTCTAAGCCATTTCTAGCATTCACACTATCCATCCTCTAAGCCATTTCTAGCATTCACACTATCCATTCTCGAGGTAATTTCTAGCATTCACACTATCCATTCTCGAGGTAATTGCTAGCATCCACACTATCCATTCTCTAAGCCATTTCTAGCATACACACTATCCATCCTCTAAGCCATTTATAGCATTCACACTATCCATCCTCTAAGCCATTTCTAGCCTTCACACTATCCATTCTCTAAGCCATTTCTAGCATTCACACTATCCATCCTCTAAGCCATTTCTAGCATTCACACTATCCATTCTCTAAGCCATTTCTAGCATTCACACTATCCATCCTCTAAGCCATTTCTAGCCTTCACACTATCCATTTTCGAGGTCATTTCTAGCATTCACACTATCCATCCTCTAAGCCATTTCTAGCATTCACTATCCATCCTCTAAGCCATTTCTAGCATTCACACTATCCATCCTCTAAGCCATTTCTAGCATCCACGCTATCCATTCTCTAAGCCATTTCTAGCATCCACACTATCCGTCCTCTAAGCCATTTCTAGCATCCACACTATCCATCCTCTAAGCCATTTCTAGCATCCACACTATCCATACTCTAAGCCATTTCTAGCATTCACACTATCCATCCTCTAAGCCATTTCTAGCATTCACACTATCCATTCTCGAGGTAATTTCTAGCATTCACACTATCCATTCTCGAGGTAATTTCTAGCATCCACACTATCCATTCTCAAAGCCATTTCTAGCATACACACTATCCATCCTCTAAGCCATTTCTAGCATTCACACTATCCATCCTCTAAGCCATTTCTAGCATCCACACTATCCATTCTCTAAGCCATTTCTAGCATTCACACTATCCATCCTCTAAGCCATTTCTAGCCTTCACACTATCCATTCTCTAAGCCATTTCTAGCATTCACACTATCCATTCTCTAAGCCATTTCTAGCATTCACACTATCCATTCTCTAAGCCATTTCTAGCATTCACACTATCCATTCTCTAAGCCATTTCTAGCATTCACACTATCCATCCTCTAAGCCATTTCTAGCCTTCACACTATCCATTCTCGAGGTCATTTCTAGCATTCACACTATCCATCCTCTAAGCCATTTCTAGCATTCACTATCCATCCTCTAAGCCATTTCTAGCATTCACACTATCCATCCTCTAAGCCATTTCTAGCATCCACGCTATCCATTCTCTAAGCCATTTCTAGCATTCACACTATCCATCCTCTAAGCCATTTCTAGCCTTCACACTATCCATTCTCGAGGTCATTTCTAGCATTCACACTATCCATCCTCTAAGCCATTTCTAGCATTCACTATCCATCCTCTAAGCCATTTCTAGCATTCACACTATCCATCCTCTAAGCCATTTCTAGCATCCACGCTATCCATTCTCTAAGCCATTTCTAGCATTCACACTATCCATCCTCTAAGCCATCTCTAGCCTTCACACTATCCATTCTCGAGGTCATTTATAGCCTTTACACTATCCATTCTCGAGGTCATTTCTAGCATTCACACTATCCATTCTCTAAGCCATTTTCAATTTCGGCTTTTCACATTTTTAACTGGCGCTTAAAAAAATATGTCATCACTTCAATTAGTCACTCCTCTTCTACCCCTTTGAGCTGTAGAGATGTTTTTTTAGATGTTTAATTGCAATCGAGTGTGCTGACATACAGGTGATTTGTCTGTTCTTGATTAAAATATCAAGTACATAAAAACCGGGGCTTTAATAATAGGTAAGCACATATTATAACAGCGGCTGACTAGAGTAGTGGTAGAACATTCGCTTTTCATGGCAAAGGTACGGGTTTCAACTCTCGCTAACGGCAGCTCCAGTCGTGCCAGCTGAAAATATGTACCTGACTGTTGGCTAGGGAATGGAAAAAGCAGCGGCGAAGGGGACTGGCCACCCGACCTTGAAAAAACTATGGCTTAGTACAATGAAGTCTTTAACACTTCACCCCCGACGGCAGTGTCTGCTATGGGACTACCTTTACCCTTATCTTGATGTATTTTAACGCTGATATGTTACTTTTATCATTTCAGAAAGAATAAATCAAAACCAGGAGCAATACAACCATGATCGACATCTTCTCTTATTTATTCACATTTTCGCATTAAATTAAGCATACGCGTTTAGTGTGACATTATTCCAACAGTCAAAAAGTAAAGTAAAGTAACCGATAGCATTACTGCCGTAGGGGTGTGAGGTGTTAGCAATCTCACATTTCAAAGGCTCGGCTATATGAGGGCAGTAGCCATCACCTTTACCTTGCCACTTTTACTTCCCGGACTGAACCGGTACCAATTTAAGGCTGGGTCGACCCGGGAGCCATTGCGGTCTGAAAAAAATACTACAGCCTCAACTGGGGAATGAACTCCAGACAACTCAGATGCGAAGCCAGCGCGCTAACGACTGCGCTTCGCGGTTCCCTATTCCAACAGCATTTGATCATTAATTTTTTTTGTTCTTAAATCGAAATGGCAAAAGCAGACAAGGAAAACATTAAAAAATGTGGACAATTTAGTTTGGAATATCTCACGTTTAGATGTATACCTGCATAAACAAACCAGCAACTAGCAATGTGCCTGTTTTGGTTTTAAAAAAAATTATTATCTAATGAGACAATGAAGCCTTACAGTCTGAATAATCATTTAATGAAAGCACATCTTGTCAAGGCAGATAAGAACTATACTTTATTTCAATCACTTCGTCACAAAATTCAAAAGCATCATAGAAACTTCATTGTTGATTGCTAAGAACGGAAGCAACATTCAAATAGTGAATATCTCACCGTACAAGCAGTTACTGAGATTCAAAGTACTGTTTGGAATGTGATCACAAGTCATATTTCATCTCAGTATCAATTCAATGCTAAGATACACAGATGAAATAGCCGGGAAAATGAAAGATGTTCTGTGCATTACATTAAGGACAACATAATTTGTATTGCAGCTGGATGAGTCAACTTTGTCAGACAAATAATCTTTGTATCTCGCTTATCTATATTTTTATAAAAGACGAGATGTTTGTTGGCAGTTGTTATTTGCAAGGCAACTAAAATCCAATATTAAAGATCAATCAATGTTTAATGTGGTTGATGTGTTCTTCAGGAGAATATTAGTAAGAAGGGCGAGAGGTAGACCGAGGAAAAGGTAGATAGACAGCGTAAACAAGATCTACGTAAAGTGGGGATAAGTGTTACTCGGGCCACGAAAGAGGTAAGAGACAGATAAATACCACGACACTGACTCCTACCCGATAGAAAGTGAGACGAAGAAAGAAGAAGATGAGGTGTTCTTAAAAAAATTTAAAAAAGGAAACCCCACTTATTAACAAACCTGCTTGCGGAACTGCTGGAGCATCATTACTGACTGATAGCTATTGTGGGTGTGTTGCTAACTGGACAGTTCATTAGACACTGTAATTTCTGCAGTGAATGGGAACAAGATGCTGAACAGCGCATGAGTTGTATCGGTCAAGTGACCTAAAGCTGACTGCTATCATCAGGACCAGAGTCCCAGAGCTGCCAAGACCCTTCCACACTTCCATGGTGTGATTCCTGGATAACAAGCAGTAACAGAGGAGACTGGCTAAGAGGAAGGGATCGTAGACGAAAGGTTAACCCTGTATACAAAATTACCATGCTGAAGTTGGATGTGTCGGACCGAAATGTAGAAATATCACAAACAAGCTGTAAACTATGGCACAACGCATTCTGTTCTCCGGACTACATCCTTTCCAGTGCTTATTAGCGGGAGTTTGAGAACGTTTAGGGCTTGGTAGCGGGAGGTTGAGCACGAACGACGAGGAGAATGAATTTCTGCAGTTAATCAAATGAAAGCCTCTTCTCTCATTCATCAACTATTCCAGGAGTTTCTAACTGAGAATGATGAAGACTTTGAACGTTTGGTACAATATCTTGAAATTCGTTGGCTACCAAAAGTAAACTATCTAAGACATTTTTGCAACTATTTTAACGCTGTCGTAAAGTTTTTTAAAGACATTAATGCTTTGTTTAGAAATGAACTCAAAGAAATCAGGCACGCCATCTCTGATTTGTCTTAATGATTTGTAATGTTCAATTAAATGAATTTGCAGTTGCAATGAAATACCACCAATCTTATTAGGGCCAAATCTGTCGTATCTATTCTTATTGCAAATAATAACAATGTGCTACGCAAGCAAATTAAAGGCATTTGTGAGCTACACCAATTTCTGAGCTTCGTCTGAGCTCAAACAGAAAGCCGGGATAAAAAAAGTACGATTTGCAAGTTCTTTATAACCATTTGAATATGCTGCACGATAAAATGTCTGAACGATTTGAAAATCTTCTTATGCTGAAATTTCCAGACTGGGTAGCAAATCCATTTCCATATATTGAAGAAGTTGGAGAAGAGGAAAAAGAGTTAATTGAGCTACACAATGGCATTGACGTAAAGACAAAGTTAAGAAATCGTACCATGAATTTTGGTTGCAGAAAGAAATTTCCGGTCGCTCATGGCTACATTTCCAACATCAAAGTTAGTGGAACGTGGTTACAATGTGGTCAACCTACTTTTTGTCTAGCAAAGAAGTCGACTACAGATTATTAAACGTGGTGACATAAAACCAGACATTGGGAAACTTGTATAATTTAGCAAAATCCATCCATCATATTAAGAATTTACAGAATAGTGAGGTATTCTACTTACTAAATGTGTTATCTAATATTCTTGCTAAATGACTTTGAAAAGATCATATCGCTCGCTCACTTTAATCAATTATTATAATTAAATATTTTTTGTTTGAGAGTAATTGGTTTTTGGATAAATAGTCAGTTCAGGTCAGGTCAGGTCATCCCGTAACCGGTAAGGTCGTTGGGGCACACATGAAGACATCCTCACAACTCCACGCCATCCCTCTCTGTCAGAAGCCGCTGCCTGTGACTCTTCTGGTGGGAGACTGGTCCATTCTTTTATGTTGTCTTCCCATCTCTTTTTGGGCCGGCCTCTTCGTCGTCTGCCATGCACCTTTCCATGGAGGATTGTGTTTGCAAGACCATTTGATCTCGATATGTGACCGTACCAAGTGAGTTTCCTTCTTTTGACAGTTGCCAAGAGATCTTCGAAAGGCCCTATTGCCGTCGTAATTCTATTTCGGATTTCCTCGTTTGTAACTTGATCTTTGTACGTGACGTTTAAAAGTTTTCGGAAACATCTCATCTCCAAGGCCTGTATCCTTCGTTGAAGGTCAGCTGTAACTGTCCATGTCTCACACGCATAGAGAAATATTGACAGGACCAGTGTACGCATTAATCTGATTTTCGTGCGTTGTGCTAACCGTTTATCTTGCCAGATTTTGTTAAGCCGTGCAAGCGCCGCTATTGTCTGTGCTATTCTGGCCAATACTTCACATTTTGATCATTCATCACTGACAATCGACCCAAGATATTTAAAACGGTCAACTACTTCGAGTTCTTGACCGTTTGCTTTTATCTTGCTGTTGAAGCCCATAGAGTTGTTTGTCATTAGTTTTGTCTTTCCAGCGTTTATCTCCATACCATAGTCAAGAGCTGTTTCATCGAGCCTTCTTATGATGATAGCGACAGTCTAATCTCAGGATGGTAGTGATGGTCTAGTCTCATGATGATAGTGGCAATCTAATCTCATGATGATAGTGGCAGTCTACTCTTATGATGATAGTGACAGTCTAATCTTAGGATGGTAGTGATAGTCTAGTTTCATGATGATAGTGGCAGTCTACTATTATAATGATAGTGACAGTCTAATCTTAGGATGGTAGTGATGGTCTAGTCTCATGATGATAGTGGCAGTCTAATCTCATAACGACTCTCACATTTAGAGTGCCGAAGAAGCGACTGTCAATGACGGTCTAACCCCAGAGTATCAGTCACATTTTGAGTGTAGTAACCAAGAACTAATAGTGACGGTCTAATCCCTACAGTGGAAATTTGAGCTCATGTAACCACGCGGTTCACATTGACCTAAAGGGTTCTGAGAATAGACTTCTTGGTCTGAAAGAAATACATTGCTTTAGCCATATTATCACATATAGATAGATGTAGACATAATACCACATATAGGTACATGAAGACACACTACCACATAACAAATAGGCGGATGAAGACACAATACCACATATAGGTAGATTAAGACACAATACCACATAAAGGTAGATTGGCTGAATAATGACTTTAGTAGGCGGGGTATGGGTGCATTGGACATGAGTTTGTTGAGTCAAGGTGGCGGTGATCTGGAAATGTTTCGGAATCACTGTGAAAGACCATTACTTTCAAGTAGACGTAATAAAGCGAACGTCCGTGATGAATGCGTTTTGTGTGTCTCGTTTACTAGGGAAAGTGTATTCGGGTCAAACAACTAGCCAAGATGATGCACCAACTTGATCACGAGTAGGGGAAATTTTATTGGGTTTTTACTGTCGTAAGACACAATACTGAATAAATACCAATTGCCCTTCAAAAAACATCAACGTTTATTACACTCCTGGAAAAACCTCATACAACAGAATGTCCAGACTTTAGAACAAAAAGTCTAATGAGTCACACAATTAAATTACTACTCAAGATAATATAAGAGAGAATAAGAGGTAAAGTAGAGGGGGAATTTTCAAAAGCATAATAGGTTTTAGAAAGTATAATGGTGATCAAGATGCTGAGCAGCAAATTAGCTGCAGTGGTCAGCGACTCATAGCTGACTGTTAGCGTTAGGGCCAGCGAACCATAGCGGCCAAGACCCTTCTACACCTCCACGCGGTGATCCTGGATAACAGGCTGCAGCAGGGTAGACCGGCTAAGGAGAAGGGATCGAAGAGGGAATGCTAGCCCGGTACTCAAAAAATGCTTGCTGAAGTCGGATGTGTTGGACCGAAAGGTGCAAATATCGCCACCAAGCTGTAAACTACAACACAACGGACTCCGTTCTCTGGACTACATTCTGCTACTTAAGCCCTTTCAGGGTTTGGTAGCGGGAGATTGAGAACGAACGAAGAAGAAGAAGAAGAAGAAGAAGAAGAAGGAGAAGAAGAAAGTATAATGGAACAAGGAAAGCAATTTTCTGTTTTAGAACTCTTAGCAGGGAAATATATAGAAATACACAATATTTATATTTACTTCATAGACTACCAGAAGGTTTTTAGACAGTCTATTATGGGGAATTCATTAAATGTCTCCAATAAATAGGTCTAGATGGTAAAGACGTAAGACTGCTCAGTAATCTGTACTGGGAATAAACTGCTACAGTAAAATCAGGAAAGTTATGCTGTAACAGAGTTACAAGGGCCGACGAGCAAGTGAAAGGGAAGCCATTAAAACAGATAAAGGTAATGCCAAGGCTTGTAATTGGCGGATTGGCAATGAATAACCTTATAAATGGGAATGATACAGTTTTGTTGGCAAAAAGTGAACAAGAATTACAAAAGGTTGTGACAACATTAAACAAAATAAGTCAATAGTTTTGATTAGACAGACATAAACATAAAGAAAACAAAGACTGTGATTATTGGGAAACGTGACAAGAAACCATGTATGCAGATACAAATAAAAGATCTCCTTCTGGAACAGGTACAAAGTTTCTCAAATATAGATAATATAATAACGGAAGAAGGCAAAAAGAAATCAGAAAGAGAATAGGTAAGGCCAAGATGGTACTTAACAAAATGCGACTCATAATGACATCCAAATAGATAAATCATAATTTGAAAATGAGACTTGTCAGGTGTTATGTATACTCGTCACTACTTTATTGCTCAGAAACATGGTTAGAAAAGAGTATTGAAGCCTTCGTAATATGAGTATATAGAAGATTGGGTGGTATTTCTTGGAAGAGAAGAAAATAAATGTGGAAAATTGAAAAAGTTGTGGGTGAAAAGAGAATTAATGACCGAAATCAGTGTTAGACAGTTACGTTATTTTGGTCATATAACAAGATATACCTCCTTGATAAAGACCACACTAGAAGGTAGGGTGGAAGGCAGTCGGTCAAGAGGCAGACAACATTTTAATTGGGCGGATAACACCAGGAGATGGATTAGAAAAAAGCCTGTCCTATTGCACCATTTTGACAAGAGATAGTTTACACTGGAGATCCATTGCGGCCGACTTTCGATGCTTAGATGGCATTTAAACTGAACTGAACCGTTGTAAGACATTTCTAAACTGTTAAGGTAGTCGAAAGGTTTTTAGGCTGAGGACAACAGGCCGCTTCGCCTCTACAGTCGCCATGTCGTGTGTTGGCTATGTTTGTTCATTTCATTACCCAAACAGACTTACCAGGGATTCGATCCCCTGCCCTACTTGTCATCAGGAAGGCATCGAAATCGTTCTGCCACGCTCTGACCATTTTATTGTGTCCTCGTCAACTTCTATTCCTGGTAAGCTGAGTCATGAACTTAAAGAGTTACACTTAACGATGTCGAAAACATTTTGAAAAGTTCTTCGTATATGTGCTGAATGAAGTAGTTGAATCCAATGCTGCCGCTGTGATGGGAGGCTACGACATGGCTGGGGCTTGCGTCTCAGCCCGGCCCGGTCGAGCCGCAGAAAGGCACCTGGTTAAATGCACTCCTGCCTCGCTCTTTGCCTCTGTCTGCTATCAGTCATCCCAATGGACGCAGAAGAGATGCAGTCCAGCGGACATTGCACCTCCTGCCCTATTGTGACAACCTCCCAGGTAGCGGGGAATGCTAGGCGTACCATCACTGCAGATGAGCCAAGAAAATAAAGGGAGCAAAGAGATACCTCACTCACATGCATATGCTACGTTTCTTGCAGGACGTGACGATCCTGGGACACAGTCACACTGGACTGCCTCTCTTCCGGGATAGTACAAACTAGTACATAGTCCATCATATCATTGCCAAACCCTATAGACACGAGTAGGGAAGACTCGATAGTCCTGCAAGACAACTTCCTAAGTGAGACAACTCTGACCAAAAACAACTGCTGCCTTGCAGTTAGGCTGGGGACAGCAAAAGGCTAAGGAGGGCAACCCTACAGAAACGCCTGTTGAAATCGGATGCACTGAGTCACAGGCTTAACAAAATAAAACAGTGAAACGTAAATATCGCTGTAAACAGCGTACGATGAAGAAGAAGAAGAAGAATCCAATACCGCAAGCTTATAAATTCCAATCCCCGCTACCAATTTTCGAACAATGGTGTTGGTTTTACATACATCTCCCCCATCGCCTGAAACTTCAGATTATCTTGTTGGAATAATATTATCCGTACACCTGTAACACAGAACTCAATTTCTTACGGAACCCTTTTTTAATCGTTCACCTGTTTTAAAAATATAAATTTAGTCAGGGAAAGCCGGCCTAATTTGTGGCTATTTGTCTGTGAGAAAATATCGCCTCCTAGCTACTAATTGACCTGATTCCTACGCTGTGTTAGGCTGGACGCAATCAGCTTTGTCGCTTCGCGTGTTTCCTAACATGTCACTACGCTTAAACAAAAATGGCCAATACAATTTCAATTTATTTTACTTCTGTTTTATGCAAAGTGATATCTTCTCTAATTCTTCTAAGCCATTTTAGTATATCTCTGCCTAACTTGTTTATTCTAACGCTTTGCTACTGGTGGGGAGGTGTAGTTTTCTTGATGTATTATCCTGTCCCTAACAAATGTGTTTTCAGGATTGGAAACATTTCCCCATCTGCGCTATTAAAATATTGTGGCAATTTTGGGTCGTGCAAGAGCTGCAGTCCATTCTGTTCTGCCCAGTTCTCCAGCTCTTCTCTGTTAGCATCTGATTCCTTGTAGCCCCATGCAGTGCTGTGACAGTTGAAATCTCTCATGGCTATTTTGTTGATTTGTGATCTGATTGTGATTTAACTAACTTAACTTAGCGTCTTTATACTGGTTTAGAAGACACTGCAGAGTCTGTATACAACCAGTTACATTTACATCGCCTTACTCTAAAAGATATGCGCATCCAGTTTATTTTTAAATGCATTAACTGTCCCTGCCTCCACTACTTCTTGTGATCAGGTTCTTTGAAAACAAAGTTTGTTATTCGGTGGCTTGTAAACTGATGTCACTGGACATGTTTGGGTTTGGATTGTGAGTGTCTCTGTGTTTCCTTTGGAGCTTTGGTCCACTGAGCTTACATCTAGGTTTCGTGTGACAAAAAGGTTGCTCCCATTGTGCCAATGGGATTTTTCCTCAACAAGCGTAATTTCGTCTAGTTTTGGTCTTCTGTCAGCGATTGCGCGATGGTTCTCTTGGACCATTAGTACATCGCATTTGTCTATTTCAGACAGTAGTGTGTCTTTGTTGTATATAAATTGTATATAAATAGGCCTTTTTTTACATTCAATAGTAGGATTAGTGCCTAGATGTTAAAAGGATTGTCCGATTGACAATCGTTATCAGTGGACGCCCGCTGCCTTATTGGTTGCGATCTTCGTGGAGGGTCCTTTTTGTGTAGATGATAGTTAGTGTCCAGATATAATTTAGGACATTTAGATATATAATGATGTACCTGTGTAATTAACGATTTAACTGAGTCAAGTGTGGACTATATGTGCTTTAAAAACATCTTATTGGGGCAGTGTGTGGTCTAGCTGTTGGGAGCTTTGTTCACTATCTCAGAGTACCAGACTATTTTTGAGCCGCCGCTGGTGCTTCGGAGTTCGTTTCTGTCGTCAGTAATTTCAGAAATGAAACAGACTGAGCACATATGATGACGCACTGGTGCAATGAAGTAAGTTCTATGAGCCATTTTTCCCTTTCCAAAACATCTTGCCAATTGCTGATTTGTGTGCAATTACAATGAAGATAGGAAACCAACAAATACCCCAGTTGGACACACTCATTTTCCTTGGAGTCACATTTGATTTGAAAAACTAAAGCGGTTTCCTGATCATCCTCTGCACTAGAAGTTCCAAGAGAGACCCAAAAACAGACTGCTCAGGAGTAGTTTTATGCATCAGGCGAAACGACTTCGCAGGCAAATTATGGATCTACCTGAAGTTGACATCCCCCTAAATTCTGTGCCAGAACAAACCCCTTGGAGAGAGGAGCACGGTGTATCAGTATGCATTCAAACAAAAGTGAAAGGAATATTAGACAAGGATGAACAGAAAAGTGTTTAACGTAGGATAGTGGTCCTCAATTTCCTGGATGAAGAATACACACAAGACCTCTGGATCAGAGTATACACAGATGGGTCAGCACAGAATGCAGTAAAGAATGGTGGAGCGGGAGTGTACATAGAATACCCAAACAACATTAGGGATACAGTCAGAGTACCAACTGGGAAATTCTGTCATATATAGGATGCAGAAATACAGGCAATCAATGTGGCAACTGAGAAACTGTTGAACACCAATGTCGGTCCACAACCTGTAGTATTTCTTACAGATGCAGAATCAGCACTCCAAGCACTTAAATTGGAAAAACTGCCAGATCTACAGGCTCTACTGTCTGAACTGAGCAACCAGCGCAGGAGTGTCATGCAGTGGATACCTTCTCATTGTGGAATACTAGGAAACGAGAGAGCAGATCGACTGGCAAAGGAGGGTGCTGCAGACGAGCAACCAGATGAGCCAGTTACATACCAACAGAGGATAAGGATGATCAAATCAATCAGAAAGCCACCAACAGTAACACCAGACGATTACCATAACATGAACAGACAAGAGCAAACTGTTGTGTTGCGCCTTAGAACAGGACACAACCGACTCCGCAGCCACATGTTCACAAAAATGAAGATTGGCAACTCAGCCATGTGTACATGCGGACAGGCGCCCCAGACAGCAGAGCACATACTACAAAACTGCCCCGAATATGATATACAGAGAAAATCTCACAGGCCCATAGAAACAACACTGGAAGAGAAACTTTATGGACCTGTATGTGAACTACAAAAGAAAGTGAAGTTTATACAAGAGACAACGTTGCAGATATAGACAATATTTTAAAGCGAACGAAAGAAGAAGAAGAAGAAGAAGACTACTCAGGAAAAGCCCAAACCATCTCGTCAGAGAAATCCACAGAAAACACGCAAATATCCTTGAAGCTGAAGCCAAAAAGTGCGAAGCACTCATCCGAGAACCCTAGAAACAGAGCCAAAATAGTCTTGGAGGTCCCAGGGTTAACGAAGAAAAGTAAGCAATCAGCAACAGAGATAAAAATACACGTTCTACAGAAACTCAAGAGAGAGTACCCTAGCAACTCTTGGACACACGTGTACACAGATGGATATGCCTCGGTGAGCGATAATAGGACAGGCCATGGAGTCTACATAGAACAATCCAATGGCGACATAGACAATCACTCCATACCAGTATTAAAGACTTGTACAAATTTTAGAGCTGAAACAAGCTGTTCGTGCAGCAACTCGGATTCTAATCAGACAAAACAAAACTACAATTACAACAATAAAAATAAACCAGTATAATGACGTCAAGTTAAGTTAAACGAATAGAAATTTACAAAGACAGGGAAAGGAAGACACATAAAATACAAGCATCACGTCTGCTACTTTTCTATAGTCCGTCTTTTAATTCACGAACAAGATCCGAAGCAATTTTCTACTAAAGTGCATGTCAGATACAAATGATTTTTCGCATGCAGCCTTAGAGCATCAATGACGCTAAAACATTGATATTATTTAGTCCATAGATGTTAAGACATTTGCACATCGGCGAAATCTTTTGATCTGTTAGGACCATTGCAAAGAAATGGCATTAAATTTAAGATTTTACAGTAGGCAGCTTAATTTCTCGTCACATATTGTCCATAGTCGTATCTCTTTAATGTCTTGATAGTTCAATTGATTGTTTGTGTTGTCCTTTATGTATAATTGTAAAATGGCACCAATATGCAACAGTTAGTACAGCACCTCGGGCATTCTTAGACCCCCAAGGTTGTATCAACTGCGCAGTTAATTTTATGTTGTGTAATGCATTTGAATTTTGAAATGTATTTGTTGCCATTGTATGTACATCTAATTGTTTTGATAAACATACTCTAATTCATTCAAGTCTGCTAATCAGCATGTCTACTAAAGATTATATTAATCATCCGAATCTGTCGATTCAAAAAGATTGATAATTGTTACTGGCTGGACAAATTGTAATCCACCTCCTTGCCATTACTGTAATTCTTCCTGGAGCACATGTTCAACACACTTCCTGGAGCACATGTTCAACACACTTCTTCCTGGAGCACATGTTCAACACACTTCTTCCTGAAGCACATGTTCAACACACTTCTTCCTGGAGCACATGTTCAACACACTTCTTCCTGGAGCACATGTTCAACACACTTCTTCCTGGAGCACATGTTCAACACACTTCCTGGAGCACATGTTCAACACACTTCTTCCCGGAGCACATGTTCAACACACTTCCTCCTGGAGCACATGTTCAACACACTTCTTCCTGGAGCACATGTTCAACACACTTCATTCCCGAGCACATGTTCAACACTTTTTCCAGCAGCACATGTTCAACACACTTCCTGGAGCACATGTTCAACACACTTCCTCCTGGAGCACATGTTTAACACACTTCTTCCCGGAGCACATGTTCAACACACTTTTTCCTGGAGCACATATTCAACACACTTCATTCCCGAGCACATGTTCAACACACTTCTTCCAGCAGCACATGTTCAACACACTTCCTGGAGCACATGTTCAACACACTTCTTCCCCGAGCACATGTTCAACACACTTCTTCCTGGAGCACATGCTCAACACACTTCATCCCCGAGCACATGTTCAACACACTTAATCCCCAATCACATGTTCAACACACTTCATCCCCGAGCACATGTTCAACACTTCATCCCCGAGCACATGTTCAACACACTTCATCTCCGAGCACATGTTCAACACACTTCATCCCCCCAGCACATGTTCAACACACTTCTTCCCGGAGCACATGTTCAACACACTTCGTCCCGGAGCACATGTTCAACACAGTTCTTCCCGGAGCACAAGCTCAACACACATCTACCAGGAGCACATGTTCAACACACTTCTTCCCGGAGCACATGTTCAACACACTTCATCCCCGAGCACATGTTCAACACACTTCATCCCTCAGCACATGTTTAACACACTTCTTCCCGGAGCACATGTTCAACACACTTCATCTCCGAGCACATGTTCAACACACTTCTTCCTGGAGCACATGTTCAACACACTTCTTCCTGGAGCACATGTTCAACACACTTCTTCCCGGAGCACATGTTCAACACACTTCCTCCTGGAGCACATGTTCAACACACTTCTTCCTGGAGCACATGTTCAACACACTTCATTCCCGAGCACATGTTCAACACTTTTTTCCAGCAGCACATGTTCAACACACTTCCTAGAGCACATGTTCAACACACTTCCTCCTGGAGCACATGTTCAACACACTTCTTCCCGGAGCACATGTTCAACACACTTCTTCCTGGAGCACATATTCAACACACTTCATCCCCGAGCACATGTTCAACACACTTCTTCCAGCAGCACATGTTCAACACACTTCCTGGAGCACATGTTCAACACACTTCTTCCCCGAGCACATGTTCAACACACTTCTTCCTGGAGCACATGCTCAACACACTTCATCCCCGAGCACATGTTCAACACACTTAATCCCCGATCACATGTTCAACACACTTCATCTCCGAGCACATGTTCAATACACTTCATCTCCCCAGCACATGTTCAACACACTTCTTCCCTGAGCACATGTTCAACACACTTCTTCCCGGAGCACATGTTCATCACACTTCATCCCGGAGCACATGTTCAACACACTTCGTCCCGGAGCACATGTTCAACACAGTTCTTCCCGGAGCACAAGTTCAACACACTTCTTCCAGGAGCACATGTTCAACACACTTCTTCCCGGAGCACATGTTCAACACACTTCATCCCCGAGCACATGTTCAACACACTTCATCCCTCAGCACATGTTCAACACACTTCATCCCTCAGCACATGTTAAACACACTTCTTCCGGGAGCACATGTTCAACACACTTCATCCCCGAGGACATGTTCAACACACTTCATCCCTCAGCACATGTTCAACACACTTCATCCCCGAGCACATGTTCAACACACTTCATCCCCGAGCACATGTTCAACACACTTTATCCCTCAGCACATGTTCAACACACTTCATCCCCGAGCACATGTTCAACACACTTCATCTCCGAGCACATGTTCAACACACTTCTTCCCGGAGCACATGTTCAACACACTTCTTCCCGGAGGACATGTTCAACACACTTCATACCCGAGCACATGTTCAACACATTTCATCCCCGAGCACATGTTCAACACACTTCATCCCCGAGCACATGTTCAACACACTTCTTCCTGGAGCACATGTTCAACACACTTCATTCCCGAGCACATGTTCAACACACTTCATCCCTCAGCACATGTTCAACACACTTCATCCCCGAGCACATGCTCAACACACTTCATCTCCGAGCACATGTTCAACACACTTCTTCCTGGAGCACATGTTCAACACACTTCTTCCTGGAGCACATGTTCAACACACTTCCTGGAGCACATGTTCAACACACATCTTCCTGGAGCACATGTTCAACACACTTCTTCCTGGAGCACATGTTCAACACACTTCTTCCTGGAGCACATGTTCAACACACTTCCTGGAGCACATGTTCAACACACTTCTCCCCGGAGCACATGTTCAACACACTTCCTCCTGGAGCACATGTTCAACACACTTCTTCCTGGAGCACATGTTCAACACACTACATCCCCGAGCACATGTTCAACACACTTCATCCCCGAGCACATGTTCAACACACTACTTCCCGAGCACATGTTCAACACAAGTCATACCCGAGCACATGTTCAACATACTTCTTCCTGGAGCACATGTTCAACACACTTCTTCCAGAACTGAATGTCTATTTTTGAAAGATACTCACGTGTCAGCACTTCAGCACCACCCATTTTGAATATTCTGTTCTGTTCGACAACTTGTCCTTTGACTTTAGCCCACACAAGCTCTGTAGGGTTCAGATGCGCATGATATGCAGGTAGTCGTAGAGAAGTGTGGCCGTACTCTTCAATGATTTTGTCAATATGAGACACCTCTGTCTTATTTGTCTTCCTGACAAGCTGCAACAACTCTGGCTTCAAATACGTGTCTTCGAATTTCACGTTTTCCTATCTAACCATGTCCTAGTTTGAGCTTTCATATTTGAATCAGTTGGGGGATCAAGATGCTGAGCAGCGCATGAGCTGCAGTGGTCAGCGACCCATAGTTGACTGCTCGCGTCAGGGCCAGCGAGCCATAGCCGCCAAGACCCTTCTACACTTCCACGAGGTGATCCTGGATAACAGGCCGCATCAGAGCAGACTGGCTAAGGAAAAGGGATCGAAGAGGGAATGCTAACCCGGTACTAAAAAAAATGCTTGCTGAAGTCGGATGTGTTGGACCGAAAGGTGTAAATATCGCAGCCAAGCTATAAACTACGACACAACGCATTCTGTTCTCTGGACTATATTCTGCTACTTAAGCCCTTTCAGGGTTTTGCAGCGGGAGATTGAAAACGAACGAAGAAGAAGAAGAAGAATCAGTTGGTACTTTGTCTTCCTCTGATACTGTATTGTGCTAGGATGCATTTCATATTACTTGTCATGACCGTCTATCCAGAATTGGAGGCAGTTCATTCGTTATCCAGTGTCTGGCAATTTGTCCATTCATTTCAGTGTGGTAGTCTCTACCGTCATTACTTTGTGTTTGGAAAATAAGTTCAGCGTCATGGACTAGTCCATTTTTACTGCTTCCGGCATACGTTAGTATAATGTGATGAGCTTTGCTGCTTGGAATTTGTCTTTTCTGTTCACCGTCAACTGGTTGCCATTTATTAACATAGGTGTGGTGATCATTGGCCCAGGATTCGTCCAAGTATACAATATCATAGCCTTGTCTACACCGTCTACGTATCTGCCTCAGGTATTTGCTTCTGGCAGCAACCACACGTGGCTTTTTACATATAATATTCCTGCAGGACGGGATAATCAGGGATGTGTTTTTAACTCAATGTATTTGAATGTCAAAACATCTTTTTTTAAAACAGCACGACTGTGTAATATATACCTGTTAAAATGATATGCAATTCAGTGAGGTTGTATTTAATATAACCTAATGACAATTTTTTTTCCAAATACATCAAATTTCTTAGAGAAAAATATATTTCCTCAACGTCATTTATATTCTAAGGTTGCATGCGAAAAATCATTTGGATCTGACATGCAGTTTAATTGAAAATTGCTTCGGACCGTGTTTATGAATTAAAAGACGAATTATAGTATTCATTTCCAATTCAACATTCCTTATTATTTATTTTCCATTATTATTCAGTTTTACTGCCGTCTTTAATATATATTATATTTTAACACAGATTATTCACAAGCACGTCTAAATCTGAATCGGATGAATCCATTCTATTAATACTGAAGAATGTATTTGTCAATACAATTAGCCTACAGGTTCGGGCGAAATTGTGTCCTAATATTAAGTGGTGCATGACTATAGAAACATCATTTCTAAGCAGCGAGTCTGTGCACTACTAATCCTTCTCTGTAATGTAAGAGTCACCGACACACATCATGCATGTCGATCAGTATTCAACAGCAGCGCCTGTTTTTATTGTTACCTTTAAGGATATTTTTGGGTGCACAAAAACAGTAGCTTTATCACAGGAGTTCCTTTAGTCGCGAGCAGAGGCGTATCCACGGAAAATAGCACACGTGGTAATCACTGAAATTGTGCCCTTGTCCACACACCCCACACCCATCCTTTAGATAATTTTAATACCCGTTCAGAAATAAAAGTCAAGCTCATTATAATTTTAATTTAACAAATTATTGGCCTATATGAAAACTACAGCTGCACTTTCCTTTCACTGATATCAATTGGTCTATGATGTTCTCGAAGTCAGCTTCTCAGATTCTTCTCTTTATTCACTCAGGCGCGCAAGATGATCAGGTACAACATACTGATCAGACATGTTAGTCAGGGTCAAACAAAATATACTGGCCAAGACCTTCACTTCGACTTCCCCGTAGCTCTTCATGAATACGAGCTGTGATCCCCATCCGTAGTAGTGAGCGACACGCAGATGGAGCCAAGCATAGCACAACTGACTGGAGGACCCAGGTTCACCTTCATCAGCACACTCGGGATGTGAAGAAAGCTGCGTCAACCCGTCACCTAACATCCTTTTCAGTGCGCACAAAAGAGTAATCCTTCTCATTGTGGGCATTCAACAACAGCAATAACAACAACAACAGCAGAGCAAGACCACAAATTCTGCCTTGACCAATAGAGGCAATCAAATACGAACGTATTAGTTGTTAACTTGTTTAATTTTTTTCTCACAGCTGACAATGGGATAGCAATGTGAAGATTGTAGAAGACGATTTCATTTCCATACTTAGAAATACATTTCAGAAGCTCCTCCGATCTTGATATTTTAATCCTGGACGGACTTGATAGCAACATTCCACAATCCATAATTTATTCATATAGTTGCTGTTGGTTAACATCGGAATTGTACAAATTGCACACATTTTCGCACTTCTTTTTTGGTGTTGTAACTATAGCAACTGTCGACGTCATAATACGATCCTTCGACACTTGGGAAGGAACCCAAACTTGGAGTTAGTACCGGGCAAACGATCGAACATTTCCTTCAATTTTCTCTGTGATGACGGTTGAGTTCCCTTCATAACTCTTTCAATTTTTCTATGAAGACAGTTGAGTGTTCTCTTACTGGCTCTTTTCATTTCTGTTTGAAGACGGTTGTGTGTTCAATTCACGACTAATTTCATTTCTCTGAGAAGATGGTTGAGTGTTTCCTTCATTGTGACAGTTCCAGCTGTAGTATGGACGTTTACGCAGGGGAGATTGGTCTGGCGACTGTGTTCGCTAAGAATTAAAGCTTGTCTGAATGCGTTGGACGAACGCAGGTCACGCACCGTTTCGACACTAGGTCGACAAGGAAACGAGTGGTTAGACACGATAGGTAGATGTCTTTGTCTCTTGCAGGGGTGGGTGTCAGAACTGACCGCTCTGGCGTGTTCCCTTAATGCATATTTCCATTTCTCTGTGAAGACAATTGAGTGTTCCCTTAGTGGCTCTTTCCATTTTCTCCTTGGCCATTCACACGTAGTCTCTCAAGATCTCATCAGTCACTCATTTCTTTCGTCTCCGACGTCTTTCAACGTCAATATTGCATTCTCAACATAGAGTGAGTCCTTCTTAGAGCGAGTCCTTCTTAGAGTGAGTCATTGTCCAATACCTTCCTTTCATCGTTAAAATGATCTCGAAGGAGTTCAAATTCCTGGGCAGCATTCGTGAAAGTTCTTGCTAAAATCTTGCAACCTCTTTTTAAAACGATCAATCCAAAGTTAGATTATGATAACTCAACATGCGGTTATACAGCTAGCTGCCTTACGTCACTTCCTATTTCACTGGTCTCGTTTTATTGTCCTTTATGTCCTGGAAAACTTGGAGTATCTCCTCATGGTACTTGTAGACAGTCCTCACTGCTTCTGTAATTGTACCCCACCTAGTTTAAGACTTCGACTTAACAATCACATGCAAAACGTCTTCGAGTTTTCCCCACTGCTGTCTTGAACAAGAAAATTACACACACAGAGCTTCGATGATTCTAAGAAAAGTGACCATCAATGTATCCTGTTTGGCTGCAAATACCCCGACCAAGTTAAGTGAGGGATTGCCGCAATGCCCAAACACTACCAGGTTGTTTTTCTCACTTATTCTTTGATGGACACCACTTCTGTTTTCAGTCACCAGAGTAACATTGTCATAACACTGTGACCGACATTCTTGTAACTCTACTGCGTCCTTCTCTGGTTGGTACAAGATTTCTTAAGCTCTCATCTTCCTTCTGGCTTATCTGGATGCACCTAAGAAAGAACTGTATATCACGGACTGTTTCTTCTTAGAGTACCTCATTACTTCTGACATCTGCTCACAGTGTGCCGGTCAGGAGTGGAGTTGAACATGAAACAGCAATGCTTGCCTTTACGAATGTTTCTCAGTAAACATATGGCAAACAGGGGATGTAATCACGTTCTGGACACCCGATGACAGATACGATGTGGATCCGATATGACTTTTCAAAGGAGTGGGTCAGTAGTTTCAGTAAGCCAAGAACACTTCTCAAATTGGAGTTATCGACCATCTAAAGTAACTCGCAAAGCCAGATTTCGATCCGCAAGGAATCGAATGCAGTCAATATACCAAGTCACTTCTACGTTTCCTCCTCAATCAGTGACAAGTCAATAACTTCTCTGCTTCCAGCTTAATTTCTTTCCATGTTGTCCTCTACTTGAAGCACTCAACACCACATCCATCGTCGTATTCACATGTTATGTCCACGGGTATTCCTGACAAACCTAACTGTTATGCTCGCCATTGTTGGATTTACCTGACCTGACGTCATCCTCGGCTTGTAACGCATTTGTACTTGATCAATCTTATGATTCTAACAAACTTGTAGCAGACCCAGACCATTCTATGGAACGTGTGGAACTACGTGTTCAGACTACTTGTCTGCCTCCACCTCCAACTTTCGTCTCTTCTGTCCTTCAGTTCATCTTTCCTGTTTCATCGAAGAAAGGTTTCCCGATCTTCTTATACAATGCTCTGAAATAAGGAAAATACACTTTTAATAAGAACATTACATTGCACAGATTATGCATAAAATTCTACACAACCTTCCTGTTGTTGCACCGAACAGTGATGGTATTGTCAAGTTAGTGGTCATGATTGTCAAACCGTATAAAGCTTTAGTTAAACCTAGATTGGAGTACTGTGTACAGGTGTGGTGTCCTTACCGTTAAGGAGATATAAACATGCTGGAAAGGATACAAAGAATTACAGAAAGACTCAGAAAAACCGGCCTACTGTGTCTAAAAAAGAGAAGAATTCGAGGTGACTTAATACAGGTGTATACGATAATCAAAGGAAATGATAAATTATACGATAACACGTTTTTTTTTTTAAAAATACAGCCACATACAAGAACAAGAGGACATAGTTACAGATTAATTAGAAAAATGGTCAAGATTAGATATAAGAAATATATTTTTATGCTAGGGAGTGGGGAATGCTTGGAATGCATTGCCGCGAGAAAAAAGGGAGGCAAGGGCAATTTAAGAATAGATTGAATGTGCATAGGTTTTAGAGAAAAAAATGTGGATGAAATTGGTTGTATACAGACTCTGCATAGTCTTCTAAACCATTATAAAGACGTTAAGTTAAGTTAAGTTATGATACTCGATGCGTTGTAGCATTTTAGATAAGGGAGTTAATACTGGTAACACCTAATGCTTTTCACCGATGATAATCAAATATAGATCCTACATCTGAAAAAAAAAAAATTTATTGCTCACATTCTAGAATGTCTTGTCTCGCTTAAATAGACACTGCTCAGTAGAGCCCTTTCCCCCTTTTTCGAGGGGAGCCCAGGGCAAGAACCATACCTGCCTACCTTCGGTACACCCCTGGTCACGAGTCAAGTCTTCTAATAAATGTAGACGCGGATGCAATTTGGTAATTATTCTGCGATGATCGTAGTATCCTGGTCTCTGTTCTGAGACACAAGAGTCAAGTAAGAGTGAAGATAAAACCTTAAGACATTCCCAATTGTACTTGGCAGATTCAAATGGCGACTATAGTTCAGTTGACACTAATGCACGTTGTCGTGCTGTGGACATTAGTAAAAACTGCTTCAAATGCCCAATTCATTTCATCCGAGGTTAGTTCTTGTTTTTCTACTAATTCCGTTGTTTTTGGTTACATGTATTTATGTTTCCTTCATGAGAAAACTGAAGTGTTTTCTCTTGAAATGTTTGTATTACTGTACTGGCCTGAATACAATATCCGGTCTCGAATACTACTCTAAAACGTTGAGTGTGTCCCGTGTGAAAAATGAAAGACCTTGACTATAATACGTGTACGATACAACTTTGAAACAATAGTCGGAGAAGAAACTGAACTTTAACCGTGTCTTATTTTACCGTAGGAATGAAGGGGAAGATTGAGAAGACAGTTATATGCAGTGTATGTTTGTTAGTAGGGGGTCGCTGTAGTCAAGAGGTTAAGACACTCGTCTCTCAAATGATGAACGGAAACGGTGGGCGATCGAATCCCGCATGTTTCAAGCTACCCCTGGTCTCACGGGAGGTAAGACCAGAGTGCCTACATCCCGAGTTACCTCCAGTCATCTCGACCAATAGTCTTGCCACTGATCCAAGGTAACTCGGGAAAAGAGTGAGATTGATGACCAGCGCATATTCTTTCTTACTATAATCCAAATACAGGGCACATCACATTATTATGACAAAACCGTCTGATGCTGTGGTAATCAACGCTTCTTGATGGACAATAACTTTTGTTTTTTAGTGACAGTGATCACGAGAACAAGTATTGTTATGCACTCGAAAAACATTAGTAACGAACAACATAAGTGAAAGTGAAGTAATAAACAGTCCAGACTTGAATCATGGACATTCAGGTGACAAGAGCGCTATGCCAGAAGATATATATATATATATATATATATATATATATATATATATATATATATATATATATATATATATATATATATATATATATAGAGAGAGAGAGAGAGAGAGAGAGAGAAACAGAGAGAGAGAGACAGAGAGTGAGAGTGAGAGAGATAGAGAGAGAAACAGAAAGAGAGAGAGAGGGAGAGAGAGAGAGAGAGAGAAACACAGAGAGAGAGAGAAACAGAGAGAGAGAGACAGAGAGAGAGAGTGAGAGAGAGAGAAACAGAGAGAGAGAGAGAGAGAGAAACAGAGAGAGAGAGAAAGAGAGAGAGAGAAACAGAGAGAGAGAGAGAGAAACAGAGAGAGACAGAGAGAGAGAGAGAAACAGAGGGAGACAGAGAGAGAGAGAGAAAGAGAGAGAGAGAGAGAAACAGAGAGAGAGAGAGAGAAACAGAGAGAGACAGAGAGAGAGAGAGAGAAACAGAGGGAGACAGAGAGAGAGAGAGAGAAACAGAGAGAGAGAGAAACAGAGAGAGAGAGAAACAGAGAGAGAGAGAGAAACAGAGAGAGAGAGAGAGAAACAGAGAGAGAGAGAGAGAGAGAAACAGAGAGAGAGAGAAACAGAGCGAGAGAGAGAAACAGAGAGTGACAGAGAGAGAGAAAGAGAGATAGAGAGAGAGACAGAGAGAGACAGAGAGATGAGTTAATGTATTCTTCTCTTTCTTCTTTTTTCTTCTTTTTTCTTCTTCTTCTCTTTCTTCTTCTTCTTTCTTCTTCTTTTTCCGCTTCTTCTACGACTTTCTGTAAAGGACGTTTTGACGTTGTGTGCTAGTTTACAGCTAGGTTGCCTTTTCTGCGACTATCAACTCGACACATCCGATTTCAGCTAGCTTTTTGGGGTACCAGGTTTGCCTTCCCACTATGATTCCTATTCTCTTAGTCAGTCTAAAATAGTGCATCATGTTTTCCAGGGCCACAGCCTAGAAGTGGAATAGGGTCTTGGGCAGCTCTGGTTCACTGACCCCGATATAGGAAACCAGTTATGAGTCATTGACTGCTGCCGCTGTATAGCATCTTCAGCCCCAGCTAGGGTATTTGACCAGCATAATAATACTGTTCGCGAAGGCGTCAAATGCCCATACGTAAATCGACCACTACCATGTACAACTGCTGAGGCTGTGTTCATGAGTAGTCCAGCAGTCGACCAGTAGGTCACCCCAAAAATAAAGTTGGCCAATCTGGCCAATCCTTTCCTGATTCGACATTTGCGACTATGGTCGGTATTACCATATATTTTACTGTTAACATTGTCTATAATGCCATATCTTTTACTTTTAACATTGCTTGTATTACTATATCTTTTACTTTTAATATTGTCTATATTACCATATCTTTCACTGTTAACATTGTCGGTATTAACAAATACATCACTGTTAACATTGCCTGTATTACCATATCTTTTACTGTTAACATTGTCTTTATTACCATATCTTTTAATATTAACATTGTCTTTGTCAGTATATATTTAACTGTTAAAATTGTCTTTATCACCTTATATTTCAGTGTTAACATTGACTTTATCGGCATATATTCCACTGTTAAGAGGATCAGTATTAGGATATCATTCTCTGTTAACAGAACGGTGGTTAATGCTGTTGCTGTTGTTGTTGCTGTTGTTGTTGAGAATGCCACGATGAGTAGTTTGACTTTTGTTGTGCTCGCTGGAAAGGATGTTAAGTGGCGGTTGCACTAGTTCTGACGAAATTGTATGGACTTTGGTAAGGCAACTCGAGTATCTGGTCTTTGTCAGTGACTTGGTTCTGTTACCCTATACCCACTGTCAAATGCAAAATAAAATACCTATGATTGATTAGCAGTTCCAGGACTCATATGTAAATACACCAAATCACTTGTTTTGAGAATCAGTGCAACTACCGACGATCAGATTGTGCTGAGTCTTTCATATATCTTAACTTAACTGCATTATACTGGTTTAGAAGGCTCTACAGAGTCTGTTTACAACCAATTTATTCCACTCCGCCGATACTAAAAATGACTGTGATCATCCAATCTATTGTTGAATACATTAACTGACCCTGCCTCTACCACAGTTTGTGGCAATGCATTCCCAGCATTCACTTTCTCTGACTAAATGATATCTAATCTCGACCTGTTTAGCAATATAGACAAAACTGAAGGCCACGAATATAGATGTCAGAATATGAATTTAGAGATAATTGGTGTTTTCATTGCGTTGGGAAACCTATGAAAATCAATAGAAGAAATTAAATCCACTACAAAAATAAAAATCGAGCTCTATTAGTAAAGTTGTTTCTGTTGTGTGGAGCAGAAACGTGGAGGACCATGAAAAAGATAACAAACGTAAAGACTTTCACAAATAGATAAATACGAAGGAAAAAGGGATTAAAGCTGTGTGATAAGATCACTAATGGGAAACTGTGGAAGAATACCGGACATAAACCGGTGATACAGGACACGAAGAGGAGGATTTGTTGTTGGATAGGTCACACGTTAAAGAAAACAAGATATATGATATCATTACAATACAGTCTCTGTTCTGGTACCATTATGGCACGAAAAGTACAGAGACGCTTGTTCATTCATGATGGAGAGAGCTTGAGACAAATATCAAAGAGATTGATGTCGTGGATTAAACTGGAGCAAATGACTCATGGCAAGAGTACTGGGCGTGTATTTGTTGAAAACCTGTGCTTCGCAGAAGGCGGTAAAGGTTTTGATTGATTGATTGGTTGATATTTCTTCAAAAGTTATTGCCCATCGCGAAGAATGATGCCCACAACATCAGACGGTGTGATGTGCGCTGTATTTGGATTATAGTGAGGAAGAATTTGCGCCGGTCATCAATCTCTCTCTTGTTCCGAGTTACCGTGAATCAGTGACTAGACTATTGGTCGAGATGTACACAAAAAACGATGCCTATTACCAGTTGAACAGAAGAGAGCAGGTCTTGGTCTTCAGACTTCGCACTGGCCACAATAGACTGAGGTACCACCTATTCAATAAATTGAAGATAGGTGGCACTGACGAATGCTCGTGTGGTACCGGGAAAATGACCGCTGAACATTTGCTGCAAAACTGCCCGACATACGAGGATCAGAGAAAGCACATGTGGCCATAACCAGTGGCAACAATAGACAAGCTCTATGGCAGTGTCGACAGCCTGAGGATGACCGCTGCTTTTTTCGAAAAAATAAAGGTTGATGTCTGACTGCGTACGATGAAGAAGAAGAAGAAGAAGGTCGAAATGACTAGAGATAACTTGGGATGAAGGCACTCTGGTCTTACCTCCCGTGAGGCGTTGCTTGAAACTTCCGGGATTCGATCGCCTACCGTTTCCCTTCATCACGGCGAGTGCCTTAACCTCTTTACTACAGCGACCACACACCCATATATATATATATATATATATATATATATATATATATATATATATATATATATATATATATATATATATATATATATATATATATATATATATATATATATACATATACTTATACATATATATGTACATTGCACTATTTATTCCTTTCCATGTAAGATACATTCGTAAATGTACTATATTCAGAACGTTACGAATATAAAAAGTAATAAAATACTCTAGTTCTTTATTTGTTACTCTGTTTTAACCGTTTAGTTTTCACGTCCTTTCAGGAATGTATCAATAGGGCACATTTCAAGGTATAGTTTAATTGTTAACTTAAGGCTAACCGAATATACATGGGACCGCAGTAAGACTGAACACCAATAATATCGGGTAGAAGGAAGGTTAACATACGATTGTATATCTTCTTCTGTATTCGTTATAACAAAAATAGCGTTCTGTTACTGTGCGTCACAGTTTACAACCACTTTGCTATATTTACGACACATCAGGTTTCAGTAGGAATTTTTGGGATTGGTTTGTACTTCCGCCTTTCATCCTTATTATCCAAACCAGGCTGCATAGGTGCAGTCTGGTTTCAGGGCCGTCCCTTGGGGACAGAATATGATGTTAATCAGCTCTTATTCTCTGCTGTCAGTGAGGAGGGTTTGTTGTTGGATAGTTCAAACATTAAAGAAAACAAGATAAATGATCGCATTACAAGACAGTCTCTGTTCTGATACCATAGAGGCACGAGAAGTAGAGACACTGCAGCTTTCAGTTTTTAATTGCATTTCTACATTTAAAGGTCTTTATCGAGAACTGGACAAAAGATAACGCCACACAAAAGCAGCGAGTTATTTATTGAAGGCGTAATACCAATCAGGGATTATCTTCATATTTGTACATTGAGTGTAAGATTGTTAGAATTGTTATATTGGCACGACCCAGTTCACCCATCTGTAAAGTTAAGTTGAAAAATAAAATGACTTACTCCTCCATCTGATAAAACTGAAGACATAATACTATAGAGCCTTAATACAACATTCTTTACGACAGAGTCTGCTACGGAGCTACCTTTCAGGGGTGGTAGATGTATTTAAATACCTGGGCAGCATCTTTACCATAGATGTGTGATAGCTCCAGCTGGAGGATGGGCGTTTAGGGCAGGGGAGATTGAGCTGGCGACTCTGGGAAACAAAGGTTGCCTGAATGCGTGCTAATGAAGGCCAATCACCGTCTCGACACAAGGTTAACAAAGGAAACGAGGTCTTTTGCTGGAAGACTAAGTCTGGTACAGGGGAAGGGGGAGGGGGGAGGAGGGTGTTCAGAGCTGAGTTGGGGGTTTGTAACTGATCACTTTGGCGTTCCGAATATGCATAGTTGATGGGTGTTGGTGGCAGTCAGATGCCGCCACTACTGGCTTCGACGATTAAAGTGACAGGAATTCAGGGATAGTACAGATTGTACAGAAATGTTGTTGCTTGAGGCTATAAAATACTATGCAAAGATGAACTCAAACAGACTGGCTAGGAGAGTGACTGAAAGGCTGTCGGAAGTCTGTGAGTGTGGGAGTTTGCTCTTAAGGGTTTATATTGGACACCCTGTGAACAGTAAGATATCTGAATGTGTGTCGTACTTGCAGGACACCTAGTGAACGATGTGTGATCTTATTACATATGAATGTACAGATTCGTGTGAATACGAAAAGTCAACTAAGTAATTGTGAATGCACAGATTGCCTGATTGTAAATGATCTGATTGTATGTAAATGTACAGATTACCCAAGGACAAGATCTGAATGTGTGTGCTATGTGCAGGACACTTTGGGAACGATTTGTGTTCTGATTATATGCGTATGCACAGATCGACTGAGCATCTGACCACACGTGAGTACGTGATCCGATTATAAATGACGTGATCTAATAGTTGTCCATCACAAGTGATGAAGACCACTCTCTTTGTTCAGCCGTGTGGACAGTCGTATCTCTTGCTGTGTCCGCTGAAATGGGTGACTTGCGCGGTGATTTGGATTAAAGTGAGGAAGAAACTGTGCCTTTTGTCAACCTCACTCACAGAGCCTAAGCTACCTTTTGCCAGTGGCAAGACATTCATCGAGACGACTGAAGATAGCATAGGATGCAGATTTTGTCTCAGGGTTACCACCGAAGCCTTTCCGTAAACATGTAACCCGCAGGGTAGAAAGGTGGGAAGGCATCTGCCATCTAACGCAGTTTGTCGTGCCTTTTTGATAACCACAAGAGGTCGTATGGACAACACTCAGCGTGTGAGTGAGTCTGGCATCTCTCCCCAGCTGTATTCATCTCATCATAGTAGCATCTAAAATTCCCACACGCCAAATTCGTGAAGGTGAACCGGCAGAACTAACCCGTGAAACACGACACAGGTATAACTAACTACAAGTTAGTATAAGCGTAGTTCCATTCACTGATTCAGCCGGCGTCCAGACCAGGATAAACGGATGGAAGAAATCACAAAAAAGAACGAAATAACAAGTCCCGACGGATAACAACACCACGTTTCCGTGAACACATGTGTAAGTCGTCGACTAGTGTGAATTCCAGGCAAATCCGTGGTCTGGCGGCATCCATAATGATCCAAAACAGTAGAGAAATGTAGACTCGCAGCCAGTTATGGCGCCATCTTTGCCAGATTTGACGTGATCTAATTACATATGAATGCACAGGTCGCCTGAGCATACGTGAACCGATTGTATGTGGATGTACAGATCACCTGATTGATGGTGATTTGATTATATGTGAATGTACAGAACGACTGAGTACGTAATCCGATCATAAGGACGAGTTTGTGATTCTGTGCTGAGCGTGCAGATAAGGGGGGGGGGGGGGGGGGGTACAGCGGCAAGAGTCTGGGTTACCTAGTTTGGGTGAAACATCGTAAGCTAGTGCTTAAAAACCTCCTATGTAGTTCAATATATACATTATGATTATTTAGTTTAGATGTACTGTGCTTTTAGTTAATATTGTTTTGTTGATATGCAAATTAAACGATAATGTTAATGTTTCCATTCAGGATAGTGTTTACTGTGTTTTCCTGTGTGAAGTTGTGTCGTGGTGTGGAAACATGTTGTAACTCTTTAGATAAGTCAACTACTCATCTAAACCTAGACTCTGTCACATATATTATTTTGGCCCGAGTGACCACGATATCTTTGATAGGATGAGTACTACGCAACTCTAAACACCTTTCGCTTCCACATATATTATTTTGGTCCAGTGACTTAGCATTATTGTTTTTTAAGGTTATGTGTGTAGCTAGGAGTAATGTTGTAGTTATAGTTAGAAGAGAGTGTTAGTACCATAGTCTGACAACCATCAAAACGGGTGAGTTTTTCATATGTTCCATTAATTTTCATTACAGACAGACTTGACATTTTGTATCTTACTTGACAGTCTCGAGAACTAAATAAAAAAACCACACTGGTTTATTCCAAAGAAGAAATGTCCAGACGTCAAGTTAAACAATGTTACCATTGTTTAGGTTTTGGGCACCTGGAAGTTGGTGTGCATTGATAACTTTGAATGGAGAGCAACGAAACAGAACGACAAAGGTAGACCTTGCATGAGAAGAAAATGGGAAGGGCTTAACACTGGAAAGATGCTAGGCGTTGAATTTGCCTAGGCAAATATTGAAAATCGTTGAAAATAAAATTGGATCAGGTCGATTTTTAAAACATAATAAAATTACGTTTGCGGATTAACAATTCAGGCCTGATAAAAGATATGAAGTTTGCAAGAAAACTGAGTTTAAACCTAGTAGTGAAATAATAGTAGACGATGAAGCAATAACGTTAGTGAAGACAGGGTTAGACGTTAAGTTAGGTTATTTCCCCGTGACAGATAGCGATGGGACAGACAACGAAAACGAGGAAGAGATGGACATTATAAAAGTGATGAAAGAGAATAAAGGACGGGTCAAACGAACACATGACGAGTTAAACAACTGGATGAACGAGTTGAAAGAGACTTCAAGTAAACTGCGGAGACTTGAAGCGGTACGTCGTCATTATAGCGGGGTACGCCAACGGTCAAACAAACGTGAAACTTCCGTCCCACAAAAATTTAACACAACTACACGAAATCCTGAAGGCGCGCAAATCAACTGAATCAGAGGTAATAACTATAACACGTTGGAACCCAAGGAGAAACATAAACAAACCGAGAATCAAACAGTCCAGTAATTTGAGACGTCTAACGGGACAAAAAACGAGGTTGCGTTAAGATCAGTGGCCGCTCTCCGAAATCCATCTGAAGCACGCATCGTTGCAAAGGAACGAATAATGATGGCAATGCTAAGCCAAATGAAATACATGTTTGTGGTTATCGTGACCGGTTTATAGGAACTGCCAGACAACTAACTTTTAATCGAAAGATTATCTCAGGACGGATATAAAATTAGGTAAGGGGCGTGGAACAGATATACCGACAGTAAGGACAATTTTCGGGGTATCATTAGAAACTTGGATTAAGGCATATATTTGGGAGTGGATGGGTAAGAATTGAAAAATGACCATAGGTTAAAATTCTTTTGAAGTGATTGTCTGAGAGACACGCCAAATTGATCAGCTAGACTGAGTCTAGTCTGGGCGTTATGGAGGAGCATTTTTTGGACAGCGGAGACCGAGTTTTTAGTGATCGAGCTAGTTACCTCAGACAATAGTAGACTATGTCTGGACAGTCTAATATTAAAATCATTACATAATCAGACAGACGGGTTACTGTTAGACACAGACAAGGGTTGGCAGTAGTTGTAATTAGAGCTAGAAGTAAACCATAGTTCAGCTAATCTACTGTGGGCTGTGGAAGGGTTCATTCTCAGGTACTGACATATGTATAGAGAGTTGACACTAACGAAGTGAAGTGTTGATCTCTTTAAGGAATATATTTTTGTAAAAACACTTAGAAATTGTGTGGTTGTTAAGGTTGTTCATTATGTGCTTTGGTGTTTTTGTTTTGCCTATTTGTTTACAGGTAGTCCAACAAACAGTCCAGTATTGTCTTTGAGATTTAAAGAGTTGTGGAGAGTGAGCGAGAATGCTCAGAAGGATGAATAGTTTGAGTGGATTGAGAGTAGTATTATTTTGAAGGTGTTTATGTTAATTACCTATTGTTGTTTATACTTTTAACACATGTTACGGTTGTGTCTTTGAGTTGGGAAGATTAGGGAATGAGCTAAGTTGCTCGGAAAAATTAATAATTTGAGTATTGATATTGTTCTGTAATATTTGTTGAAACAAAATTATGCCGGTTATTTTTAGTTTTTTTTTTCGAGGATTGATAGTTAGGGAGAAACAGCTAGCTTATTTGGAGGGATGATGTATATGGTCCCCATATGACAAGTCTTTGAATGTAGCCACTCGGACCATGCGTCCCCATATGACAAGTCTTTGAATGTAGCCACTCGAACCATATGTCCCCATATGACAAGTCTTTAAATGTAGCCACTCGGACCATATGTCCCCATATGACAAGTTTTTGTATGTAGCCACTCTGACCAGGCGTCCCCATATGACAAGTCTTTGAATGTAGCCACTCGAACCATATGTCCCCATATGACAAGTGTAGCAGACCCCACTGTTTGCCCTGGCCGTTATTCTAACTTAGAACATTCTCACACTCATCCACATCATCATGACCATACTCAGTAAATGACATATCACACAGCAGGTGGCATATTTATTATATCATACTCATATCATAGAATGAGCAGAGAAATTACAAACACAATATAATACATATCTTAACTAAACATTATACTAAAACGGGAATTGTAAGCATTAGCTATTGATGGAATTCCCAACTAACTAAAACCCAGTTCTATTGCCTTGCAATTACATCACACACACATCGCCATAACTGCGTCTTCAACACACTTTATCAAATACTCTTCCTCACTGAAATCCGCTCAGGCGGGCGATCTCGACATAACTCGTTCACAATGTGTCCTTGCTTACAAACACACGTTCAGATTATCTATTAATGCAAAACTCACACACCTATTTGAGCGATCCTGTTCTATCACTAAACATTCGTCCAACAGTCTATCAATCGCTCCTTTACCTAAGTCGGTGAGTTAAACATACTATCCACATTCAGTCTCTCTCTCTCTCTCTCTCTCTCCTCCTCCATACTGCCTCTCTCTCTCCAGCCTGTCTCCATCCCTCTATCCAGCCTCTCTCTCTCCATTCCTCTATCCAGCCTCTCGAGCTAAACTTTGTCTCGAGTTATATATCCTCAAGCAAGGCCAGAGCTTGACCAATCGATCTCAGGTGATGGTCATCTTCGGTCCCATTGGACGAAACACTTTGCACACCTATCACTCATTCTCTCGCAGCAAGCGCGCTGCCAATTTAATCTGTCCATCAATCTCCCCCTACCAAAATCGGAAGGCCAGTGGTCAGTTTCTACCTGTCCACATTCCTTAACCCAACTCTGTTCTCCTTTGCTGAGACGGTGAGTGACCTTGACATGCATTCAGGTAGCTTTAAGCTTTAACATGTTCAGGCATCCTAAACTCCCCTTGCTCCGGCGGGAACTGTTACACAAGTCTTTGAATGTAGCCACTCGAACTATATGTCCCCATATGACAAGTCTTTGAATGTAGCCACTCGGACCATATCTCCCCATATGACAAGTCTTTGAATGTAGCTACTCGGACTAATTTGTCCTCATATGACAAGTCTTTAAATGTAGTCACTCGAACTAATTTGTCCTGATCTCATATGACAAGACTTTGAACGTGGACACTCGGACCATATGTCCCTATATGAAGAAGTAGCTTACTCTAGTCATTCAACTTCCATCTGTCCACCTTTTCTGGGCTATTAGATTGATTTTACATTTCTACCAAATCTGAACTGTCTTTTTTTGTGTGTGAACGATATTTCGTCTTTAAAAAAAAAATCGAATCACTATTATACAACATCCTGGTGATGTGCATGTGTGCCACTTTAAAGAGTTATGGCTCAACAACCACATCTTCATTGTTTATGCTACTTGTTATTTACTTTCATTTACTTTTCAGTCTAGTTGTGCCCTTAAAGGCCGTCGGAAACTTACGTTGCCTATCTTTAGTCAATCTGGTGTTGTTGAAGGATTTATGCTATTCCATCTGTTCATCTGCCATGTGGTTATAATCGTACATTGTGATTAGTTATGTTTGTGTTATAGGTGTACAGTGGTAGTTGATCAAGTTGCATTCTTATAGCATTATAACACACCTTTATGTCTTGGTTTACAGTCAGCACAAGGAATAATTTCGAATTTGATCTCTACTGGTGATACTACTTGTCTTTACAGGCATTTAATTTCACATGTATTCGCCTCCCGTATCATGCAAATGAACCAAATGTGACATTGGCAGTATAGATTTGGTATAACTTTACTGTTTATCAGTTGTTGTTTTTTGACTAAAGTGAAGTTCGGGTGTTTAAGTAGTAGTGACATATGATAAGTCACAGTAAAGGCTTTCTCGCTTCTATTTTCAATTCCAAGCGTTTTATCTTTTAATAAAATGCTTCCAAGACGCTTGAACAATGGGGCCTGTTCAAGTCTGCTATTGCTTACATATATGGCAAGCGGTTCTTGTGTTCTGCTAATCTTCATAGTATCTCTCGCTGTCCTTCTTTCTCTCTCTCTCTCTCTCTCTTTCTCTATCTCTCTCTCACTCTCTCTCTCTCTCTCTCTCTCTCTCTCTCTCTCTCTCTCTCTCTCTCTTCTCTGATATCCTCATTTCGATACTATTTCCTTTATATCCTGTGAAAGTATGATTTTGGAGTCTATCATCGCCTTCGTATAATAGACTTTGTTCGCCTTACAAAAATTTTCGCAGGTATTGAATTGAGATCGCTTCTTGCGTTAAACTCTACCTCTGGTGTTGCAATCTGACAGACATATGTTGTTAATCTATCTATGTTAATATTGACCAGCAATAGTAAAAGCAGACACCTCTGTCATTACTTGCTCCATGAACGCAGTAGCTCTATAACAGTTTTACTTCTATAAAATCAATACCGTGTTATGGTTAAATCAATAATATGACATTCATGCACAAACTGTATTTGTCTCAAAACATTAGATCTAAAGACCGATCATCGTCGTGCATCCGGATGTGTGAATGCGTCTTTTTTCAAATTTTTATTGACAGAGAACGTGTTTCCTGAGTTCAGATATTAGCACAGATTTATGTGGCAGCATTCATGGGAATCAGACATTGACGGAGATAGACGAGAAAAGGTATGGTCCTATTGGAGTACCAGAGGGCACGACTTGTTGGATAGAGCTGACAACAGGACAGATTGATATGGTCATATGTCAGGCTGGCAAGTGGACATCTACAGGTTTTGATCTCGGTAATATAGAAGCAATAACAGATAACAACAATACTTGCTTATATGCAGGGATTATAAATAACTGTCTCCCCGCAAACACACAGTCCTCTTGCATTTCAAGCTGTCTAATTTAGATTGGTGACTAGAGCTGGCTTCGCATCTGAGTGGTCCTGGGTTCATTCCCCAGTTGAGGCGGTAATGTTTTTTTCAGACCGCAATGGTTCCCGGGTCGACCCAGCCTTAAATGGGTACCGGTTCAGTCCGGGAAGTAAAAGCGGCGAGGGAGAGGAGATGGCTACCGCCCTCATATAGCCGAGCCTTTGAAATGTGAGATCGTTAACACCTCACACTCCTACGGCAGTAATGCTTTACTTTACTAGAGTTAAGCGAGTCAATCAGACTGTCGATATACGTCGCTCCAATGGTTGTGGGTTGTGTGCGTGTGCGTGTGTGTGTTCTAGCCCTCTAAACTGATTAAAACGCACACCAGCAGCAGCCTACACTCGGGGCCATATATTGTTTAGAAGAAATTGTGCACTTGGATATTTTAATTAAACAACTGTGTGGTGTTTTTGTTAGCCATTGTGAATACGGTACTGTGATACTTGATAGGCTCATATTCATCAAAAACTGCCGGCTAACATTGGTCATAGCCTACCAAGGCCGCAGCGTGACAGCTCACAGAGCTGATAAAAAACGAAAGTAAACGGATTAAAACGTATACCAGTGAGTGATAGACCTCAATCGCGGACCATATTAAATGTACATTTGGAAACATTAATTCATGAATGGGAAGTGTTTGGTTAACATTGTGAAGATTGGAATAGGTTCATCGGAACACGCCCAGTGAACACTGTTCACAACTTAATCGAGACAGCACACATAAGCAGGAAGACGAGGAGACAAGTGGCGTCTAACACACTGCTGCTTTTGGCTTGGCTTCGTTCGTTCTCAATCTCCCGCTACCAAACCCTGAAAGGGCTTAAGTAGCAGAATTTAGTCCAGTGAACGGAATGCGTTGTATCGAGGTTTACAGATTTACTGCGATATTTGTACCTTTCGGTCCAACACATCCGACTTCAGCAACGATTTTTTGAGTACCGGGTTAGCATTCCTTCTTTGATCCCTTCTCCTTAGCCAGTCTACTTTACTGCAGCCTGTTATCCAGGATCACCGGGTGGAGGTGTAGAAGGGTCTTGGCAGCTCTGGTTCGCTGGCCCTGATGCTACCAGTGAGCTATGGGTCGCTGACCACTGCAGCTCATGCGCTGCTCATCATCGTGATCTCACTTCTGCTTTTGATCAAGTAGAAAGGATACTACTCTAGTTAAGATAAGTGATTACCGGTGCTCTATATTGGAGTAAAGAAAAGTTATATAGTACCCTGCCATACATACTGTAACAGTTGGGTAAATAGGGTTAGGCATGGGGCTACAGAAACTATGTCACACAAATTTCATCGTATATAGACAGGTATAGATAATGTTTAAAATTCGCTCCGATTATGATTAAAATTTTTGAGGATTTTCGTATTTAATACCAGCATGTTGTGTAGGAAGTAACAATGAAACACAGTGTGCAGTTAGTTGGGATTCGTGGATTTTCGCCGTGTTGTTTGAGGATTTTCGTATTTAATACCAGCATGTTGTGTAGGAAGTAACAATGAAACACAGTGTGCAGTTAGTTGGGATTCGTGGATTATCGGTGCGTTGTTCATGCTTTCGAGATATAACTGAGACGTCACAAGTGGTCTCGAGAAATTGTGAACGGGACCGAGATGTAACGTGAGAAGGTTAGCGGAGACAACCGAGGAAAAACCGAGGAGATGAAGCTGTTTAACAGGGCAAGGCAGATCATCTATTAGAAGGATAATTTGTATGACAAACCACAAATAAGAGTCATTCTAGAAACTAAGGAGAAAGTGCACCGACGTTCATGTCCAAGAATTCAAGGTAACTTAATACAGGTTTATAAGATAACCAAAGGAACGGATAAATTAGACTATAACAAGTTTTTTTTCAAAATACAACCACCTACAAGAACAAAAGGGCATACAAATTAACTAAAGAAAGGTCCAGATTAGATATTAAGAAATATTTTTTTAGTCAGAGAGTGTTGAATGCTTGGAATGCATTGCCATATGAAGTAGTGGAGACAGTGAGAATTAATGCATTTAATTGGATGCGCGTAGCTTTTAGAGCAAGGAAATGTACATAAAATGTTGTATACAGACTCTGCAGAATCGTATTAACCAGTATAAAGACGTTAAATCTCCAGTAGATGACATAAAGAAAGTGAATGCAGAAAGAGAAGCAGAGGAGACAACGGAAAAAAGAGACAGAATAAAATCAGTCAGACTTGGTTTTAAAAATGTGCGTATCGGCAACTTGACTCTACACGCACTAGCCAATGTGAAGCCATTCGCCAAAAAATAGTCCATGACGTTGACATCCTTATGATGCAGGAGACATGCTTGGAGGAGAATGTCACCATCAGATGTTTTGAATACAGTTATTATGATAATCCACGAGAATCCGAAAGACGGAGACTGGCGATGTATGTGAACTAATAACTCTCCACACTCCCACACACGGATATACACTAGTGCCAATAAAATTAAAGATGTCGAACTGCTGGCGATTTAAGTGCTATTCAAAAACCAAGATTGGAGAATGTATCATCTGTGTGCAAACATCGACCGCCAAATTTCTGAGAGAAAGTGAGATTTAAAAAAAATTTAATTGTCACAGATGTCTGACAAAAAGTAACACAAACCTCACAATTGTGAATGAAGGACGCCCAACAAGTTTGGCATCTCGACCTGGGGAAGCACATGATGATGTTATCGAGCTGGAACTGATGTTAATGGATGCTGCACCATCCACACACTGACATGTACTGGAAACACATGATAATGACCATGTACCTTGCGTCGTCTTTATCACCAAAGGAAAACCAACCAGACACATGGAACTTGAATATGTTTTCAGATATGAAGCACATGAGCAGACCAATGATTGACATAGACTGTGTCCCATAATTGGGCGCAGGACAACGTGGTCCCTTTATTGCCCAATCACCCTGGTGGAGTTAACTTGTAGAACAGGCATAGGCAGACAACGAGATAGCAAGAGAAGAGTGGCGAAAAATAAGAAAGAGTCGGCTAAGAATGTCGACCAGATTAATGTTGTGAACGATAAAAAATCGTAGAATCCCCAAATGCTTTAAAGACTTAGCGAGGGAATCGAAAAACAATAGGTGGGAAGAATTTATCACAGGTGTGGGCAATGATACTATCCTCCAGACGTTCTGGCACATCCTTAGAACGATGAATGAAAGAATACAATTCAGCTCATCTCCACTATTCAGACCCAAAAGGGACGTTCTGACTACAGATGGAGAGTAGGATTTCCGGTTTTTTAACCAGCAAGTTGCCCAGACAGACAAAGGAAACAGGGTTGTGCGTCAGGAAATTATGAAATGTGTTCTAGACACTGGCGTAGCAGAAGAGGCTTATGCAAACTTAATAAATGAGGCAGAGGTGGCACATATTATAGATTCCAGCAAGAACACTGCCCCAGGTCCCGATCTAATACAGTTTGGCGATATCAAGTAGCTGAATGAGGCAGATAATAGAAATGATGTGAATGATTTCAATACTAGTATAAAGAAGGCATAAATCCATTAAGACTGGCTCCATAGTTATCTACGCTCAAACTCAAATAATGGCAAAGAGTCCACGCTCTTCAGTATATATAGAATAATCTCTCTACGTGACGTATATGACAAGATGCTGGATAAAATAGTAGCCAGAACAATTAATGTCTCATCTAGAGCTTACGCACATTTTACCTGTTACTCTCGGCAGTTACAAACCAATGAGAAAGACCTGGGATAATGTTGGAACAGTTGCATATGATGTGTATGAGGACTTCCAGTTTAGGCAGAAGACATTAAGCAGTTGGCCCAGAGCTCGAGGATACGTATAACAAAGGATTTATTTGGGACTCTGATGCATTGTTTGACATTGTATGAAATCAACCAATGGTTGGTAAGCTGGACATCAGCTGCCCTGATGGATAGAATAGTCGCACTCCGATTTGAATCTTGCACACCAGAGTTCATGCAAATATGCACAGGACTGTCGCAAGGTTATACACTCTCTTCTATGAAGTTCAACATCTACACAAACAAGATGCCATCATTCAACCAACAATTCAAGGGTGAACACTAACATTTGTAGATAGGATCCTGATGTACATATCTGTCTCAGATAGGCATGAGATAGTCGGAGACATCCAGGAGACCTTACATGCAATCTCACAGCTGTGTGTAGATTCCAGCGATTAAATCAATCAGAAAAATACCTGGAGGATGTGTTGCTCTTTGAACAACTCTATAGTGAAGGTTGACATCCCGTGTATTACCTTTGATGGATGTGCTATTGACAGGTCTGTCAGGATGAAAAATGTCGGAGTAGCTTTTGATCGTATATTCTCATAAAGATAACAGGTAGACCAGATCATACATAGGTGCAAGCGATGCCTGGCAGCAGCTAAAAATTATGGCAACGATATAGGAAACAAAGTTGATGCACGGAGTTAAATACCATTCTAATAACTGCTCTACAATTATGCGCAATGTGCCTATCCGGTCTGCATATGATCTGTTTTGTCTGCAACCTGTCTGTTCGTCTCTTATCTTGGTATTCACTATGTCTTTAAGTCTGTTAAGCATAACTATGCTTAACACTTTACCAGGTACTAACAAGATTATATTCTGAAAGCAGACGCTTTTTTTACAGCCGTGAGCAGAAAACAAGTTAAATTACAAAGAACAAAGCGTGCCACTTTCGTCACTAACAGATGGGAGAATGGCGGGTTGGCCTTTACAGCTGAAAAAGGTGGGTCATTATTATTTAACCAGAATGTATTGTTTCATCAACATGAGTTCATGCATGTACGATTGCAGTTGTATTTGAACCGTGTAAATATCGTCATTTTATAACTCAAACATTAGCACTAAAAACAGTATTCTTCTTCTTCTGCGTTAGTTCTCAATCTCCCGTTACCAAGCAGTAAACAGGGCTTTGTAAGTAACAGGGTGTAGTCCGGATAAGGGAATGCATTGTGTCGCTAGTTTACAGCTTGACTGTAAAAACAGTATAATATAGATAACAGTGTACACTTATATAGCGTGTTAAATACTTGTAAATCCTTGAGGGATGATATATAAACCAGATTTAAATATATATTTATATGGCACCGGTTTCATAAGTTAACCAACTTGTCGACCCAAACATACCTCCATCGTAGATTCGACAAAAGAGAATAACACAAGTGAAAATAACGAACATAATTAAATGAAGTTTAAAATATAAAGCAAATCCTGGACACAGCACATTTATGTTAGCAATTTGTGTATGATTTATCTAAACTATAAAACAGAATTTACACGTATCTGTTTGTCCGTCTTGCAAAATATCTTGAACTGTGAGCTCCAGCGACCTAAAATCCTTACAGCTCATTGTCTGGAATTTCTAGGTCAGAGCAATATTTTGTTCTCCTGCGTGCTAAGAATAAATTTCTCTGCGGCCGACATGGAGTGATAATAATGCTATCTCAAGAAAAAACCGAAATAAAATATGTATATATGTTTGTGTGTGTGTGTATGTGATAATTTGAAATGTAGATTCGATAACTACTCTACAGATAAAATTAGACAGACAAAAAAATTGGAACTGGACGACAACTTTTCCTATCTTGGAAACCTTAGAAATATAACAACTGAAAATGGGAGATACAAAATGGAAATCATGAAGTGAATAGGAATGACCAAATCAGTTTTGCACCAACATGAGACACAAATTGACATCCAAGCAAGTCATTCCCGAAATAAAAATGATGGTGATCAGGTATTATGAACATTTATATTTACAGTATGGCGCATGAGCATGTACAGTGAACAAACGATTAGAAAAGAGTTGATGCCTTCGAAATATGGATATATCAAAGAATGGATCGCATGTCTCTGTGAACATTAGGAGTGCAAAGAGAATTGATGAACGAAATCAGAATACGACAGTTAAATTATTTTGGTCATATAAAAAGACAGAACACATTTATTTCTGAAGACAATAATGGAAGGATAGGTGAACGGTAAACGTGCCAGAGGTAAACAATGATTTCATTTGGGGAATAGTATCGATTTTTCAAACAATGGACACGGAAAAACATGTCATTTTGTATCATCAAGGCAAGAGACAGAATGTTCGAAATCCATTACAGACTACCCTCGAAGTGCAGATAGCACTTGAACTGAACTGAACTTTCAATCATAAATTCTAAGGAAGAACTGTTTTTTTTACAAGAAAATAAATACATTAATAATGAAAGCAAACTAGGCTTGTCTTGGCGTGGCTTCTTTCCTTCTCAATCTCCAGCTACCAAACCCTGAAAGGGCTTAAGTAGCAGAATGTAATCCAGGGAACGGAATGCGTTGTGTTGTAGTTTACAGCTTGACTGCGATATTTGCACCTTTCGGCTCAACACATCCGACTTCAGCAAGCATTTTTTGAGTACTGGGTTAACATTCTCTGTTCGATCCCTTCTCCTTAGCCAGTTTGAGCTCTTACTTCTTGATCTACGTTTTGCAAAAGAAGACCTCCGCTATTTTCAATTAAAGTCAGCGTCAAGAGCGAAGCTAATCAAGATTGGTAGTTGTTTGCGAATGCCCACAATGAGTAGGTTACTCTTTTGAGCGCTCTAAAAAGGGCGTTAAGTGGCGGGTTGTCGTAGCTTTCCTCACATCCCGAGCGTGCTGGCGAAGGTGGACTGGAGTCCTCCAGGTGGTTGTGCTATGCTTGGCTTCATCTGCGTTTCACTCACTACTACAGGGATCACGTCGAACCTCATCTTGTTAGCCAGACTGTTGTCCTCGACAACAGCCCGTTTCCAGGACGATCAACGAGGAGGCCAGGTGAGGGTCTTGGCCAGTATATTTCTCCTGACTCTGGCTAATATTCTCTGACCCGTGTGCTTTGCCTGACCAGACGTTAGCCTCATCGTCCTAGATAGGTAGTTAAAAATGGTAATACAATATAAATAGCTTGAGCAACACACCAAGTGCGTGATATTCTTAGTTAACTTGAAGTCAAAACGTCGGAAGCATCTTATGACCTATTTAGTTTTTAGGTTTTATTGTTTCTGTGCTTGATAAATTATTGCTTCACTTTCAAAAGAAGCGTTGCAACAGACCAGCAAACAAGACGATGCAATGGGGTACAGAAACCAATCAAATTCCTCTAATTCATAGGGCTGAAAATATACTGTTCAAAGTTGTCTTTTAGCATAATTAAATGTTTTTCAACTAAATCGAATATTACTGCTTTGTCGCTGTTTGTAACTTCAACTGATTGATGCAATATCTCTAATTAACACAGTACAACGAAATTCTAGTTTTATTTTAAAGCCATTAAATTTGTATTTATCAAAATACTAGCAAGAACCCACAAATAAAGATGGCTTTAAATTAATAATTTGTCTGGAAGAAACAATCACGACGGAAGTAAATCAAAAGCTCCTAGTGATTGAGGCGAGCGTTTCTTTCTTACTGAATCTGTAGCTCGTTTTGCGGCGATCTTATTAATATGATGCTCCATTAGAATTCGTCTGCAATGCTTAAATTTACCTTTTTTACTCGAATCAAAAACGTAGATCTTAAAGTTCTCCCATTGCTTGCAGTTATTTTTAGTTCATCGGTCCAGTGTTGTCCGGAATTCAAATTTCACCTGTTTTAACATAAATTCCCGTTTATATTGACATATGTTTACAGGTATTTTCCGATTAACGTCAATGTAAATTCGTTCGACAGAGAACAATAATTATTGTATTTTATATTTTCAAGTGGGCTTTGCATGTTCCTATTAAGTTTCTTTAGGTGTTCTCAAAAGTATCCAACACATTGACAAAAATGTTTAACATTAAGTTATTTACTAGCAATATTATATATTTTGATTTGTAAAAAATGTCTAACCTCGTTTTGAAGGTCATACAGTCTCGCTAAAACTGTGCCTCTTGACAGCCATCGAACATCTAGATTTTATCAAGTCAACAATCATCATACACTACTGAAAAGTTTTTGATAGTTCCTCCGGTAAATTTTAGGCCAGGAGTGATTCACAATGAAGACAACAGTGCATGGCTTTATCTGATGTATTGTTTGTTGTTAACGCATTAGAACCTTTTCTTCTCTCCACGTCATTGTTGCGGGGTTCCAGCGGTGCAGACAATTATGCAACGCTACCCTTGAATGCCATGGACTTTTATAAAAATCGTTTTTGTGAGAACGATTGTCTTATAACGCACAAACTATCTTCAAGCTCTTTGTCAGAAGCTGTAACAGTGACATAAATAAATTTCTATCAATTAATCTATTTCGACTATCTATGAAATACTCAACCCAAATGTCCTTCTTGGTATGGTAATGTTTTTGTTAAAGGTGTTGAGTTAACTTACTGAATACCATGGATTTGGAGATGAAATATCTCTACACCTCGTACATCTACGTGATATCTACTCTTACTTGCACAAACTAGACATTGTTGTTTTCTTTCCGCAACACTGGGGCTAGGCTCATAATTTTAAAGTACCTGATATGCTGGCAGTAAAACGTAACTTTTAGACAGTGTACACACACGCACGCACGCACAGACACAGACACACACACACACACACAAACACACACAGACACACACACAGACACAGCCACAGCCACAGACACATACACATACATATACATACATACATACATATATATATATATATATATATATATATATATATATGTATGTATATACAGGTACACATATTTTCTTTGTCCGTCCTTTGGTATCCTGCCTCCGATCTATGAGGTGTCAAATGACAATTTCTCAGATACGTATCCTATTTACCCCTTTATAAATTCCCCCATTGACACATTCTGTCATTCTTCTGTGATTCGCTAGTTGTTGCTTGTTATGCCAGATAAAGTATATTGGTCGTAACGTAGGTTTGGTTGGTGTTTTCGTCTCCATGCGATATCTAACCATGCCTATTTTTAATTTGTTTTTCACTTTTTTGTTTTTTTACACTTTATTCAAAAGTGTCACCGCAGCCTCGTCTTATTTTAAATGAAAACCGAATTTACGATGCGTTATTTTACACGGAGACATGTAAAACGTAAAACGTATTATCGCAAACAATACCTGCTTCCACTTCTAGCGCTAGATGCACACTGACCAACAGAGAAAAGTAGGCATGTTCTCCAAGTGTGCGATTTTTGTCACGGCACAGATTAGCAATTCTCTTGCTTCTCAGTGCAATTTTTTATAGACGTAAGACGATCACTGATGTCTTTTGGTGGTTTGACAAGCTGTAGAACGAGGGAAAATCTGATGGCGAATCCAACAACAGCCTAGCGTCTTTCCTTGTTTTTGCGTCCCCTCTAGAAGAGTGTAAAACCGCCATGAGCCTATCTGATCTGACATTGACCAAGTAGACTTGTCTCACTGAGTCATGATATCTAGGTTGTGCTGTGCCCTTGCCATCAATACGTTATATCATAGAAGGCTAATCACTCACTGCTAGTCTCCTTTTATATTATAGAGGGGTTATTTCACAATGCTAGTCACTTCAAATACAATAGTGGGGTTATCACACACTGCTAGTCGCTTCATATATCATATAAAGGTTATCACACACTGCTAGTCACTTCATATATCATAGAGAAGTTATCATACACTGTTAGTCACTTCAAATACAATAGAAGGGCTATCATATACACGTAGTCACTTCATATATCATAGAGAGATTATCACACACTGCTAGTCACTTCATATATCATAGAGAGGTTATAACACACTGCTAGTCACTTCATATACCATAGCATACCACACCAGCGACCACAGATTCTCGTTAAGAGGATATGAAATCTTCCAACTGGACAGAAACGCTCGACCAAAAGGGGAAGTCCTGACTGCTATCAAAAATAAGTACCCGGCCTGGGATAATCAGAGGTCCAAGCTACAAGATACAGAGCACAAAAACAGAATTCAAACTCTCACGGCTGGTGCCAAAATAGAAAAGAATACGATCACTGTAACTCCTTCCCCTTCCCCCCCCCCCCCCCCCCCAGTACTATGTAAAAGCTGACTGAAGAGGGTTGTACATGTGGCAAACAATCTCAGAATGAAAAACTATTACTATTGAAACCACCAGTGCGAGGGCGGCAGTGGAAGAAATGGTGACAGGTAAAAGGAATGAAAGCCATATAGTCCTGCTTACAGATGCCTTGGCCGTAGTCACAGCACTAAAAAGCCAGAAAAATACTGAACTTAATGATTTAAGAGCAGTACTCTGTCAACTATGCCAGCAGTCCGCACCAAAAAGGGTAGTGGTACAGTGGGTTCCATCCCACTGTAACATCCAAGGCAACGAGGAAGCAGACAGACTGGCAAAAGAAGGTACAAAACTACCACAACCAGATACTAGTATGACATACAAAGAGTCAAAACGGCTTATTTGAGCTAGATACATGACCAAATGGGAAACCGAACATACTGGCTACACAAAAAACGATGCCTATTACCAGTTGAACAGAAGAGAGCAGGTCGTGGTCTTCAGACTTCGCACTGGCCACAATAGACTGAGGTACCACCTATTCAACAAATTGAAGATAGGTGGCACTGACGATTGCCCGTGTGGTACCGGGAAAATGACCGCTGAACATCTGCTGCAAAACTGCCCGACATACGAGGATCAGAGAAAGCAGATGTGGCGATCACCAGTGGCAACACTAGACAAGCTCTATGGCCGTGTCGACAGCCTCAGGATGACCGCTGCTTTTTTCGAAAAAATAAAGGTTGATGTCCGACTGCGTACGATGAAGAAGAAGAGAAGAAGAAACCACCAGTGCAATATGCGGACTCCCTGTTGAGATGGCCCTGTGCTTCACTTGGAGAGAAAAAGGGAATTCCCAATTATTATTATTGTAATTATTTAATTAAAGTTTACCGAAACATGGTTTCGTTCCGATTTAGTTTGTGATATATATTTCTCTTTCTTGACAGCTACTGAACCCCCAGTTATAACTTGTCCACGCTTTCCTACTCGTATCAACACCGAGAAGGGCAAGGTCACGACCAGTGTTTTCTGGGAAATACCGACAGCTAACAATACAGAGAACGGTGTGATAAGGTAAGTCTTTCTGTCTTCTTTTCAATTTTTTAGAAACATCGATGTGTTTAATCCTTAACTGGGATCAAGATGCTGAGCAACGCATGAGCTGCAGTGGTCAGCGACCCATAGCTGACTGCTAGCATCAGGGCCAGCGAACCATAGCTGCCAAGACCCTTCTACACCTCCACGTGGTGATCCTGGATAACAGGCTGCAGCAGGGCAGACTGGCTAAGGAGAAGGGATCGAAGAGGGAATGCTAACCTGGTACTCAAAAAATGCTTGCTGAAGTAGGATGTGTTGGACCGAAAGGTGCAAATATCGCAGCCAAGCTGTAAACTACGACACAACACATTCCGTTCTCTGGACTACATTCTGCTACTTAAGCAATTTCAGGGTTTGGTAGTGGGAGATTGAGAACGAACAAAGAAGAAGAAGAAGAAGAAGAAGAAGAAGAAGAAGAAGAAGAATAATCCTTAACTAGCAACAGTTCTAATATAAAACGCAAACATTAAACAAATAATTTAAATTAAACTATATTATATCAAACATCTGTCAAGGCGACGGCGTGGCCTAGTGGTCAAGTGGCACGGCTCCCAAAAAACTGAAGGTGCTGGGTTCGATCCCCATCACAGCACCAGCCGTTACCCCGGGGAAGCAAACCCTTAGAAAATGCAGGAGGAAGCAGACCCTTACATAAAATGCATGCTGAAGTCGGATGCACTGGGTCGACAGGCGCAAAATAAAAACCACAGTGCAACGCACACCGCCTTGGGGATTAGAGAAATAAGGCGAACGCCAACAAAAAACAGAACAAAAACAAAACAAAACAAAACATCTGTCAAAACATTACAGGTCACAATGAAATACACGCCAAGTTCCACCCTCTTAGCTGACTTGAAATTGTTGCAAGTTTTGTAGTTTTTAGTTCCTACATTTTGGGATAGCTGACCCCATACCCAACCATCTATAATCGCCTTTTACAGCATGCTTCTATGTGACTGCGGCGTTTTCTTTCTTCCCCAGTAAAAGACCACGGGACCAAATAGAGGAATATATATGTATATATATATGTGCGTGTGTGTGTGTGTGTGTACGTGTGTGTGTATATGTATGTATGTATGTATGTATGTATGTATGTATGTATGTATGTATGTATATACTCGTACATACAGTATTAGTGTTGTTCTGTCAAGTGTGTAATATAGAAGGTGATTAGCAAGTGTTGCCTGATGTACCAGAGGTGGAAAGAATGATGCCCCTATGCAATCTTTCAAGCATGTCGTAAAAAGCAAATAAGAAAAGTTGCGCATGAACTAGCAAACTCATTATATAAAGTAATTGCTACTCAATTCATCAGTACATGTGTTTGTTACAGTCTTCCCGTAGGGGTGGGATGGGGAGGATGGGGTGGCTGCTGTACTTGTGATCTTATGTTTCAAATTAAACGTAAAAACGAAAGAAGAATTGATACCAATGATTGTTTAACGTAGAATAAAGTTATTTTAAAACTATAAAACGTGGAAGAAAAAATGTTTTTTGTGAAAGTCTCTGACAGCTTAAGTGGAAGCTTAATTCTCTGTGATGTGCAGGAACAAGATGTGAAAGTCTCTGACAGCTTAAGTGGAAGCTTGATTCTCTGTGATGTGCAGGAACAAGATGTGAAAGTCTCTGACAGCCTAAGTGGAAGCTTGATTCTCTGTGATGTGCAGGAACAAGATTCTAAATGTTGTCTTTACAAACCATGTAAAAACCATTAGTCTTGAACACTTGGAACCAGAACTCACATGTATTATGGTGCCTTGTGCCGTGTGATCCGCTTTAGGAATAATTAATTGCACATCGCGGTTTTTTAGGTCTTGGGGATGTAACTTGCGCTGTATTTGAATAATAGTGAGGAGATTACTGCACAGGTCATCAACCTCACTCTCTCGTCTTACGCTACCTTGGACTAATGGCAAAATGACCAGTCGAGACGAATGGAGGTAATTCAGGATGCAGGCCGTCTAGTTCCCCTTTGAGACCGGTGTCGATTGAAACTTGCGGGATTGATCGTCCATCCTTTACAGCCATCACTTTGAGAGGCGAGTACCTTACTCTGGACTACATCGACTACAATATGACATAACAAAGTTTTGATACGGGATGTCTTAGACTATCAAATACTAAATCTCTATGTTTACAAATGAAAAGCAATGGTGATTAAAACTTAAAAAAACCCCGATAAAATATGTGAGTCACATTGAAGTGCATACATTAAAAAGGCAAAGTTAGTCTAATTACATATAATGTTGTCAAAGATGAAGTGTTACAGATTACATGGGGTGGCCAGTTCTTTTCATCGCTCCTCTTCTTTCCCTGATAGTAAGTCAGATACTATTTACGTCACGATCAACTGGATCGCGTTGATAACTAGACTCAAATCCGGCATCTTCGCGCTAAGAAAGTAACGCTCTACTACTCTACTAATCAGACGCTCACGTGGATTTACACAAATGAAACTCCAATAGTGAATAATGTATACACAAAATTCTACAACAGTTTTACGTATGTAATGTAAACGAAAACCAAGTTTCAACCAAACGATAAATGTGAATTCCTGTATATTTGTTTACTGATTGTGTGAATTTTGATGCATGGCAATAGTCTTTTTCAGACATTTTATACTTTGGGAACCACTTCTTGCTACCATATGACCACCGACATTGTTTTCCGGTGTTAATTTGACCTCCTGCGACCCTCGTTTTCATGTTCGTTTGTGACCTTCGGTAAAACATATGATAGTTGTAAAATGTCATATTTTTACCTCAAAAACTGTTGTTTGTTACCCTTTGTAATTCCAATCTTGTTTAACCTGATTAAAACTAAAGCGTGACACAGACTCAAGGTCAAGCTTCAGGGACACAGCACAGCGAGGGCATGTACACGGTGTCCTATATGGCTAAAGACTCAAAGGGTCAAGCTAACATCTGCTCACAAACATTTGAAGTCGAAGGTAAGAATATCGCAAATTTTCTGTCTGTACCACCGGGCATATGTCAATCTATTTTGATAAAGAGGCTTCGTGCAGTAACGCAATAACAAAATTCGAAAATAGAGCAGCAAAGATGGCGCTTAACAAGCCGCAGATATATATTTTCTCTCGTGTTTTAGTCTGTCATGGATGCCGCCAGGTCACGTATTTGACTAGAATTTACATTAGTCGACGACTTACACTTGTATCCACGGAAACGTGCTGCGGTTTTCAATTTGATTAGTTAGTTCTTTCATGTTATGGCGATTATCCTTGCGTGGGCATTAGCTAGTTGAAATAGTTTTTCAGGTATCCTGTGTCGCATTTTCATGGGCCAGTGCATACGACTCAACTTCACAAAATTACCTCATTCGCGCTGTTTGCTAACAGTACCAGTTTTGATGGGCTAGGAAATTAACACATTGGCTTATAATGGACTAACACATCGCCAGGAAGAGATTTAGCCTTGCCCGGTTAACAAGATGCACGAGATACATAGTTCACACACGCTGAGTGATCACACAACGACCTCTTTGGGTTACAGGAAAGACAAGACAAGACAATGAGTCGAAGAAACTGGTTGTTTACAGACTCTGCAGAGTCTTCTACACCAGTATAATGACGTTAAGTTAGGAATACTGATACACGTATCAAGTATCAGGTCCTCGTGCAAGAAGCCGTCCTCGTCGCAGATGGATAGAAGGTGTATCTGAAACACCCGGGAGGTTCCACTCGACAATCAACCAGACAAGCTTCTCAGCTGCCCAAACCAAAAATCCACGTATCCCACCTCTCTGCGACGCCGCATGGTAAGAGCAGTAGGACAAAAGAAGAAGAAAGAAAGAAGTTAGAAAACTAGTGGTCATGTGTCGTCTCTGTAAGAGTACGTACTTACTGTCTGTGTCAAAGCACACCGTTATATAGCTTTAATCCAGTGTTCAGCTATTTGAATTACCCTGCCTTCAGTATGTCGATCTCGTCGCATGTATCTGGAAGGTTTGGACAAATCATCAGATGACCTGGATGTATCGCTGCCTAAGCGACCCCATTTCCTCATGTTCCTTCTATATCGTGATACGCCAGTTCGAAGTCTATTTATTAACTTCCAAAGTGAGTAGGTTAAGTGATGTCGAGGGGCAGGTTCCTACTGAAGCTCGATCCCTGGGTCCTGTATCATTTCGTGCCATAATTCAATGGAACGACTTTCACGGCTTGACTGTATTGGACAGTTAGCGGGAAAGTATGCCCGGATTTCAGTCTTGTGGTCTGCTCCTCTTGTCCAAGCATTGGGTGCCTAGGGTCGTTGTCCTGTTTCTCTTGTTCAATTTCATCAGTCACGCTTCTTCTTACGGCAAGTAGAGGTATGCCATTATTATATATTTTAGCAGTTGGGGTGGGTTTTAGGCCAGCTGACACTATCTGCATGCCTCGTGTATTGCTATGTCAACGGGTTTTGAGTGGGCAGAACCTGTAGTTTTCTCTTTGCTTCTCTGTTTTTGAGGTGTAGGCACTTGCTTGGGTTTTACTGCGGTTTTGTTTGAGGTGGTTCTTCTGATAGTGCTTTGTAAGGGCATCACGGGAGCTTGACAGTTTGCTTTCGACCTCTTCAAGACCATTTCCCTGGGCAGCAACTGCTGTGTCATCGGCGTGTATGAATCTCCTTGTGATTGTGTCCATGGTTGATCGTTAGTACAGATGTTGTACATCATTGCAGCTAGAACACTTCCCTGTGCCAGCCATTGCTTTGATTTATCCATCTGCTATCTTTTTTTCCTTAAGGTGACAAAGAAGCGTCTGTTCTTTATAAAGCATTTGATGATGTTAGTCAGGCGACAGGCGATCGTCATAGAGAACAGCTTTGACAATAACCTCCGATGATTCATAGTATCGTATGCTGCACGTAAGTCGATGTAGGTCACTCCAATGATTCATAGTATCGTGTGCTGCACGTAGATCAATGTAGGCCACTCCGGTGATTTGTTTGCTCTCGACACCATCTTCTATTAGTTGAGTAAGATGTAGGATTTGACTGCTGCACGATCTTTCAGGTCTGAAACCAACTTGTTCCTTCGTCAACCTCTGGTCTATCTGTGAGAGTGAGATGCAAAGCAGTTTCAGAGCAATAATAATTTTCTGCCACTCGGCTAAATACTCAGATTGCACAGCAATTTCGTATTGTGACATGGAAAGTCAAACCTTGCACTTTGATATCACCCCCTGTGATGGAATCACCAAGTATCGTCGACATCCCTGGCAACCCTCCTAGTAACGCTACTGGGCAGACCACTGTTCATCTCAATCTCACACACAGCCATTAACACAGGTCAAAAGCCTGCTGTGTGTAAACTAGTCGTCCGTGTTAGACTACATTCTAGCAACACTGGGCCACATATGGTACTTGAATAAAATGTTAATAATTCGTTCTCTCGGTAGATGAGGAAGGAGGTAATGAACAGTGAATGAAAGAACCAAACATCTAATTGATCCACATTGTATTTGAGTATTTGTTTGTCTGCATACACGTTTTTATTTATCATCTAATTTGCTTGTTTCATCTCAGTTCTTAAATGCCCCCACGAGTTTACTTACATTCTCAATGGCACGGCGACATGTACACCCACTGGCCACAAGTATATCTACGGCAGCCAGTGCTCCTACTCCTGTATCTCAGGGTATGAGTTGACTGGAGCTTCTTCACTTCAGTGTGCGTCTGACAGAGCATGGACTGGAAGCAAACCGCAGTGTAAAGGTGATACATTTATCTTTATCTCTAAAGGATGAATACGTTTTGCCCACAAACTGAACTGTGGATTGGACATGATTCCGTATAAAATAATTGAATAACGCACGCCATACATGATTTAATAAATGTGAGATTTCACAATTGAATAAAAGCAGAATGGCTCGGATTGAAACGCATTAAACCTACATCTCAGCAGTTGAGAAACATCAACGCAAGGGCTCACACCGTCAAGGGAATGATTATCCCAACCATGGTATGTGGCTGGCAAGTTTGGAATGTGCGAAAAGTAGATGCAGAGAAGCTTCAAGTTGCTTAGAGGGCAATGAATCGAAAAACATCTAGTCTCTCAATGGACCGAATTAACAACACTGAAACCAGACATCAGATTTCTTCCAGCGACGTCGTAGACACTGCATTGTTAAGAACATACAGATGGGCTAAACAAGTGGTTCACACACTTGACAATAGATGGACAAGAAAGGCGAGGTGCTGTTGACATTACATCTAACGTCCAGTCCGTCGTCTAAAAATAAGATGGAGAGATGGTCTGAGGAAAGCCCATGTTCCAACACACGGTAATAATAATAATAGCTGTCCATCGTTGTCGATGAAGACCGCCGACATCATCCTTGTCACAGATTCCCCTGTTGGGTGTGGGTGCGCATGTGGCTGAATAGACTAATGCAGGAACGGAAACATCTGCTACATAACGGGCACACGATGTTTGTAGAAGGTGATGGTGTTTCCGCTGCTCGGGATTTCCGGGTCTCACGTCTGCTCTGGGCTTTCACAACACGGCCGTCTTCGCCGGTAGCTACACCCACTTTGACTGCGCTTCTCCAGTCAGATCTGTTTTGCGCAAGACATTCCCAGGTCTCGATGTCTATCTGGCAACTTTTCAGTGAACCCCTCAGACCGTCTTTAAAACATTTCTTTGGGCGCCTCTCTCGCGCGCCATCCCTCTCTCAGCTCACCGTAGAGAAGCTTCTTTGGGAGCCGCTCGTCTGACATACGGACGAGGTGTCCGACCCATCTTAGTCGTGCTTTTTTTAGCAGTGCAAGGATGCTGGGCATGTTAGCCCTCGAGAGAACCTCGATGTCAGTGACACGATCTTGCCATCGGATGTGGAATATTCGCCTCACGCAACCTGTGTGGAAGTGGTTTAACCTCCTTGTATGTCCAGAGTATACAGTCCAGATTTTGCACGCGTATAGTAGGGTTGGAATGATGGTTGCACGGTACACTTCGAGTTTGGTCTTAATGCTGATGCCACGACGTGCCCACACCATCGAGCGCATTCTACCAAAGGCTGTGCTGGCCCTTGCTATTCTGCTTGCCACCTCATCGTAGAATAGCAAGAGCCAGCACAGCCTTTGGTAGAATGCGCTCGATGGTGTTGGCACGTCGTGGCATCAGCGTCCACACACGGTACTCTAAGACAAAAGACAGAAATGAGTTTAGGCAACAATTGACTACCTCACATCAGGCACAAATTCTGCTTCATGGAATGTCATCAGGATTGCAGATTGAAAAGGGGGGAGAAGGTGTGTGTATGGATGTGAGTGGGGGAAGGAGGCGGGGTTGGGTGTGTGGGTGTGTGTAGTTACATACGAAACATTTGCATGTTAGACTTTTAAAAATCTATTTTTAGATTGGCGGATAATAGCACCTCATATATGCTCTTTTACTCTGCACCCTGTTGATATTTTATCCAGGCTACATTCGCTTGTTCTTCTCGTACACAAAGTCACACCACCACTTGAATCGTGGAGGTCCCCTATACATAGGAAGAAATAATAGGCCCACTGCACCTTACTGTGCATGCCATCAAATGTGGCTATCAGGGTAAAGCATGAGTCTGGCCGTCTCACCATATAAAATACAGTGTTGCAAAAATCACCACTTCAGATGTTTTAGTGCACCTTTCTACAAGAAGGCTAACTGTGGTGTTGACCCATATACCGGACCCTGTTATGAACCAATGATGAAACATCAAAAATTATTGTTACAATAAATGTATTGATGTACATCTCAACTGTTTTGTTCCTTGTACAGCAGTTTTTGTTTTTAAATGCATAAATATCATTTATAAATATTTCTACATTTTAATTGTATGTCTTATTCTTAAGATGTTAATTGTACATCACATTCTAATGTCAAAGATCTTCTAGAGATAAGCAATGTTTGATTTAAAATGGATAAATTGTTGTTGATTTCTTCCTCAGCCATCACCTGTGGGTCTCCAGGTGAAATTGAACATGGGTTTCTAGCGTGTGAGACAAGCCAGTATACCTTCATGTCAAAGTGTGAGATTGTGTGTGATATTGGACATGTATACAAGGGACAGAGTAGCAAGATCATTTGTCAGGCCAATGGTCAATGGACGTCTGCTGGTCAATGCCAAGGTAGATTAACACGTTCTTCTATTAACAAATATATAATTTTATCTAATTAAACTAAACAAACATTTAAAATCACATTTTAACAGCCCCCATTTGCAAAGAAGAATTAATCAGAAGTGCCAAAATGCGTTTCATGTTCAAAATTTTTCAGTGACAACTGTGTACAAAAGACAAAAGAATTACAAAGCACTTGTATACATTTTATCCCCATAAATTTTACCTCTTGTAATGCTTTAGAGTTCTCTTGTTTTGAAGGAAATAGTATAGCTATTGCACTATAATATCATCCTCAAACCCTAGCAGATCCCAGTGCCTCTTATTGGAGAGGAAAGAAGAGGTCCCCTGCACTTTCATGCATGCCATATATGTCTTAACATGTGAACAAAGAGAGTTGTTCATGGGACTAGCAACCTCATCACCTAAAACAAACTGCTAAAGAAACCACCACTGCAAAAGCACACAAAGTGTTTTTGCACAGGTTTCCTAAGGTAGATAACTGTAGTGGGGGGCCTTATACTCTAGCTGAAGTGAAATGAGGACAAGAAGAAGACCTAACATTGTTGTCGTAAAGGATTTGTGTATAAGACTAGCTAACCTTAAAATGTGAAACAAGGTGATCCAGAAATATCCTCAGCAAGAACACATACATTCTTTGGTGGTGGTTTCCAGCATAAATGTCAAATTGATGGTAGCTCAATGATCGTATAAGTGTGATAATACTGTTTTCATGTTTCTAGCCCCACATCCTCGCTGTGGGGGAGAGAAACACTAAAATAGAGGATTGCTAGTATAGTGTGATTATATGCACCAGGGCTTACATGGAAATAGTCTCCTGAGTCTCCCTGGAAAGATGACAAAGGTTTGAGGTAAGAAGTATAGTAGAGAGGATATAAACATGCTGGAAAGGATACAAAGCAGAGCAACAAAACTGATCGTGTGATTCCAGAATTACAGTTATGATGAAAGAGAAAAACTAGCCCAGAGTGTCTAGGAAAGAGAAGAATTTGAGGTGATTTAATATAGGTTTATAAGATAATCAAAGGAGAGGATGAATTATACTACAAGTTTTTCAACATACAACCAACTACAAGAACAAGAGGGCACAGCTACAAACTAACTAAAGAAATATTTTTTTTAGTCAGAGAGTAGTGAATGCTTGGAAAGCATTACCCCAGGAATTAGTGGGGGCAGGGAAATTAATGCATTCAAGAATAGATTGGATGCACATAGTTTTTAGAGCAAGGAAATGCAAATAAAACTGGTTGTATATGGACTCTGCAGAGTGTTGTAAACTAGTATAAAGATGTTACGTTAAGCTAAGAAGCTGGGATAGGTATAGTAATTGCTCATAAGAAAGTAAAGAAGGAAATAAAATGATAATACCTCTCCATGACATAAGTGAGCAGATCAGATGAGATGACCATTATTATGTCTTCAAATTCATATTTTTCCACTGTGGGGTACCACTTCTGAGGCAGACATAAATCTTTGTATTTAAACGTTCACTATATCATCTAGCCCAAGTGATCTGCCGCCTTCTTTGTGTATGATAAGGACAAGAATAGTACCACTGCCTCACAGAGAGCATGTTGTTAGAGACGACTAACTGTGTGACATGGCATAACACCGGCCATGGTTAGGTGGTTTGTTTAGAGTAGCATAGATGATGCCTAACAGGCTGCGAGTCTTCTCTGCTCCAGTGTTTGAGTCTATAAAGATGGACTCGCACATCGGTTAACCACCCTCCATAAGCGCTTGTCCCAATGCAGCAGAGTATTAAGTTGCTCGAGCCTAGCCCGCTATGCAGGAAACCCCATTCCTGGCTACATCCAGCTCATACCAGATCTGTGACCTGTACAGGGACATCTGCCCTTGTAGAAGTACAGGTCAACTCTAAAAACTAAGAACTATATCATGTTCTCTTGCCTTTTCAATTCTGGTCTTTACATCTGCATCTTTACCCCAAGTCGTGTCAATTGTGGTGCTCAAATGGATAAAGGCATCCACTTCTTTAAATGGCTCTCTCTCCAGGAGGATTGGATGTTTATTGATTGGATTAATTTTAAAGAGCTTTGTTTTCTTCATGATGATATTCAGTTCCAATTTTCTAATTTTTCTTTAATGTTCTCAAGTTATAACTGTAGGAGAAAAGTACCGGATCATCTGTACAATCTAAGTCCTCCAGTTGTCATCATAACTGGTACTAAATACCAGTTCTCTTTCCATCGTTTGCTAACTCTTACTAATAGAATGTTTGGTGTTTCTTGCAGAAGGAGGTCATTTTACTCAACCCATCTTTTCTGTTGTTCTCTGATGATATCAATAATTGCCTTGTCTACCTTCAATTGGTTTGTCTGTCTGTATATGTCTATTTGTTATTTTCATTGTTAATCAATAGAGATCTGTCACATTTCCTCTGTCTGCTGCTTTCTCTGCCTCATGTGCCAATGTGTATTTTATTTCTTTATATACATGCATTGACCTTTTTGTCTGTAGTAGCATAGTTTTTCTGTGCATCTGTTTCTGTGACTCAGGTTTGACAATTGTTGAGTATAGTTTCTTCCTTCTTTTTCTTGACATCATTGAACTTTTACTTAAGTGACTTGTTATTTTAGTTGTTTTAAATGTATATAACCTGTATAGCACAATCAAGTAAAGATGGATCTCATACTTATACAAGTGCCTATACATAGAGTAGTTTTTTTTGGTTATATTATTAATGATTTTTGTTGTGGTAGAGCATTCACTGTTCATGGCAAAGGTATGGGTCTCAACTCCTGATTCCATCACGCTCTAGTTGACCCAAATGTAAAAGGGTTAATTTAAAAATGGGTAACTGCTTATGGTTAGAGATGAAACGGCAGCAATAAAATTAACTGTCACACTAACCTCGTGCAAGCTGTAGCTTCATACAAATAAGTTTTAACACTTCATCCCCAATGGCAGTGTCTACTATGAGACTTATTTATTTTGTATATGTCATCCTTTATGTTGGTTGGTTAGTTATTAATTCACCAACCTGTGGGATCTTACCGTTTGGCCCAATGCCATAAAGTGTTATCTGCAAGTGTTTGTGAGCTTTCATTTAGTTCCATACAAAGTGTTCCATTTGTCTGGCTTCAGAGCTCTTTTCTAATACCGACAAGCACTGGACGTAAATAAAGATGGCGCTCAACAGTTTCATAGGGATGTGTGCACATCTGGCACTCTAGAGTATTTTTTTTTTGTTTGTTTTTGTTTTTGCGTTCACCTTATTTCTCTAATCCCCAAGGCGGTGTGCGTTGCACTGCGTTTTTATTTTGCGCCTGTCGGCCCAGTGCATCCGACTTCAGCATGCATTTTATGTAAGGGTCTGCTTCCTCCTGCATTTTCTAAGGGTTTGCTTCCCCGGGGTAACGGCCGGTGCTGTGATGGGGATCGAACCCAGCACCTTCTGGTTGTGAGCCGTGTCACTTAACCACTAGGCCACGCCGTCCCCTACTCTGGAGTATGTTCTGATTGAATTATATCCAAGTGACTATTAAGTTGTATATGTTGAGTGTGAAGTCGGAAAATGATGCTTTGATCTTTTCTTTTCAGGAGGTTGATGTTGTCTTTGGGATTTGGGATGACCATGTGTTTGTGGATTTCTCTCCCAGTATTCCTCATTGGTGGAGCCGCGTAGTGCAGTGGTTAGCGCGCTGGCTTCGCATCTGAGTGGTCCTGGGTTCATTCCCCAGTTGAGGCGGTAATGTTTTTTTCAGACCGCATTAGCTCCTGGGTTCACCCAGCCTTAAATGGGTACCAGTTCAGTTCGGGAAGTAAAAGCGGCGAGGAAGAGGAGATGGCTACCGCCCTCATATAGCCGAGCCTTTGAAATGTGAGATCGCTAACACCTCACACCCCTACGGCAGTAATGCTATGGGTTACTTTACTTTACTTTACTCTATTCCTCATTGCCCATCTATCTAGTCAAGCCTTGTTGTTCGCAGTCTTCAGTAGTTGTTTGGCTGTCTGTAAGGATGTAGGTGAGTATTGTTGCTCTTGACTTGATCCCTTCTTAGCCAGTCTGTCTGCCTCGTCATTGCCAGGTGTATTTGAGTGATCAGCGATCCATTGCATAACTATTCTGATTTTATGGAATGTGATAAGTTGGATGACATCTAGGAATATTTGGGTCAGCTCAGACTCACAATGACCACCCTCTTCCAGAGCTTGATAATGTGTCTGTAAAGATTACAATGCGTTGGACTTTTGATAAGAAAGCATCAAATACAGTCCTCAAGTGGTACTGAGCTAATTACAGTGCTGCTATTTCTGCCCCATAGTTTGAACATGTCTCTCCACAGCCACCAAACAGCTCACCAGATTTTCTGTGTGGATACTCTGTAGACTCCATATCTCGCTTTAATGGTGGCCTCAAAAGCAGACCCATAAGAATAAACATGAATCCATTCTTCTAGGAAAGGTATCAATAATTCTCTGTGATGCTCTCATAAGACTGACTGGATCAGCACTTCTAGTTGTATTATCTGTTAGTTTTGTTTGAATTTATGGCATTTTAAAACATGTTTGTGGTAGTAAATGTTTTTGTTACCCTCTGTGTTTCTTGTCTTTTGTCTAGAAGGTGATATCTGTCTTGATTAAAGATGGTGAAGGGCTGACTTGTTTTATTCACTGCTTTTGTTGCCATTTTTCTACAGGATGTCTAATGAAGTGGTCTTTGGTCATTCTGCATCCGTTATGTGAATACCTCAGTTGTGTAAATAGACATGATTAAATAGACTTGGCATCTCTTATTTGCATAAGCTAATATTGATTGTTTTACACAACAGTGAAGCATTGCCTGGAACTTGAAAGCAAACAAAACACCATTATTAACTGCTCTAGCAGTAATACATACGGCTCTGTATGTAACATCGCATGTGATGAGCATTACTTGCTGAAAGGGGATGCTACTCAAACTTGCCAAGAAAATGAAACCTGGAGTGGACAACCATCTGAATGTATTAGTAAGTAAATACAAACAAAATGTGCTAAACAGATGTAGGCTTACTCTATAATCAATGTCTATAATAACAAACAAACTTGATTCTTAATGTAGATTTAGAATAAACTTTTAATGCTTTGTTGAAAAAAACCTATATTAATAATAATTAGCATTTGCCTTAATTTACTCTGGAAATATTACTATAACATATTATATTCTAACTTGTATCTTAGAGATTGAAATGAATGACATCAAAGACATGATCAGAGAAATTCATTTCAATGACTAAACAAGAATAGAACTATGCAATTGAGGATGAATAATTCTAGTCTGCTGTCTCTAAAGAACAATGTGTCTTTGTCTCACTCGCAGGAATATGCCCTGAACCACCAATAGTGACCCATGGACATCTTGTGTGTAAGAGTGGACAAAGATACCAGGACACATGCACACTAATATGTGACAAAGGGTACGCTGTTACTGGTCCTCCCAACATCACTTGTGATAGTAGTTTCAATTGGTCACTTAGTGGATTGTGTTTAGGTAAGTATACATTTCACAATTTAAACCTCAAATTCTTGTTCACAGTAATTCCCTTCAGATATTGTCATTAAAATATTAAACATTACAGTTCCCACCATTAATTTAGTAAAATATCATTTTATTACGGGAAACATGTTGCATAATCAAGACATTTATATGGGGCTGAAGATGCAGGAGAGAATGTACTGAGAGCAGCCAGCAACTCATGGCTGCATGCTTGTATCAGTCTCAGTGAACAATAGATGGCCAAGACACTATTCTGCCTCCAAGTAGTGGCACTGGAAACAGATTACACCCATGCAACTTGACTGAGAGAATAGACTTTGAAGAAGGAAGGAAGTCAGTCTAAAAAAATGCAGTGCTAAAACCAGATGTGCCAGGCTGGAAGGCACAGATATTGCAGCTTTGTTGTGAACTGCAATATAACATTACAACTTCCTTTTCAGGATGAACATTGAAGAAGACGATATTTAAAAATGTCTCTACATGTTCATTGATCACAATGTAGTTTTGAAATCATGTTCCTGCTCATAAAAGCAAAGTAAACTACACTTCCAACAGATATTGAGGCTCCAATACTTGTGGACGATTTTCCTCCTGACCTTGAAGTCACAGCAAGTGAACTAGGACAATTGAATGCTGTGAATTATTCAATCCCAAACTTTGTAGACAATTCTGGAGAGAGTGTGAATGTTGCTGGGTATCCTCCATCTGGATCTGATTTTCTTCTGGGATCTACGATTGTCTTCATCCAAGCATCAGATTCTGCAGGAAACAACGCCACCTTTAATTTCACTGTCAGAATAGTGGGTAAGAGAGTGGATTAATTTTATAGAGTACTGTAATGGTAAGTTAGATCATTTTAATTCCATTATTTTGTTAACAATTTTCTTGTCAGTGGAGAAAGTGGCAAATAGTAGTAAAGGAACAGCAGCTATAAATTAGAAGCTAACTCTGAAATTTATTAATTACACTTGTGATGTCAATTTATTGTTAGAATTTTAAAATATTTGGTATTAATGAATAAGATATATCATACTAAATGTCAGCACCATAGTGAAAATTATAAGTAACCTTCTTTGATCTAAGCTTAAAAATGCTATTTTCTGCTACTCATTTCTGTGAGGGTGTTGAATCACAAAGATAAGGAGTACAAAAAGTCACACATTTTTTTTAAATTTCTGGGGTACTGCGAGTCCTGGCCTTTTACTTACTTCCAATGATTTCTACTTTATGGCAAATGATAATAACACAAAATAACCTATGAATTATATAGGGTTACATAATCCTTTATGTTAATTTTACAAACATTGTAAAACCAATTATATTTGGATCTAATGATGTTACAAGGCTGCACTAAAGATGTGCCAAATTGTACAATAAAAAAACAGTATAGCTGTGTGAAAATGACTCAAATGACAGTTCACAAAAACTGTGCTGTGTTAGCGCTATTATTTTGGAATGTGGAAAATCAACTTAATTGAGAAATTGTATTAATTTCTGCACAGGTAGAGTAGCTACAGAACCAATACTGGAATAAATGACATACTATTATGAAGTCAAAGGAGCCAATATATGGCTATCTTAAGTTTAAAACAATATATGTTGTTTGTGCAATAATCTGTGTCCTGAACAATGGCATGTTCTCCTGTATAGCTTATGCTATGATAATATAATATGAAAATCTATTTGATCATTAATTGAGAGATCCATATATGAGGAATGCAATAATTAATCATCACAACATCGATTTTTCCCATTTATTTCAGGTACAATATATTTTGCCAAAATGTTTTGCTGTGACAAATAAATTTGCTCCCTAGCAAATTTTCTTTAATTGCCAATATACAATTGACCATATTGAGAATGTTATATTCCACAAATGAAACATAAATTATGCACCCAAATTACTCAAATAAATTGTTAATGTCATTACCTTATTATTACAATTTTCCCACACATTCTGAATTAAAATAATGAAAATCCCTTAACAAAATAAAGAAATCCCATATTTAAAGTCAACCTAGGGCATCTTCTATATTCAAACTATAATTCATACATATACTACATAAAGAAAGTTTCAGAGTTTTGTATCACATAAAACAAACTCACTATTTACAAGAAAGTGTGTAAAAGGTCAGACTATGTGTTATGGGATCAAGATGCTGAGCAGTGCATGAGCTGCAGTGGTCACCGACCCATAACTGACTGCTAGCGTCAGGCCAGCGAACCAAAGCTGCCAAGACTCTTCTACACCTCCATGCGGTGATCCTGGATAACAAGCTGTAGCAGGGCAGACTGGCTAAGGAGAAGGGATCGAAGAGGGAATGCTAACCCGGTACTCAAAAACTGCTTGCTGAAGTCGGATGTGTTGGACCAGAAGGTGCAAATATCGCAGTCAAGCTGTAAACTACGACACAACGCATTCCGTTCTCTGAACTACATTCTGCTACTTAAGCCCTTTCAGTGTTTGGTAGTGGGAGATTGAGAATGAACGAAGCCAAGCCAATCAAGCCAAGATTATGTGTTAAATTATTATCAATGTCATTTAATACTTCACATATAATATCTTTTGTGCTTCACTAAACTTTCTATTTTTGATACAGGGAACTATTTTTGAGTTCGTAATTTAACAAACCTGCAGTAGTTATGTGTCTATGGTACATTTTTATTCGGTAGTTTGATGTATAATGATTTATAATGTCAACTCTGTTGACATTTATATAAATATCAAATTTTTGAGTCTATTAAGATGGACTGGCACATCAGCCATACACCCTTCATAAGAGAGTAATAAGTTGCTCGAGCCTAGCCCGCTAAGCAGGAAATCCTTCTCCTGGTTACATCCAGCTCACATCAGAGATGGTACCTGCACAGTGGGTTATGCCCCTGTAGAAGTAATGGTTGACTGAGACTAAGATATATTTATATGTGTTGTTTATCAGTCATATCCCACTTATCATGTGTTGTTATATCTCATTTCACTGCATGGCTAAATACAATACATTTTCATTGGCTATGAAAAAACCAGTCACATAACAGAAACTGCCGTCAGGGATGATGTGTTAGAGATTTCATTGACTAAGCCACAGCTTGTTTGAGGTGGGGTGGCAAGTTCATTTCCTCACTACTTTTCTTGCTCTAACCATAGGCTAGGTACCCAGATACAAATGAAACCTCTATACAGCTAGGCCAACTGAAGTGTGCCGGTATGAAGTGTGCCGGTAGTGGCAGATGAACCCCGTATTTGTGCCATGAAAAGCGAGGGCTCTACTGCTGCACTAATCAGACACCTGGTGGGGCTATAACTAGTATTTTATTGTGTACACGAGTGAGTTTTATTTAAATAACAGTCCACACTGGTCTCATTTGAAGTAACATCAAAGTTAAAAAGATCCGCAGTTTCCTACTAAAATTTGCAACATATCACACACGCCTTAGCTGAATGTTTATTATCTAAATTATTATGAATGTCAACAACCAAAACTAAATATATTATTTGTATTGTGTGTACACTGTGCTTACTTGCAGTGGGATTAATTCATGAGATTTATCAATATCATTACATACAAATGGTAAAAACTGTTTTGTCATTACAAATTAACCTTTTAAGTTTCCACACTTTGTTATTACGTCACAAACTTTTATACTTACCCATATTTGGATACATTAATTGCCTTCTAATTCCATGAAATTGTTACAAAGCACTTATATTGTTCCTAACCAGATTGGCATGTCTGTTAGTTTCGACTACAAACGTATTTATAGCATCTACATAAACAAACTAAACAGACCTACCTCAGAAAAACAATAACTCAACTCCAGCACAATCAATAATGGGATAACCTTCCAAACCCATATATAACAGAAAAAAATTGTTTAAAAACTATCTAAATTCAAAATTGCCATTATATTGTTTTCGGGGTGAGCGGAAATGGTCTCGTTTTTCTATTCCCCGTTTCTAAAGCCAAACTGGTATTAGCACAATGAATACAGCAGTGAGTATACAGAGACAATGCCTGGGTACATTTTAATGTCAATAGTTCAGTGACAGTTAAATTTTAAAAGTTCACTCAATATTATTAAAAATGCACGCTTGAAGAGGCGACATAGTGCAATTCATGCTAAATTGAATTTTTTTTTCATTTTAGATACATTCTTTATGTTCAAATAAAAATTGTTTAATACATTGTTAAATTACTACATCATTACAGTAATTCATACAGGTACCATGATATAGGTTCCATTAGCCATTTTCCATTTTTGAATGTTGCTATTAACTATCAATTTATTTTACAGCTTTATCTTGCCATGACCCCAGTCTTGCTCTAGTACCATCGGATCCATTAAGGTTTAATTGCCCAAATGGATTTTTGTTTGGAGCAATGTGTAATGCCAGTTGTGCTGATGGAAGTATACTGCATGGGATGAGATCTATTAAGTGTCACTTGAATATTGCCTATCCTGAACCAGAATGGTTAAACTTTGAAGATGTGGGACCATATTGTCAAAGTATGTAAACACAATTAATCTTTTTTTAAATAATAGAAGTTGCTGAATACAAATTGTTTCTTAGTAAACAGCTCATTATAATAGATTTATTACTGGTATACCACATCATTGTTTAATTTTTATTCGATGTTATATCTATAAAACAAAATAATAGTTTAACGTTCAGTAGGATAACTTTATACAATATTTAAATTATTTTACAATTATTTTTTAGAAACAAACAATTTCATTTTTGAGATTAAAACTGCTGTGCACAAGGGCTATCTTTTTCCAAATTTTGTTTACATTCTGCTGGTTATTGACTGAATTAGGAGGGCAACAACATGAAATCATGCAGCCAGTATTGCTTGATGTCTAACAAAACAGCTTGAGGATTAGACTTTTACAGATTACTTGGCTCTCCCATTCATTACCAGCAGCTACATGCAAATTAAAATAAGTCTAATAGACATTAGGGCTAAGCATACACAGAGACAAAGAAATACTTACATAAATGTCTGAGCCTGAGGTGTATTGGATTATGTTAGCCCTTTACAGTCTGGCCCAGTTGACTACATGAATGTTTTAAGACACTAATCTAGTCAACCATGAAAACTGTAAAGGGTTAAAACACTAATCTAGTCAACTGGGTTGAACTATAAAAAATTAAGACACTAATCTAGTCAACTGGGCTGGACTGTAAAGGGTTAAGACACTAATCTAGTCAACCGGGCCAAACTGTTATGGTTAGAGGAAACATCAATACAGGGATTGGAGTCATTGCTGCATCTGGGTAGCAATATTGATATACTTTGAGGTGCAGATACTAATTTCTACATCAGAATACACAAGGTAAGAGAGGCTTTCATTATACTGGACCTGCTGATGAATGCACCTGTGGTACTAAAAAAATGACCCCTGAACATTTGCTTCAAAATTGGCCGACACACAAGGACCAGAGAAAGCACATGTGGCCATCACCATTGTCAACACTAGACAATGGCAGTGTCAACGGCCTCAGAATGACTGCTGCTTCCTATGAACAAATTAAAGTCAGCCTCTGACAGTGTATAAAGCAAAAGAAGAAGATTGTCCTAGAGAATGTAGGGAAGCCCCAGGAGATTACACCACTCACAAAAATTTTAATATTCAATGCAAATAATGTCCATTCTGTTGCATGGCTCTGAGACATGGAAATCAACTAAATCAACATCCGGGAAGGTTCAGACTTTCATAATTGGATTTTTGTGCAGAATTGTAATGTTGTGATGGTATGATAGATTCACCAATCAAGAGGTGCATTGTAGCTTGACTCACAAACCCAGCATATCAGGTTAAAATCATGTCACACTTGGTTACTTGTGACTGGGTATGTTGTGGATTTATTTCTTAGCATGACTGCTTCTTCCAGCTGTAAATGAGTACCTGATGAAGTCAAAGGAAAATTAGGAGCTGCCCAAGGAGCTATGAAGAATGTGACTTGTTATCAGCACTTTTAGCACCATTTTCTACTAATTAAGAACTATGAAGGAGGACAGTACAGATTCTGGTGGATTGAGAGTTGCAGAGAAAATGCTGGCATCAGTTTAGTCACAACTTGTGGAAATCAGCTGATGGCATTATTGTTTTGGAATCCCATTAATGAAAGGTGCAGAGGACGACAAAGACATGTGCTCTCTGGTGAGCGAAACAAATTTTGATTAGTTGAATTACATTTTTTGCAGATATGCCTGTTTGACATTTCTGCAATTATCTATTATATCCCATTATGCAGACATGTGTCGCCCTGGTCAGTGGTCACCAAATGGTCTGCAACCATGTAAAGTATGTCCTTTCGGCACTTATCAAGCAAACTATTCAAGTACAGGGTGTCAGTCATGTCCATTTCTAATGGTAACACCATTTAATGGGGCAGTATCAAAAAAGGATTGTAAATGTAAGCTTTTGATTTTGTTTGCTCATGATTACAGTAAAGAAATCTGTTTATATAATCCTAAAAGAAGTTGTAGGAGAAACCAAATTTAGGCTAGAGCAGATTTTTAGAAAATAAAGATCACATCAATAGTCAAGTAATGAATATAATGAAAAGATGTCTTACAGTGTTACGTAGAACAATACTTTTGTAGACAGCAGCCATTAGCAAATTTAATTAATATGTAGATAAATATGTTTTGCATGGTAAAATCTAAGGCTGTGATGAGAAATCTACATTTATCACAGATTCCTAACAATGAATATGAGAAAACTGTAGCATTATTAATTGATAAAGTAGACATAATGTACGAGATGTTATAAAAAGATGTCTGAATATGCATCAGAATTCAAGAACCTTGGGATATAGCTAAAAGTATCTAGCCACTTTTTGACATCTGGATTTAATCTACATGTAACCTGAATTACACCTGGCATGCCCATCTGGTTTGTTTGAAGTAGTGCTTTATTCTTACTTGTGTGAATCTCATTTGTTTCCAAATTGCACTCAGCTGAACAGAATCACAGTGTATTGACTATGTATTATAAAGAAATACTTTACTTTTGACTTTTACTTTAATGGCCGTTAAGCCTACTCTTTTCAATTTATGCCTGCCAAGGGATTTTTAACGTGCTCAACAAAACACAAGAGTCTAATCTCGCTACACAGAGATCAGGGAAATTTTTGCCAGAACATCCATGTAAAAAAATCCTAGTCTCCACTGTGATTTAAATGACCTCCGTCACCCAAGGCGGACACCTTACCTTGAAACCACTGCGTCCCCCCCCCCTGGACTCACTGGATTGAAAAGGTGAATAATTGCAAATGCTTGGGAACCAACTTACTCTAAATAAAAAAGAGCCAACTGCAGTGTTAATATCTTAACATTGGAGCAGAAAAATTCAATGGTGAAACCATGTTGTTTATTTTCCTCCTTGTCTCTAATCTTTCAGGATCTTCTACTTTAAGACCAGCATCAGTGATTCAGTATTAACAATGTTTCATTCATAATATGTTTATCAATTCTGTTGATGCTATTTTCTGTGCCATGGTGTGAAACTATTCAGCACACTTTCTCTACTTTTCTGTCATTTCTTTTACTAGTACTTTAGTTTATTTTCACAATGAGTTCTAAATTTTCTCCTTTTCTAGTAGACCCCCTTCCTTCAGGAGAGGTAACATCATTTGGGAATCACTCAATATTTTGATACATGAATTTGGGATTAATTTATTAGTTTGAAATTAGATTTAGACCATTAAAAGAAAAGTATATTATTTAGACACAGCGTAATGTATGTATAAATGGTCAACAAAGTAATGTCTGCTTTTATTCTTTAGATTCCAATAAATAATGACAATTTCTTTTCATTTTTCTTTAGTCGTTGCTGCAACAGTTAGCACAGAATTTCAACAGCCAATAATCCAGTTAAGTGATATTAGCCCAGAGTCTTTCACAGTGATGGTGTGGTTCCATGTTGATGAAAGTGACCCTAAAATTACAATCATGTTCACAATGAATCCAGCTAATGTAAAGGCAGGATCTGTATACATAGCATTGGATGATTTTGCTTTGTTTATTATTCCTACAGAAAATACCACAGCTAGATCTATCAGGTAGGTGTAGCTAGAAAAAAACATATAATTGAAATTGACTATAGATAAATTATCACATTTTTAGCAGGATGATTTAAATTGCTCCTAAGCGAGATGTGAGGTATTGGTTTGGTCAACTAATTGTAAAAAAACATCTCAAAACGTAGGTGAAGTTATTATCTCTTAGTAATTAGTAAAGTTTTATAGAAATACAACTACTGTAGGAATCATGAATATGTACTATAGATATGAGCTGCAGATAAACCACCTCATCCAGTAGGGACCATCATCTGCTACAGTTGATACCCAGTCATCATTTAGAGACTAAGCATTTATTTGCACCTGGGATGTGAGAACCATGGTGGAAGCAGAGAAAACAATTCAATTTGCAATAGAGATGGAGGAATAAAGCATCCACTTCCTTGGACTCAGTGAAACAAGATGGACAAAAGTAAGTAAAGTACAGCCAACATCCAGTGAAACAATAATATACTAATGTCACTAAGAATAGAATGCACCACACAGTGAAGGGGTAGCACTTATGCTAGCATCAAAGTGCTCTTATTGAGTGACATGAAACTTGGTCAAAATTGATTATAGCATCCATTAGGATCACAAATAGGAAGATAAAACAAAAGATCATACAATGATATGCTCCAACGAAAAAGAACAATCAATGAAAGAAAATTTCTACAACAAGCTGCAAAATCTATTTGATGAGACAAAATCAAAAGATATAATGATGGTAATTGCAGGCTTTAATGCCAAAATAGAAGAGGATAATGGAGACTAGGAAGAAATTATGGGCAAAAATTGTCTTTGAGTAATGAATGAAAATAGGGAGATATTTCCAAAGTTTTGTGCAGGAAAACAATGGGTCATTGGAGAAAGCTATGTTCCCACACAAGAAAATGTGTAAGGCAACATGAATTTTTTTATTTCATGTACCCCAAAACTAAATTGGTTATATTTTCATCAATATAAAATTTAGACAATTTGTACTGGATGTCCGGGTCTGAAGAGGAGTGGATGTGACTCTAGACCATAATCTAGTGATGGCCATATAAACTTAAAATATGAAATAACAGACAGACTAAAACCAGCATACCTTTATATATAATGTGAGATATCTCAACGGAGATGAGAAGAGAAAAGGAGTTTAGCATCCCACTCAGCAATAAATTTCATGCGCTGAAACAATTAATCATTGAGGTTGGAATTTAGGAAAATTTGAATAATTGCCAAAGTTCTGGAGGAAGTGAGAAAGTTTTAGCTAAAGAGGCACACCAGTACAAAGAATATAATACTTGTAAACACACAGGCAAAGATTGAAGAGAGATGAGCCAAAATGGTGACTTAATTTACCAGCAAAACTAGAACCCTCAAAACTAGAGCCCAAAAAGACTTCATAGGCGTCTCGATCGTTGCAGACCATGTGCATAGCACCCTGTGAATAGCCTCTCAGGGCGCAAGTCGGAGCGCTGAATATGGAGACTCTAGGCTGTCCAAACTGCAGGATCCCCCTTTCTGCTTTACTAGTGTAATCCAACAGAATGCATAGCATGACAATTTGGCACCAGCTCAACTGCAGGAGCTGCTGGAATGAGTTTGCGCAATTTTGAAACCATCTGCCTTAATTACTATCACTCTGGAATTTCTGTATGGGTTTACTCCTGTAGCCTTACCCTTTCCTGAGGTTTCCACAAGGCAGTGGAGTCGATGCTTGCAGATGATAGTGCCTCGAGACATCTGATGATACTTTCATCGTCCCATGACTTTAACATGAATCTAGGCGAACTGCCTGAACAGGCTAATGAGCTTCGTCTACCTGGGTTTAGAGTCAGATTTTACCTTCTCTTAGATTGGCTGCCAACCAAAACTAATGAGCCCAATGTGCCTGCCCAATTATACCGCAGTGTACTCGGTCGCGCTCCACAGCAGGCTCTGTAAGAAATAGGGAGAGTGCTGCTGGGGACACAATATTCTAGGAGAGACCATTGGCATGGAAACTCCTGCACAGTAAGTTGAATAGTGAATCCAGTGGTGATCTCTACACCTGGAAAGAAGAGGCTATATCAGACACTTCACTTTCCTTTAATGAGCGGGACGTCTAGCCCAGACCTCGCTACCCCGCAAAAAAATACTACACAAAGGTAAACAAAGAAGTAAAAAAAAAAGATAGCCATTGACAAAAAAAAACTACTTTAATAGTACTGCTAGAATAGTTGATAAGCTGCAGAAATAGAACCTTGAAAGACTTGTATGACAATATCAGAAAACTCATGCAAACAACAACAGAAAGGAAAACTGATAAAAGATAAATTGGAAAGGAAATCAAATCTTGAATAACAGAAAGAAAGATGGATGGATACTTTGACAGTCAACCCACCTGAAATAAAAAATAAAAATGAAAGGAATGAATTTAACTACACTAGGACTATGTGAAATGTGATTATTCTTCTGAAAGAGTTACTTAATGAAAATTACATAATAATTTACTCTGTAGAGAAATTAACAGGCAATAAGTTTTTGCATAAATTGGATTCAGAATGTGCTATGGCATCATGAAAGGATTCTGAACAATATTATCTCAATATATTTTCAAAAATATTGTTTGTTTTTAAAAGTAATAGTGTAATTTTGAATGTATGCACAAAGACCATCAGCCTTGTGTTTGTTACCTTGAGTTAGTGATGGAATATGTGGGTCTCAATCATCAAAAGAGCTATTGCCAGGAGACAAAAGTTTCCAGAAGAGTTATCAAAACTGGACAAGGCAAAGGGGAAAGATTAGACTAAATACAGACAACTCACCTAGAGTATAATAGGTTAGATCAAGGTCAATCACCTCAATCAGTCAATCAAAGCCCATCACTCCTCTTGGTGCATAGACCATTGACAACATCCCACCAGCATACATGGTTCTAAGCTGCTTTTTCTACCTCTCTCTAAAAGTAATTATTTATACTTTGTTCCTTTTCATATTCTCTTTTCATGTATTTTTGGGTCTACCTCTCTCTCTCTCTGACTTCCTTTGAAGATTCTATGTAAGAGCCTGTCTGGCTATCTTGGACAGTGCCTTCCTTAGCATTTGTTCTAACCAGTCCCATTTTCTTTGCTTAATTTGCTGTTCCAATAGCTGTTGTTAGCTCCTTTCCAAAAGGTCTTAATTTCTCACCATATTCTGCCACTCTATATCCATTATCCTTTGTAGGCATCTGAAAATGAAGGACTGTAGTCTTTGTTGTATGACCTTAGTCGTTCTCTGTGTCTCTGCTCCATACAGCAACACAGACATTGAATATTCTAACTTTGATGTGAATCTTGATTTCTCTAATTCTCCATATATTGTTTAGTATCAGGAATGCCCTTCTTGCCTTTCCAATTCTGATCCTTATATCTGAACCTGTACCCCCTGATGTAACACTCCTAGTAAAACATACATTTTAACTGCCATATCTAAGTTTAAGAGAGGTAAAGCAGCAGGATCCATTCTAGCAGAGGCACAGAAAGCCACAAATGTACAATACCAATTATTCAAAAGGATTTTGAAAGAAGAGAAAGTGTTATTGGAGTGGAAGGAAGGCCTTCTAACAAAACTACCCAAGAAATGACAATTGTCAGACTGCAACAATTACAGAGAAATCATACTGCTATCGGGACCTAACAAAATATTTAATAGAATTATCTTAGGCTAAAAGAGGAAGTAGACAAGAGGCTCATAGAGGAACAAGCAAGATTTTGTTATGAAAGATCAAGCACAGATCATATAGCCACCTTGTGCCTTACGGTGGAACAAACAACTGAGTGAAATTCATCCCTATACATAAATAATTATTTGGAGGCTTTTGACAGTAAAGATCAAAGCATTGTATGGCTACTACAGAGACACTACAGGATACCAGAGAAGCTAATATCACTCAGACAGAATATGTACAAAAACATAGTTTGTAGAGTGGTACATGAAGAAGTATTGACCAACAGTTTTGAAGTACAAATAGAAGTGAAGCAGTAGTGTTTGTTTTTTTTGTCACCACTCTTGGTCCTGATGGCAATACACTGGATTATGAAGATGCTAATGTTGGGAAAAAGAACAAGTACACAATGGTCATTGTAGTCACAGATAGAGGATCGTGACTATGCAGACGACTTGGTACTGCTGTCACACAGCCATTGTCAGATACAATAAAAACTAAATAAGGTGACGGAAGATTCAGCCAAACTGGGACTAAATATTAAAGTAAACCAAGCTGTTTAAAATCACCACCTTAAGCAAATAGCCAGTCATGCTTGGAGGTGAGGCACTGGAAGAGGTGGACACCTTCACATATTTGGGCAGCACTATTGATATTTTAGGGGGCAGAGAGGCAGTCTTAAAGGCTAGAATTTTAAAAAATCAAGGGCCGCATTCCTGTTACTGAATAATATATAGAAATCCAGGGAAATAAAGACTTATGCAAAGTTAAGATTTTCATTTCAGTACTCTTATAAGGAGCAGAAACTTGTAGAATGACAAAGGCAATACAGTAGAAAATCCGGCTGTTCAACAATAAATGTCTACGGAGAATGACGGGTATGGGCTAGCAAGACATGGTGAGGAATCAAGGCCTATGGGAAAGGAGCCTACAACAATCAGCAGAACAACAGATATTTATCATCTATCCACTTGTGTCATTAGACAACATGGGGAGGTGTAGTTTTTTTGTCATGTTCCATCTTTGTCGATGTTAACTTAACTTAACTTAATGTCTTTATACTGGTCTAGAAGACTGCAGATCTTGTTTACAGCCATTTTCATTTACATTTCCTTGCTCTAAAAGCTATGCACATCCAATCTATTCTCAAATATATTAATTGTCCCTGCCTCCACTATTTACTGTGGAAATGCATTCCAAGCATTCACCACTCTCTGACTAAAAAAGAAAAGAAAAGACTGCAATTATGTAAATCAAATGTCTGTTTCTTCAGTGTTTCACTGACTGTATCTGTCCATCTTTTTTTGTAATCTGCCTCTTGCTCTGTAACCTTGATGTCTGGTATTGTAGATGCGAACAGCTGGTAATTTGAGGAAGAACAGATCAAATGTAGGAAATGGAGTTGGATATGACACCAGCTATGAAATCACCATCAAGGTGACCAGGCAGGTCCTGACATGGAATCCACAAGGGAAGAGGTGAGAAATAGAACAAGAAACACTCGAAGAATAGACTGTTAACTTTGGTCTGTGGACTTCAACTGAAGAGAGGCAGTAATGGCAGCTCAAGACCAAACTGCGGGAGAAGAATTGTCAATGACCTATACCCTGGAAGGAGTGCGGGCATTGATTGATTGATTTACAAAGACAAAGCCAACTACTTTGAAAGTATGTGTTCACAAAGACATAGCCAACTGCTGTGAAAGCATGTGTTCACAAAGACAAAGCCAACTGTTGTGAAAGCACGTGTTCACAAAGACATAGCCAACTGCCCTGAAAGCATGTGTTCACAAAGACAAAGCCGACTGCTCTGAAAGTAGCTGTTCACAAAGACAAAGATAATTATTGTGAAAGTAGCTGTTCACAAAAACAAAACCAACTTCTGTGAAAGCATGTGTTCAAAAAGACAAAGCCAACTGCTGTGAAAGCATGTGTTCACAAAGACAAAGCCAACTGCTGTGAAAGTAGCTGTTCACAAAGACAAAGCCAACTGCTGTGAAAGTAGCTATTCACAAAGACAACTGCTGTGAAAGCAGCAATCATGTCTCTTTATAAATTTCTTTCCTATTACTATTGTAAAGATAAAGGTAGTCTCATAGCAGATACTGCTGTTGAAGATGAAGTGTTAGATACTTTATTGTATGAGGCCACAGCTTGTTTATAAGATGCAAGCCAGTTTCTGACCTCACTACCTTTTCTTTCCTAACAGTAAGTCAGGTACCCATTTAAAGCTATGTCAAATGGAGCGTGTCCATAATGCACTGTGCTAATCAGATGTTAAAATACTGTTGCAGTTTTATTGATTATGTTGTTAATATTATTGGCCATGTCATAAGTTAGAATCTTTCTCTATCATTCTCCATTTCCAAGCCAAAACACCAGTCTTCATTTAAGTATTAAAAATGATGCAATGATCATTCTATATAATTTCTTCATTGTCCACGAGTGACTTCTAAATGGAAAAATTGGTGTTGTATAACACTGAAGAATTATCACTTGAACTTTCATTGGCGGAGATTGTTGCATAAGATATCACTAGAATTGTTTGCACAAAGAAGGCAAATAGTTCATGGAGACTTACTTACTTAGTCGGTCCTCTTCTACGGTGAGGTGTAGAGGTTTTCCAGAGACAACGCCACACTGCTCTATCCGCCGCATGAAGACTTAAAAACATAAAGTCAGTTTAAATGATAACAGTTTTATTCTGCATCAAGGTTCCCTATATTATTTTACAAGATTTGATTTACATAATTGCAGCCTTTTCTTTCTGTGGGGATAAAACTTAAAATGCATGTTGTATGTAGAAGAAGAAAAACCAGATATAATAGGATTAACAGAATCATGGACATATGAGGAGATTGCAGATAGTGAACTTGAAATAGAGGGATATACAATGTTAAGGAAAGATAGGATAGTTGGAGACAAGACTAAGGGAGGTGTTATTTTATTATACTGTATAAATTCTGTTAATATAATGATCAAAGATTATTTATCATGTGGTAACAAAAATGAAAGTGTATGGGGAGAAATAGAAAGTAGGGGTGAAAAAACAGTGATTGGAGTGTGCTATAGATGTCCATCAAGTCAAAAAGAGGAAGATGAGGAGCTGATTAGTAGCATAGCAAAGGCAAGTGAAGGGAAATTATTATTAATGGGGGATTTCAACTTTCCAGAAATAAAATGGGATATTGCAGAAGCACTTGTAGAGTCAAAACCTTTTGTTTAAATGCATAACTGACAATTTTTTAATTCAACATGTAGAAGCAGCCACCAGAGGCAAAAACATACTCGACCTAGTTTTTACTAAGGAGGAAAATATGATTGAAAACGTTACCGTTGGGGAACTGTTTGGCTCAAGTGACCATCAAATCGTCCGTTGGGATCTTATTGCAGGGAAAGAAGTAAACATAAACTACTCTAAGGCAGATGTTAAGAGGATGAAAGAGGCAGCGAACCACATAATCTGGAAAGATATTGTCGTAGGAACAGATGTTGAAAAGGAGTGGGAGAGTTTTAAAACAGTTCTAGAAATGCTAAAAGAGGAATGTGTTCCATGTAGGGAGGTAAACCCCAAGCGTAAAAAGTGGATAACTAGATTTGTAGTGAAATGTAGAAGAGCGAAAAATAAAGCATGGATAAAATATATAGAGGCAGGTAAATCAAAAGAAACATGTAAAATATTTGGACAAGCAGAACATATCTCAGAAAGCGAAAAAAACAGCAAAAATAGACTTCGAAAAAAACTTTGCTCAGAGGATCAAGACTGACAGTAAAAGCTTCTTCTCTTATGTTAGAAATAAACAAAGAACGAAAGACAAAGTAGGCCCTCTCATAGACAGTACAGGGAAAATAATAAGTGAGAATAGGGAGGCAGCTAATCTGCTCAATCAGTACTTTGGCACAGTCTACACAAAACAGGACTGCTCCAAGATCCCAGAGCCTATAGATATTTTTCAAAGAGACATGTATACAGCGGGATTAAGATCAATCTGTATTACAGAGGAAATGGTTTTTAAAAAATTGGAGGGGTTGAAAGTGAATAAATGTCCAGGTCAAGATGGTATTCATCCAAAATTGCTGTATGAAATTAAAGACCCACTAGCAAAACCATTGGCTATATTATGTTCTCAATCACTTACAAAAGGGATTGTTCCACGGGATTGGAAAGATGCAGGAGTGATCAAAAAAGGCAAAAAATCAGATCCAGCAAATTATAGACCGGTGAGTTTAACGACCATAGTCTGTAAATTGTTAGAGTCAATAATCAAAGAAAACATTGTAATGCATTTAGACAAATTTAATCTAATTAGAAATAGTCAGCATGGGTTTACCAGAGGGAGATCATGCTTAACAAATCTATTAGAATTCATGGAGGAGGTTACCAAAATGTTAGATAAAGGGGAGCCAGTGGATGCTATTTATCTAGTCTTTGCAAAGGCCTTTGATAGAGTACCTCATCAAAGATTATTTCGAAAGTTAAAATCACATGGAATAGGAGGGGAAGTTGCCAAATGGATTGAAAATTGGTTAACGGGAAGAAGGCAGAGGATGGGCATAAATAAGGAGTACTCTGAGTGGTGTGAAGTGAAAAGTGGTGTGCCACAGGGCTCGGTTTTGGGACCAATTTTGTTCTTGATATATATAAATGATTTGGACATTGATATGGGATCCATGATTGCAAAATTTGCTGATGACACAAAACTATGCAGTAGTGTCTCATCTAAAGTGGAAGTGGATATATTGATGTCGGATTTAGATAAAATTCGAGAATGGTCTGTAAGCTGGCAAATGGAGTTTAATGTAGATAAATGTACAGTCATCCACATGGGTAGATCCAATATGGAACATAATTACAGAATGGGAGAAAACAATATTAGAAAGATAGATAAGGAAAGGAACCTAGGGGTTATAATAGATCATACAGGAAAGGTGAGTGAGCAAGTTAAGGTAGCAGTGAAAAAGGCAGATGCAATGTTAGGTATGATAAAAAGAAATATTAAAAATAGGAGCAGGGAAGTGATAGTCAAACTGTATAAAGCTTTAGTTAGACCTAGATTGGAGTACTGTGTACAGATTACACACATTAGATATTAGGAAGTATTTCTTTAGCCAGAGAGTAGTGAATGCTTGGAATGCATTGCCAAGTGAGGTGGTAGAGGCTGAGACGGTCAATGCATTTAAGAACAGATTGGATGCGTACAGCTTCTAGAGGAAGGTGTTGTAAATGGAACTGGTTGTATACAGACTCTGCAGAGTCTTCTAAACCAGTATAAAGACGTTAAGTTAAGTTAAGTTAAGATGTGGAGTCCTTATCATAGAGGGGATATAAACATGCTGGAAAGAATACTAAAAAGAGCGAAAAAGATGATAGTGGGATTCCAGAATTACAGTTATGAGGAACGACTCAGAAAAACCGGCCTACAGTGTCTCGAAGAGAGAAGAATTTGTGGTGACAATACAGGTTTATAAGATGATCAGAGGAATGGATAAATTAGACTATAACAAGTTTTTTAAAATACAGCCACCCACAATAACACGAGGGCATAGCTACAAGCTGACTAAAGAGAGGTCCAGATTAGATATTAGGAAATATTTTTTTAGTCAGAGAGTGGTGTCTGCTTGGAATGCATTGCCAGGGGAGGTAGTGGAGGCAGGGACAGTTAATGCATTTAAGAATAAACTGGATGCGCATAGCTTTTACAGCAAGGTGATGTAAATGTAACTGGTTGTATACAGACTCTGCATGGTCTTCTAAACCAGTATAAAGACATTAAGTTATTAAGTTAAGTTATTATTGTTTCAAACACTATGTGCTAATATTTTCTCCTAGGTACTGGTATCACATAGCTCTTGTGTTTGAGAGACAAAGTGGTATAGGATCTGGAAAGCTGTATGTAAATGGAGAACTTATAGAGACAATTACTGGTTTGTCACCATCGTCACTCTCTGACAAGACATTTAAAGTTGGGTTTACTGGATCAATATATTATTTTCTGAATAATCGTAAGTTCATAATTGTATTTGAATAAACTTCTCAGGTATTTTATGTGTTATACCATGGACCAGTAGAAAAACTTGTTCTTTCTTAAAAACAGATGCTTGTCATGAGCTTGATTAAAAGCAGTGAAAGCATCCAGACTTATGCATAAATAGGGGACATCAGACAAATGCAAAATGGTACAATGAAAGCTATTGGTCCTGTCAGTAGAAAAATCACTCAAAACCATCACTGTCGAGAAAACAAAAAGGAAAAGAACAGCAGATGGAGGGATGAGTTGAGCACTATTCTGAGCTTTACTGGTGTGACAATGTAGTCACTCCCATAGCCTTTGACGCTGTCAAAAGCTATTCTAGTGTGGACAAGCTGGATATTAAACCATCTCTAGAAGATCTGAATTAAGCTATTGACAACTTGGCCCTGGGCAGAGCACCAGGCATCAAAAGGATCCCATCTGATTTGATCAAGCGCTGTAAGGGTGCACTCTTGTAACCACTGTTTGGGATATTATGTCAGTGCTGGAATGAGGTCATTATACTTCAAGAAATGAGAGATGCACAGATTGTAACATTATACAAAAACAAAGAAGATATAAGTGACTGCAATAACTAATAAAGTGTCTCTCTGTTCAGTGTTTCAGGCAAAATCTTTTGCCAGAGTAATCATACTAAAGTTAAAAAAGTTGACTGTGCACATGTTTCCAGAGTCATAATGTGGATTCAGGTCTGGAAGATCAACGATCTACATCATTTTTTCTCTTCAGCAAGTTTAAGAAAAGTCACACAAGCAGAATCAGCCTTTTTATATCACCTACATAGACCTGACAAAAATATTTTATTTGGTTATAAGTGATTGACTCTAAATAATCCTCTCTAAAATAGGCTGCCCAAGCAAACTGCTATGACTAATAATATTGTTAAATGTAGGCATGAAAAGAAGTCCAATTTGATGGTAGCATATCATAACCATTTGGTATTTGCAGTAGTGTTAAGGAAGGCTGTGTCCTGACCCCAACACTGTTCAAAATCGTATCTTCTTTGCTCTGTTACTGAAGTGTACATTTGTAATACAATTGAAGGAATCTGCCTTCACACTAGGTTTAATTGTCAACTGTTTAACCTTGCAAGGCTCAAGGCCAAAACAAAGAACAGGGAGAACACCACCAGGGACTTACTATTTGCTGATGATGTCGCAATTGTCACCCACAGAAACTTGAGAGCTTGATTAGTCACTTCTCCCAGGCATACAAAGACTCTCAATAAAACAAATGTAAAGGGACAGAAAGTAGATGCCATGTCAACTCTTAGCATCAATAATTATGAACTGGCAGCTGTGCGCCAATTCATAACTTAACTTAACGTCTTTATACTGGTTTAGAAGACCCTGCAGAGTCTGTATGCAACCAGTTACATTTACATGTACCAGGAGTCCTTCATCAATCTCTATCTAGACCAAGAAATAGATAGTCACATCGGCAAAACTGCTGCTACATTTGCTCGTCCTGCAACATGTGTTTGGGATAACAAGAAACTCACACCTAAAACCATTGACATGTGTCATCAACATGCTCCTATATGGTAGCATAACTTAGGCAACCTATGACAAACAAGAGCACAGATTTAACACCTTCCATCTGCAGTACCTGCAATCCATTCTTAGAATTACGCGAATGGACAGAGTGACAAATGCACAAATGCACTCTCACACCATCAGTCTCCCAAGCATGTTCATCCTTATACAGCAAAGACTACGATGGCTTGGTCATGATCAGCGCATATTTGATGGTCACATGCCCAAAAATATTCTCTATGGACAGTTGATGGAAAATATCAAAAGAATAGTCAACCAACCACATCTGAGGTTCAAAAATGTCTGAAAGAATGATATGAAGACCCTGGACATCCTCACACGCCGACTCTGCAGACCTGATTCAAATTGTAGTGCACCTGAAGATCACCTCATGTTTGGTGAAAAAAGCTCTTGCAACATGGAGAAGTGAAGCGACAATGCAGCAAGGAGAGTAAAGTAAAGTATCCCATAGCATTACTGCCGTAGGGGTGTGAGGTGTTAGCGATCTCACATTTCAAAGGCTCGGCTATATGAGAGCGGTAGCCATCTCCTCTCCCTCGCTGCTTTTACTTCCCGGACTGAACCGGTACCCATTTAAGGCTGGGTCGACCCGGGAGCCATTGCGGTCTGAAAAAAAAACATTACCGCCTCAACTGGGGAATGAACCCAGGACCACTGCGCTACGCGGCTCCCTAGCAAGGAGAGAGGAACCAAATAATCTAAGTAGAGTTACCACTTCAAAGTCTTATCCTATAGTTAGTCATGACTGAAACGGGCTACTAAATGTAACCGTACTCTGAGGTATATGATCCCTCCTTCTATTAAAGTAAAGACATTGGAAGATGTGAAGTTTTCAACAATGTTCTCAGTGGTGATATAGAAAAGAAATCAACTGCAGTGCTGTGAATATGTATTTTAATGTCTTGAACCATTTTTGGACATATTCATACATACTGATCGGACAAAACAATTTTAGTCAGGATCAGGTGAAATATACAGACCAACACCCCCACCTCACTTCCATGTAGTTGTCCTTGAAAACAGGCTGTTTCATTGCAGTCTAATAAAGTGGGGGATGAACGCGATCCCCATAGTAGTGATCAGCATGCAGATAATGTCAAGCATAGCACCACCACTTGGAGTACCCCAGTCCACCTTCATCTGCACACTAGGAATGTGAGAAAAGCTACTGCCACCTAATGCCCTTTTCAGGGGACACAAAAGTTACTCATAATTTACATTCAATAACATGTTTTTTTTGCTAATTTAATCTAATTTGCACATTATTTGTGTGCATTTTAATCAGATTACAGCTTGATACCTTTTTGAATGAGTTTTTTCTCCAAGACATTTTGTTATTACAATCTAAGTAAATATACCTTATTTCACAAATCCTCAGTGTCTATCCTTTGCTAAAAATTAAAGAATATTTATTTTCTGAAATAAGAAATTAAATGAATCCGAAATGCTCTTGTTGATAATCTATTTCTGATAGTGATTGAAAATAGTCACAACTTTTCACTACTATTGGAAATGTGTAGGTGGTGGCAGCAGTTTATGAGTTTCCAGAAATCCACTTTTAATCACTGATATTTTTAGATGTTTGTGTGCTGTTAAAGATTCCAGAGTGTTGATGGTCTAGAGGTTGAGATCTTGGCTTACATTCTCAATGTATCAGGTTCAAATTACGCAACTGTAAGTTTTTTTTTCTTTTACAGCTGGGTAAACTGAAACATGTGGAGACTGGAGATCAAACCCAGGCTCTTTGTGACAATCAGTTTAACTAGTCTGCCAGTCACCGTGTGAGGTGGCACCTACATAATTTACCATAATTGTTTTTCCTATTGGTCATTGATCAACTTGGTGAGGGACAAGAGATGTAACAATCACATTCATGGGCAGTTTAAAGACAGAATAGTTAAGAAATCCTATTCTGATATATAATCACGAGTTTGTTGTAATTATTTTGCATATTTTTACTGTGATTATACTTACTTACTCACTTAGTCGCTCCTCTTCTACCGTGAGGTGTAGAGGTACTGTGATTATTACATTAGTTATTTTAAATTAATGCACACTTAATACTTACATTTTTTTGTTCCTAATAACTTTGTCCCACATTTATTCAGCCCTTGAAGCCAGTGCATTTCAGATGACACCATTGGCTCTAACTGCTAATCAAGTGACAGAGTTTTTGAACTCGTGTCAAAAGCAGGTGGATGACAATGTCTTAGCCTTTAGACCTGATGACGCCTTGTATACTAGTTTAGCAGTATGTGATGGTATGTGATTTCAATTACGCCAGTTTATGTCTTAACATGCATGTGTGTGTCTCTGTATGTTCATGAATGCTTGTATAGGAGAGGATAGAAAGAGAAAGAAGTGGTAGAGATAAAGGGAGAGAGTATAAACTAGATGATGAAATAACAAAATCTGCATTAAGTTCTTTGGCTTCAATAATTGTTTGTATATTTTTGGAAGGATATGCTACTCTCTGTTACTTAAACACTTTTCAGGGTGGTTTAGTAGCGGGAGATTGAGAACAAACAAAGGCAAGCCATTTGCGTAGACTTCAAACCTCTCACCAATATGCCATTGCTGGGATAACCATTCTATTGAAGGTCTGAGTCCTGGCCTTGTCGTCACTCATCTGCTAGGGTATCAGTTTAATATGGTTGAAACTGAAACCCACCACTTTCCTACTTGAGATCTAGTACACCATGGTAGCTCAGAATGAGATCATGAGATTGATGAAAGTGCACACCTTCCTCAATTAAATCTATTTAAGCACAACTCACATCATGTTTTTTACACATACCTGTGTTTATTATTGCATCTAACATGAAGCACGCAGCAGAAGTATCTGTTGTTAAAGGTCTACAGTCTGGATATAGTAGTTTTAATTTCATTCTATGTTTCAAAGCCATATAGTAGGCCTAATGCTACATTGGTGTGTACAGCCAACTCTTTTTTTCCCAAGAGAATATTGCTGAGTTTTATATTAGTCTGCGGAGTGAATTGAAAGCAAATCATAAATCATGCCTTGTTGATTCTGACACCAACCTCTTGGTTTGTTCCTCCGTCATTGTCAATGTTACATTCACTGACTTGACTTAGTCGCTCCTCTTCTACAAAGAGGTCTAGAGGCTCTTCTTGTCTCTTTCTTGTGGCTTAAAGTTTCTACACGTTCTTTAGATACCTCCTACAACATGCATGGCAGGTTACAGTGTTACTGTTTTTTAACTATCTCAGTAACACACCTGCGATCGTACATCGAGAATATGCTTATTGTTGCTGTAGAAGCTACACAAACTGTGTTTAACACTCATAACAATTTTTATGTTTTTCTAGGCTGAAAGCCTGGAGCACAGAGTGTACACAGGATCTCCATATTTTCCGTCAATCTCCAATGCGACTAGGCGCTTGTGCCACCTCCATTGAGACCAAAGGATACTTGAAACTTATAGGATTCAAATCTCTAGCATTTTTCCATTTCGTTTCATGAGAGACACGTACCTTTACCGCTTGGATATAATGACCCCCTTTTTAAAAAAATGTTATATTGCAGAGAGCTCTACTTTCTTCTTGTGTCTGGTGGTTTTTATTTCATCTTAACCTAGTTTTCTGTGCCATCTTACCTCCTACTTTACACTGGAGTTTTAAAAAATCTCAACTTTGGGCAAGATTACTGGGTCTACTAATATGTTGAGAAGGTAGATTTGGGCAGGAGAATCTATGAAACACGTGAGTCTTATGTTGCACAACGCTGCCCCATTTAGTCCTCAGAACGCTAAACAGTAGTAGTTGTCAAGACTTGGTCTATCCACTTCTTGTTCTGAAGGCTGTATTTCAGCATGACGGTTCTTTCCCCCCAACACAGATGAAGGTTTGAATGATGAACAACCAAATAATAAGAATGATGAAATTGTTGAGGATAGGTGCAAGGAGAGCAGGAATGAAGATGAAGAGAACCTCAAAGGTAGTTGTTTACTTTACACATGCCTCTTAGAATGGTTTTATTTGATAGAATTGGCATGTTCTTGGTTACTGGAACTTGCATGTTCTTCGTGAACAAAACAATCTCAAAGATAAGTGTTCAAAATTGTAATAAGAACATGAAAAACAAACATTCGAGACAAAGCTGATAGTGGGATTCCAGAATCACAGTTGTGAGAAAAGACTCCGAAAAACTGGCCTACAGTGTCTAGAAAAGAGGTGACAATACGGGTTTATAAGATAATCAAAGGATCGGATAAATTAGACTATAACAAGTTTTTTTCAAAATTCAACTTATGCATTGTGTTTTATCCAGTGTTTCTGAATGCTAATTTGATGCCATCAGACCAGCAATATTAATAATCTTACATTTGGTCATGTTGTTGATTTATGAATTTTGCTAGTCCTTGAAAACTTTTACAGTTAATTACAGTTTGTTTTTTAACAACAACACTGTTAGTATATATTCACACCAAAGTCTAGCATTACATGGGGATGTGCTGACTTGGACATAGTTCAGGTCAGGTCAGGTCATCCTGTAACAAGTGAGATCATTGGGGCACTCATGAAGACCTCCTCACAACTCCACACCATCCCTCTCTGTCAGCGGCCACTGCCTGTACCTCCTCTGGTTGAGAATTGGTCCATTCTTTTATGTTGTCCTCCCACCTCTTTTTGAGACGACCTCTTCGTCGTCTGCTTTGCACCTTTCCGTGCAGGATCGTATTTGCAAGATCGTTTGATCTTGATATGTGCCCATACCAAGCAAGTTTCCTTCTTTTTACAGTTGCCAAGAGGTCTTCAAAAGGCCATATTGCTGTTGTAATTCTTTCTTGAATTTTCTCATTTGTAACTCAGTCTTTGTACGTGACGATTAGAAGTCTTCAAAACATCTCATCTCCAAGGCCTGTATCCTTCGCTGCAGATCAGCTGTAATTTTTCAAGTCTCACAAGCATAGAGGAATATTGACAGGACCAATGTATGCATTAAATTAATCTTTGTGCATGTGGCTAACCATTTATCTTGCCAGATTTGCTGTACAAGTGCCGCTATTGTCTGTGGCATAGCTAGATTCCAGCAAATGTTTCTGTTGACTGAGCACTTCCCAGATTTGCCCTCTTATATCATCTGGCCGTCTTGCACTTATTCCTTTGTCATAGGAGGTGAGCTGAAATAGTAAAATTAGCCTTTGGGAGGGACTTTGATATCTGCGAGGAGATTTGTGGCACTTCTTTATGGAGAAAACCTGGTCCTCTTTGATTTGGCCAGCTTGTCACTTTTTTTTTCATGGACAACAAACTTGGGGCCAATGAAAACTGGCTTGGTTCATACCTCGTGATATGTATAGTTTCATAAACTGTATACTCATGTAGATATTCCTATTAAATGCTATATACCTATATCTGCATCCATGTCTATGTATGCATCCACATGGATGTACCAATATGCAAGCACATACACACTCTCTTTTTCTCACACACACATACCCACCTAGGTACATACCCACATGCAAGTCTACCTTTATTTAAATGTATATACTCACATGCAGATTTTAGAGATTGCAGAGTAACTGCATTTGAAAGGCACTTATAGTTAATCAGAGCAGTGCACTTTGACTCGATGATGGGTGTCATATAATTTATTTTGGCTTCGAACCAATCATTAGATTTGACAGTGGTTCTTCCAAAGATAACATGCGCAGTACTAGGGATGTTGGTTCGAAGTTGTTTCCAGGCTTCTGTATCCATGGAGCTACTTTGTGTAATTCTGATAGCTTTTTCGAAGGCGAGACATTAAAGTGAATGATCAGTGCAGGATTTGACATTTTGCTCGTGTCGATTCAGGATTTACCTTCATGTCTGGTGTAAAAGTACTTTCTTGTTTGCAATTTGATTTTACATTGAAGCAGTGCATGGTCTATGTTGCAGTCTGTACAATTGTAGAAGCACGTGAGGAGAGCAGATTTGAGAAGAGACTTTCTCACAAGAATCTGATAAAGCTGATGCCAGTGATTGGATCGTGGGTGCATCAATGAGACCTTATTTTGGGGCTTGGTCTGAAAATAGTTAGTCACACAGAGTCCACAGTAGGCACAAAACTCTAAAAGCCATTGCCCATTTTCATTAACTTTACAGACTCTAAAGTTGCCAAGACATGAAAGCCACGAATCATGATCAGCACCTACTCTAGCAATGAAGTCACTGAGTAAAACAAGCTATTCCTGGTTCAGTATGCCTCTTATGGCTGCTGATAGATTCTTATACAAAGCATCTTTGGCTGCATGCGTGGGCACAAGGTAGAAGCATATACATTGACAAAGATGACGGGACCGACTGTAGCAAGCAGACAGAATGTGAGCAGGCGCTCCTAGCCATTTCCACCTGGTTCAACCATGCGTGATAGGGACTTTTTCACTGCAAAGCCAATTTCAGATTCTCTTTTTTCATTGGTGTCTTTTCCTTGCCAGTAGAATTTGTAGTCCTTCTCACTTATTTCCCTGATCCCGATAAGTGAGTTTCCTGTTCACATTGAGTCTTTTTAGTTCGTCGTTGATAATGCCTGTTTTTCTGACATCATTTTTTTTGTGAAGGTTATCAGACATTCTGGTCAACATAGTACGGATGTTCCAACAGCCCAGGTTGATATTCAATGTGGCACGTGATGTGTGAGTGTCGAAGGGTAAGGCTCGAGGGCCTCGAGGTTGGGCATATTTCTAAGGAGAACAAGCTGTTGTCAGAGCAGCAGGTCTCGCCTCTCCATGAAGCTAATTATTCCAGGAGAAAGACATTAGCCGATACTGCCTGGAATCAGCGACATCGCAGGCAGTGTCAGAATATTGGTAGAAACACTATTTGACTGCCTTAGGTACTCCAACTCCGGATTTTTCCTCAGGGTTTACTCCTGAAGCCTTCCTCATGAACAGGTTTTTCATAAGGCAGGGGGGGGGGGAGGCCTTAGAAATATACGTTACGTCAACAATTTGTAACAATCACAACAATGTCACTTGACCACGTGTGTACTTTCAGTTAGTTTCATCGCAGAATCGCAAATACATTACAGATCGTACACGAATCTAACCTAACTGTTACCTTGCTACACGCTGGATATATTATATTATTACTATCGATACTATTTGGTATGGCTGCTGACCTTCAAAAATGCATTCATCCGGCTAGCCTCTAAATGACAAAATATGCAACAACTATAACAAAACACTTCCAGCCATTCTACACCAGTAGCATGTGTCCAGATTCTCCAATTAAAGGTCAAATAAAATCCAGATTATAACACAGTACAAACCAAAACTATTATTTTCAACCTCTTTTTGCGGAATGCAAAAAGGTACTGCCATCTTGGCTGCTGAATAAAACAAATGTGCTGGGACAAGATGTAGATACCACCCCAACGATCACTATCGATAACTATGAACTGGCAACTGTAAACCAGTTCACTTACCTGGGGTCCGTCATCAATGATAAGCTCTCCCTAGACCCCTCACCCTCTCATCTCACAACATGTGTCTGAGGAACCCCTAAATTTATAGCCAAGACCATGGTCTAAAAGAGTGAGGATTTTCAATGAAACCCAAAATTTAGAGATGGTGGGTGTTACAAATTTGTGAAGTAGATGATGGTGGTTGGTGATATTTATCTCAATATAATAATTTATAATTTTTTAAAGGAATTTCAGGTAGGATTTCAGTTTATTTAATTGTCATTCTCAAAAACTGTCCCACCCTTATAGCAGTGATTGGGTGCGGTTTTTGTAGGTATCAACTGACAAGTAACACCGACACTAATTCTAGCGCATTTCTAATGTTTAGTATGCATATTTTACGTTACTATGATAAAGTCAAAAGCACACATCTGATTTTAATATTTTCAGATATAGACAACTGCATAGGTAATCCATGTGGTCTTCAAGGCACATGTTTTGATGGAGATAACAAATTTACTTGTAAATGCAGTGATCTATGGTCAGGTAATAGATGTCAGGTTCCACCAAACTTCTGCTTAAACCATACCTGTGCCAATGGAGCAACATGCATAAACCACATCGAATATGCAAACTTCACCTGCATGTGTTCATATGGATATAAGGGGCGATTATGCAAAGATGAAATTGGTAAACAGACTAGTTAATATCCATTCACCATTATTTTTTATATTCTGATAGGTTTGTAGGTCAAGGCAAACATTCAAATTTTATCTCATTGCAGTTGGAATTTAAAATTGAAATAACTTGACATCAGAATATAGATTGAAACAGTATGTCAGAACTCTGTCTCTAAAATCATTAGCCTAGAATGTAGCTTGAAACAGTATGTCAGAACTCTGTCTCTACAATCATTAGCCTAGAATGTAGCTTGAAACAGTATGTCAGAACTCTGTCTCCACAATAATTAGCCTAGAATGTAGCTTGAAACAGTATGTCAGAACTCTGTCTCCACAATCATTAGCCTAGAATGTAGCTTGAAACAGTATGTCAGAAGTCTGTCTCCACAATCATTAGCCTAGAATGTAGCTTGAAACAGTATGTCAGAACTTTGTCTCCACAATCATTCACAAATGTGAGGGTTATGTTTGTCCACATCTCTAATGATAAATCCTGTCATTCGTTTTGTTTTAAATTTGTTTTGTGTGAATAATAAAAAGATAGGTGGATACTATGCATCCTTGCCTCCTCCTTTTACATCCCCATATGGTGCAGCAGTTTGCTCTCAGTATCTCAAAATAGTTTACAGAGTTATTAATTATATCATATATTGTTCATTTACGTTTATAGAGTAGTGTTTTTAATTAGGTCATTATCTTCATGATTTCTATACTACACCATTCATGTAATGTCTTCTGAATATTTAGACAGATTTTTATTTTAAAAATTTGAAATTTACCATATCAATCATGCATTATGAGTCATTGAGTAGTATGTCATTCAGGCACATTGTCATAGATTTAGGGTATATTTGTGCCTACATTATTTTGTCAGTGTCAGGCAATGTACAGAATTGAGTGCAATAATTATTAGCATAGCTTAGTGTAATTAATTGTTATGTTTTGATGTTCATCTTGTGCGCTTAGTGTCTTCTAGACACACACAATCTTGTATGGTCAAGTAATTCTAACACGTCATCATTGACAAACTGTAAAAAGCTTTAGTTAGACCTAGAGTAGAGTACCATGTACAGGTGTAGAAACCTTATTGTAGGGGAGATATAAACATGCTGGCAAGGATACAAAAATGAACAACAAAGCGGATTGTGAGATTCCAGAATTACAGTTATGAGGAAAGACTAAAAAAACTGGCCTATAGTGTCTAAAAATAGAGAAGAATTCAAGGGGACTTTATACAGGTTTATAAGATAATCAAGGGAACAGATAAATTAGACTATAATAAGTTCTTCAAAATAAAATCTCCTAAATCACCTACAAGAACAAGAGAGCATAGCTACAAATTAACTGAAATAAGGTCCAGATAAGATATTAGGAAATATTATTTTAGTCAGAGAGTGGTGAATGCTTGGAATGCATTGCCACAGGAAGTAGTGGAGGCAGGGATAATTAATGCATTTAAGAATAGATTGGATATGCATAGCTTTTACAGTAAGGAAATGTAAATGAAACTGGTTGTATACAGACTCTGCAGTCTTCTAAACCAGTATAAACCAGTATAAACCAGTATAAAGACAGTAAAAAACCAGTGGAAGAAAGCAAATAATTTATATATTTAAAAGAACATCTTTAATGAATAAGAATTTGATTGCTTTTTGTGTTTACTAAATGATACAAAAATTTATTTATTTGACTAAAATTAAACCATATCATATTTATTATTAGTTTTTAAAAATATTATATCTAATGATACACATAATTTAGTTATTTCAATAACACAACGCTGTAATTAAGGTGTTTATACCTATTGCATGGGTGCAGCTGGAGGGTTATAGAGCTGAGGAATAAAGGCCTCTTGCCCCTCCCTTTGGTCTTTTTTTTTTTTTTACATTCGTCCTGAAAAGACATTGTGTCGCAGTTTACACAGAAACTGCAATGTTCACACCTTTCAGTCGAACACATCTGATTTTAGCTGGCTTTTTTTAATACCAGGTTTGCCTTTCAACTGTAATCCCTATCCCTTGGCCAAAATACACTAGTGACTAGTGCAGTCTAAGCCAGGGCCACCACGTGCAGGCGGAATAGGGTTTCTGTTAGTTATGGTTTGGTGACCCTAATGCAAGCAGCCAGCTATGAGTCACTGGCTACTGTCAGTTCATTCATTGCTGCTTCTAGACACCCTTCTTTTAGTGACAATGCAGTGTAGAGGCTAGAAATAAAGGCCACTCACCTCTCCTTTCAGTCATAAGATAGTCTACAAGATATATATTTATTTTTACTTCTGCTTTTATAAAGCCTAGGCTTTACTTTGGTATTGAAACGATATCCCCTATAGTAATGAGATCGGTATCACAACTGATCAACCACACTCTCCTCTGATGAAGTTATCAAATGGCATGAAAATGCAATGATTGTCTTCTTATATCCCTACAGTGAATGGTGGCTGGGGTATTTGGAAGGAATGGTCTACCTGTTCAGAAGATTGTGGTTCAGGTCAGAGGTCACGGGTGAGGATTTGTGACAGCCCAAGTCCAGACTCTTTTGGAGAAAGTTGTCATGGTGACCAAGAGCAGCAACAAAAATGTTTTGGAGACCAATGTTCAGGTTGATGATTAATGACATTTGTGTTTTCTTTGTAGCATAGACTTGGAAAAGTATAGAACTATGAAATGTGCTAAAAATGCTGCGGTACTGTCTGATCAATTTTGTTTTATTTAAAAGAACAGAAATCTGTAGCTATTTTTAGTATTATCATCACCCCTGTTAGGATCAACATTATCATTAAGTGTTACTAAGAACTTTGATCACATCATCTGTATTACTGGTTAGCAGAATTGACATCAAGGTGCTCTGGTTATAGCCATAGAAGAATCATGTGGCCTAGGAGCTGTGAGATTTGCTGTCAGTCTCGAGTAACCAGGTTCAAATCACGTTGTGCTCAGACTGGGAATATTATGAATTTTTTCTTGGCATCACTACTTCTCCAAGTCAACCAAGCTGTAAATAGATATACCTGATGAAGTTGAGATCTGTCATTGACACCTTCAGCAGTGAAAGGGACTGAGCACATATGGAGACAACCAAGTGCAGTAAAGCCAGTTTTGTGACCAATTTCCCATTTTTTTTATTAGACCAATAGATACTCATTCTCTGTATGTGGATGGGGAAGCATTTGCTTGCTGATGATTCCTGCAGCAGGCTAGTTATGCACACTCCTGATCTGCATGTAAAGGCCCTTTTTATTAAGATCCTAATTTTGTTTCAGGATTTTTAACCTCAGTATTACTGCTTCATTGATTCTTATGTCCAAATCTAACAGGTATTCATAGGGTGAGGAAGATTAACGTCTGATCAGATAAAACATACTGATCAGACATGTTAGTCAGGGTCAGGTAAAATGTACTGGTCAAGACCCCCAACCTCGACTTCCACGAAGTCCTCCCTGGAAACGGTCTGTTTTTTTTTGGCAGTCTAGGTAACAAGGTGGGAGATCGACGTGATCCCCATAGTAGTATGAAGTTGAAGCCAAGCCTAGCATAACCACTTGGAGAACCTTGGTCCACCATCATAAGCACATGTGGAATGTGATGGACGCTACTACAACCTGCCACCAAACGCCCTTTTCAGGGCACACAAAAGAGTAAACCTACTCATTATGGGCATTTACAACAACAACAACAACAACAACAGGTATTCATTGATTGACTTCAGAATATCCTGTTTATCCAGATATAATATCCCCATTATGGGACCTTTTTTTATCTTGCGTATCATAATTTTTTTTATTTCTATGAAATCCTGTGGGACCAGGAGAGTAACTCCAAACAATCTGCTGATGGTTGAGGCCTCTATGTATACGTTTCATTCATGCAATAGTAATCTGTATTAGACCATTTGAAGCTATAGGGCAGGTCCAAAAAGTTATCTCAGAACTGCAGAAACGGTTGTAATCTTTATTCTGATACTGAAAGTTGTTGATGTTGCTCCGCTCAGTTTGGTCAAAAATCTCCATTCTGATTTCAAATCAAACTGATTATACCAGTGTATACAACAGTATAATTGTCCCTTGCATTATCAGCTGTTTAGTTACTTATTCTTTGTTTGTTCTCAAATCTCCTTCTACCAAGCCCTGAAAAGGGCTTTGCAAGTAGCAGAATGTAGTCCGGAGAACGAAATGCATGGTATCGTAGTTTACAGCTTGATTGCAATATTTGCGCCTTTTGATCCGACCCATCCGATCTCAGCAGGCATATTTTAGTATCGGGCTGCCTTCTACTTAGTTAGTCTGCTCTGTTGCAGCCTGTTATACAGGATCACTGCGTGGAGGTGTGAACCAGAGTCTTGGCAGCTCTGGTTAGCTGGCCCTGAAACTAGCAGTCAGCTATGGGTAGCTGACTACTGCAGCTCATGTGCAGTTGTTTAGTTTGAAAGTCTGCTTACCTTCGTGCCGTTCTCCACATGGGATGTCAAATCTGATGATGATGACCTTTATATGCTGTTAAGATTTTCTTTTCAGAAAACTAACTTTTTGAAATGATGTCTTTATGTAAAGTCTACATGTGAGTAGCCACAGACAAGAGACACCCACTGTCCATGGACATTGCAGGTATCAGGGATAAAAGAATCAGGAGAGGGATGGCACAGACAGAGAACGACTGGTTAAGTAACTACACTAGAGACCATAAACAAAGAGAAAGAATGGATTCACACTGGAGATAAAATGAGAAAGTGCCACCGGATCAGTATCTCTCTGAGGATAAAATGCAGAGACTGGTGCAGTGGGAAAGAAGACTTCGAGGTTAAACAACTAATATGTGAAAATGGCTAGGATTCTGATTCTGTCATAGATACCGATGAATCTGTACCATACAGTAAGAAAGTTGGTTGGGACTTCTCTGCTAGAGTGAGAAGCAAGGTCATTGCTGAGAAGAGAGGTGTATACTTGACAACAATGTTCAGTATTAGAATGGATATCGAAACTGTGGCTTTGGCTATGAGGTGGCTATCTGAGACCTCTTAAATGAGCGCCGTAATTGTCTCTGACTCTCAAGCCTTGTTTTGAAAGATGCTAAAGAGTAGGCTGTGGCATAATTGGATAGTGGACATAGAGGTCTTAAACCTCCAGGAACTTGTGTGGATCTACTATCCTGGCCATGCTTGGGTTTGCAGAAATAAAAGAGCTGACATCCTGGCCTCAAATGTCTCAACAGTAGGGACATTGGCAATGGATAGAGGTAACATTTTTAAATTGATAAGCAACTATTTTGTGGATAAAGACATAGCAGTCGATGAACCAGCAATGCACAGATTGTAGGATTTTGAAAACATGCATGGGTCCAACAGAAAGGGTTGTGTGAGAGAATGTAGTATGTATGACCAGTGAGCTACAAGAACCATCAGTATCTACACTCTTTGCATTTTTTGAGAGGGACTTAGCAATTATGTGTGTGCTCAGAGTATAATGACATCGGTTCTAAACAGAACGGAACAAAACAAAAGTCTACAGTGTCTAAACGTTTTTCAATTTGATATTAATTTATAGTGAATGGTGTATATGGAGTCTGGTCTGAGTGGTCTCCTTGTAGCACCACGTGTGGAGGTGGTGAGTCAATCAGGAGACGCTTTTGTGATAATCCTGCTCCTAGATATAAAGGTTCTGCATGTGAAGGTAGTGGAATCAGCAGCATTCCATGTAATTCTTTCAAATGTCCAGGTATGGTGATTTTCTTTCTGATTAAACATAACGTTTCTGAGAGACACAATTTGTGAATTATTCATACTACCTTATCTTTGTGCACATTAACCATGAAACTGATTCAGAATGCTAGATGGATGACGACACTCCAGAGGATTTTTGTTGGGTCTGAGAGTTGTTCTGTTAAATACTTGATCTACATTTTAAATATCTCTTTTTCTTTTCTACTTTCCAGAGATAATGTATATAATGTATGCTAGGATGTTTAGTCTGGCATTTATTTTGATTTTCTGCATAAACCAATTCATTCAGTCTTACTGCATCTCTGAAAGATTTACATTTCTTCTTCTTCTTTTTCTGTTTTTGTCCCAGAAAAGGATGTTTTATTTTATTGTGTGGTAGTTTGCAGCAAGGTTGTGATATCTGCAACACATCAGGTTTCATCTCAGCATTTTATAAACTGGTTTGTCTTCTCTCTTTAATGCATATTCTCTTAGCCAGGCTCCAGTCTGTTCTCAGGGCTGTCTCTTGGAGACAGAATAGGATCATTGTCAGCTATAATATGTTGGTCTTGATGCAAGCAATCAGCTATAGGTTGCTGGATGCTGTACTCTTAATTCTTCACAATATTCATATATGTTAGTTGAATTTTGCATGAATATTGTGTAGCATTCTATATTATTGACACTCAGGTATTTTTGCATTAAATATTTACAAATTAAAGTGATTCTATAAGTTTCAGTTATATTAAACGCTTACTTTAATTTTAGATTGCTCAGATCTCAAAGTCCGTCCAGGTCACCATAGACATGACTGTAAAAAAAATGCAGATGAAACTATGACGACTTGTGAGATAATCTGTAATTCTGGACTGACTATTATACCTGAAGTCATGAACAGGTTCCAATGTGGATTCCTGACAAACTACTCATGGACACATCAGACAGACAACAATCCTACTGGGATTCTGCCAGATTGTGCAGGTAAGTGATATATATTATGGCAGCAGATACTGGTAAGTAAAACTGTTCTATTTATGAAACTATTACTACTACAAGGGCCACTTGATAAGTTTTGCCTTTGCGGAGACAATTTTATTAATATGCAAGATTTACACATGAGCTATACATTTTCTTAAAGCTTGGAATGTCATTTAGGAGATGTGTCACTATTTTTCAACATAGTCGCCACAAACACATACCAAAGTTTTCACATATCGATCAGAGTTGACAGTATTGCCATGCTCCAAAAATTCAGTGTGTACTATGCCCTCACAGTCTCAAAAGATGGTCACCATCACTTTTCCCCCCAATTGACAATCTGTGATTGGTTGTCTGCTGCAGGCATTGCCATACAGGTTTGTCGTGACTGGATTGTCATCTTTTACAGTCTGTGCTCACCTGGCATCCACATAGGTGTCACCATTTACTGCAATCATTCTCTAACGTGTGTCGATGGGCACACAGCGTTCTGCCATCAGGAATTCAATCACAGCACATTGTTTCAATCGTGTTCCAGGTAGGCCGTCATTTTACTGTCTGCTGTGCACGTGAGTCACATTCCAGGCACATGCCCCTACCTGCCCCTAAAGTCACTTTATTAGATATTATTTTTACATAGGTGTCAGGTGGCTCTGAGCACTGTTGTGATAGTTATGGTGCTGGAAGTAAAGCTTTCTAATTCACTTTCGTACTTATTCTTCTTCTTATACCATGCCTATTAGCATAAATGATCATGGTTCTCCATAACTTCTGTCCCTTGTTTTGTTAATCACCTTTGTTGGCTTTATTATTCATCATAATATTAAATTGTTCAGCATCTTCTATCTTTGTCATGCTGTCTGTTTTTTTATCTGTTGTCAAAGTTTGCTCAAATATCTTTAATAACATGCACCTAAAATAAATTAATTTTTTTCTGATAATGATTCTATTTTTGAATTAGGCATATCCTTGTCAGTTTATTTATATTTTGTTATCTATATGATGTTTATATCTTCTTTAAGTGTCTATGAGTGATCTTGATGTTTGTCTAATTGTTTTCTGCAATTTGGTGATTTGCTGCCATATGTCAGGATGTGCATCATATAACATTAAAGAGCTCTTCCATCAATAAAGACCTTTGTTACGTAAACTGCCATTCTTTTTCTGTAAATCTGTATTTGCATAAGCTGTACTATTAAAATTTATCAGCCTCATCCCCCATCTAATGTTACTGGAACTAGCAAGTTTTTCAATGTGGATTTTTTCCTCAAACTGTTTTTTTACATTAAAACTGCACTTTGGGGAATTTTGATCACATCCAGGCCAGCAAATCATAACTGCCATGACCCTATTCCATCTCCAAGAGGCATACTTGGAAACAGACTGCTCTCACGCATCCCTGGAAACAGACTGCACCCATGCAGCCGGCTGAGGGAATACGCATCAAAGAGGAAAAGCAAATCCAGTTTCAAAAAGGCTGAGCTAAAACCTGATGTGTTGCAGATATCTCAACCTTGCTATAAACTATAGCACATTATGACACAGTAGGTCAGGATTATCTTCCATGATATCAGATGTGGAAAAAGGAATGAGATCTATGAAACAAGGGAAAGCTGCAGACCTAGATAATATTACAATAGAAATGTTAAGCACCTTTGATGCCTTTGGTGTAGATATAATTATACAGCCGTGCCATGAGTTATACGATAGTGGATACATACCAAAAGACTTAAAGACACCCCTCTTTATCCCATTACCTAAAAAACCTCAGGTTGTGGATTGCACGAACTTTCGAACAATCAGGCTTATGAGTCCTTATAACCAAATTACTTCTCAAGATCATACAGGAAAAAATTACAAATAAAATCAATAATAACTTAACTTAACTTATCGTCTTTATACTGGTACAGGAGACTTTGCAGAGTTTGTAAATAACCAGTTTAAATAATGAAGTAGGTGTTTAACAGTTTGGCTCTGCGCAGAACACTGGAAAAAGAGAAGCAATATTTTGTCTTTGGATGGTGGCAGAAAAGTTCATAGAAGTACAAAAGAGTGTTTATGCATGTTTCATGGACTATAGTAGAGCATTTAACAGAGTCCAACATGAAAAGTTAATTGAGTGCATACAAGAAATTAATCTGGATGGTAAAGACATAAGGCAAGTCCATAACCTATACTGGGAGCAGGTGGCAACAGTAAGATCTGGCAACAGTTACTTACAGAGTATACTGTTATCAATAGAGCTGTGAGACAGGGATGTGTGTTGTCACTTTGTCTCTTTAACATTTACACAGAAAAAAATCTTCATTTAGATCAAAAGAGTGCCTGGACATAACATCAATGGAGGAATAATCAACAATCTGAGATATACTGATGACACTGCATTCAACATCAGAAGTCTTGAATATGGTTTAGACATTAACATTAATAAAACAAAACAAAAAGTTATGTTTTTCACCAAAACAAATGTGCAGCCCAATTCTAATATCCACCTGAACGTTGTGATACTAGAACAGGTAGACAGCTAATTGTATCTGGGACAGATAATTACAAGTGATGGTAGATGTGAGAGAGACGTGACGACGAGAGTAGGAATGACCAAAAGTGTATTTAATATGATGAGGAATATATTGGCACCCAGACAAATAATTAATACATTCAAAATTAGACTCATCAGGTGCCATATATTTTTAACATTATTATGTGTTGCAGAAAATTTGAACAAACATTTGGAAAACAAAATAGAGACCCTCGAACTGTAGTTATACAGAAGAATGCTTTGTATTTTTGTGGAAATAGAAACAAACAAATTGTGACATCCTGACGAGAGCAGAAATGGTTAAAGAAGTTTTGACAGACAATAAAATTTGACAAGTCAAATATTTAAATAATAATAATAATAATAATGTTCGCTTAGGTGTCTGAAACTGTTTACGTCTGTCGGCCACATCCATGACACACTGCGTGGCGTGGTTCAAGGCCTCGTCCAAGGCAGAGGAGGAGACTGATATCTGCTAGAGTCATATTGTGCGAGTACGGCCTCTTCTGTTCTTCTAGTCTGTTGGGGGAAGACTTTTGGTGCTGAGGAACAACTTGTGTAGGTATCTTGTGGGCTGTGTTTTCCTGGTCCAATCGTACAACATGACTGAACAAAGAAACTCGATGCCTGTCAAGTGTTTCTGAGATTGGGTAGAGACCTTTTTAGCAAAGACTTCTGTGTTGTGGATGTAGTTATCCCATTGGATGCCCATGATACGCCGCTGGTTGCGCATGTGGATGGCTTCCTGTCTCAACATGTCATGTTTCAGCGATGTCCAGGTTTCGGAGCCATAAAGTAGGACTGACCACGCAAAACTGGTAGATGCAGATTTTTGTCCCAAGGGAGATCTTGCAATTACTCCACACACAAATATTTTGGACATATAAAAAAGACATTACACTTTATTGAAAACAATACTGGAAGGGAAGATTGAAGGTAGGTGGAGACAGTCAGATCTATAAGTGGGAGAACAACAGAACAACATCAAAAGATGAACTAATGTCAGTCTGGCAAAGTGTACTATCAAGACAAGAGACAGAGCAATGGCGGTTCATTGAAGACTGACTGACCATCCAATGCACCAGAGACTAAACAATTTCGGAAATGGGAAGCTAAAGCGAAGAAACTTTGCAGAAATAGCCAAAGCAAATATGCACGAAGACCCTATGAACGCACTGACCACACCAAAGCCCATCCCTACTGTACGAAAACCTACCTGGATGCAGCATATATTTCCAGAGGTGGTAGAAAATATACCAGGTATTGGAAACAAAAGCTGCCAGTCTGAAAAAGAAAGAAGAGATACTACCCTGAGTTACATAACGGAAAACTACCCAAGCATGGACTGGACCCATGCATACTCCGACGGTTCCGTAACAAATACAACACAGAACGGAGGGGCAGGAGCATTTCTGAACCTATCAAATGGCAAACAAATAACACTGTCATTCGCTACTGGAAAATACACAAGCAATTTCAGAGCGGAGGCAGAGGCACTGAGGGCGGCAGTGGAAGAAATGGTGACAGGTAAAAGGAATGAAAGCCACATAGTCCTGCTTACAGATGCTCTGGCCGTAGTCACAGCACTAAAAAGCCAGAAAAATACTGAACTTAATGATTTAAGAGCAGTACTCTGTCAACTATGCCAGTAGACCGCACCAAAAAGGGTAGTGGTGCAGTGGGTTCCATCTCACTGCAACATTTAAGGCAACGAGGAGGCAGACAGACTGGCAAAAGAAGGTGCAAAACTACCACAACCAGATACTAGCATGACATATGAAGAGTCAAAACGGCTTATACGAGCTAGATACATGACCAAATGGGAAACCGAACATACTGGCTACACCGAAAACGATGCCTATTACCAGTTGAACAGAAGAGAGCAGGTCGTGGTCTTCAGACTTCGCACAGGCCACAACAGACTGAGGTACCACCTATTCAACAAATTGAACATAGGTGGCACCGACGAATGCCCGTGTGGTACCGGGAAAATGACCGCTGAGCATTTGCTGCAAAACTGCCCGACATACGAGGATACGAGGATCAGAGAGAGCAGATGTGGCCATCACCAGTGGCAACACTGGACAAGCTCTATGGCAGTGTTGACAGCCTCAGGATGACGGCTGCCTTTTTCGAAAAAAAATGGTTACTGTCTGACTGCGTATGAAGAAGAAGAGGTACACTAAATTTCTTCTGTTTTCTCTGTTGATATCAATGTGTTTTTTGTTTTACAGCAAAAAGGAATAGATGAAAGCACACATGCTTGCTTAAGTCATTTGATCTATTTGACATTTCTTATTTTAGTGTAAATTCATAAAGCTACTATTTTTTCAATGGAATATTATTTTCAATTTTTTGCAGTGGTTTGCTGTAATATGTAAAATTATAATAATAATATGTCAAAATGTGTCAAAATATTTTTAAAAATAAGTTTTTGAAATACAATGCTTTACAAATATTTTTAGAGCTAAAACGACCTACACAAACAAGTTTGGTGATCAAATATGTCTTTGATACCACAAAAGGCAGTGCTGTCCAATCTTTCAACAATATCACAGAATACATAAAGAAGGATATCTTGAAAGCACTCAACTGCAATGAATCTGAATGCAACCAGAGTGTAATAGTTACAGCCACTTGTGAAGGTATGTCACGTTTTTTCTTTTCAAAACCTGTTGAGCAAAGAGCATTTTCAGTTATCAACCAAAAATATTCAGTTGAGAACACTCACACACAATTCTATTCATGGTTATATTGTCCTTCTATTTTATGTTTCCACTTTTCTTCTCTTGTGTTATCTGGCATTTTCATCTGTAATGATGCAGATAAAGATAAAGATTATACCATTTTGGATTATTAAGCTGCTCTGTCCTTGAAAAAATAAGTTCAATAATAGAACCAGAATAAGTGTGCAAAGTATTAAATGTGACAATTTTTGTAAATCTTGTGGTGCATTTTAACGTAAATATAAGTCAAAGATGTTGAGTTGTTTATTCATTTCATTGTAAAAGTATAGTTATGCGTGTAACATCTGTACTAATGTTAAATTGTGGTCTTGGATCCTATTTTAAAAATTATAATGTTATTTTCAATTAGGAGAGAGCCCAGTCTCTGGAATACTTCGAGTGGAAATCATCAATGGTTCAATAACATTTGCAGGTAAATACTTCTTCTTCTTCTTCTGCGTACGCAGTCAGACAGTAACCATTATTTTTTCGAAAAAAGCGGCAGTCATCCTGAGGCTGTCGACACTGCCATAGAGCTTGTCTTGCAGTTCCACTGGTGATGGCCACATCTGCTCTCTCTGATCCTCGTATGTCGGGCAGTTCTGCAGCAGATGTTCAGCGGTCATTTTACCAGTACCGCACGGGCATTCGTCGGTACACCCTATCTTCAATTTGTTGAATAGGTGGTACCTCAGTCTATTGTGCCAGTGCGAAGTCTGAAGACAACGACCTGCTCTCTTCGGTTCAACTGGTAATAGGCATCGTTTTTGGTGTAACCAGTATGTTCGGTTTCCCATTTGGTCATGTATCTGGCTTTGATAAGCCGTTTTGACTCTTCGTACGTCATACTGGTATCTGTTTGTGGTAGTCTTGCACCTTCTTTTGCCAGTCTGTCTGCCTCCTCGTTGCCTTGGATGTTGCAGTGTGATGGGACCCACTGTACCACTACCCTTTTTGGTGCGGACTGCTGGCACAGTTTGCAGAGTGCTGCTCTTAAGTCATTAAGCTCAGTGTTTTTCTGGCTTTTTAGCGCTGTGACTACGGCGAGAGCATCTGTCAGCAGGACTATATGGCTCTCATTTTCACTGTGTGTCACCATTTCTTCCACTGCCACCCTCAGTGCCTCTGCCTCCGCTCTGAAATTGCTTGTGTACTTACCAGTAGCGAATGACAGTGTTATTTTTCTATTTGCAGGTAAATACAATCACATATTTTCAAACTGAACTCATGGTTTGTAAGTGTTTTGGTTCTTAGTATTAATATGTGAGAAAACAAGTGAAGCTCAAGGTTTAGATTTAGAGAACAAAATTAGTAACCATTATTTGCTAGGCAAGGAGATTATTTGTACTTTGAAGTCATATCTCTCAATTAGATATCAGGAAAGGTAGACAGTAACAGCAATTTGCCTACTACATGACTGATTCTCATTGCCATCAGCAAGAATACGTGCAATTTGAATATGATTATGGGTAGGACACACTCTCAGAGAGAATAATATTTAAAATATTTAATACCAAAATTCTAAAAATAAATCTCTGGGTCATTTCATTTTTTGATGTGGATTCTGTGTAACCTAATAAAACATAATTCATTTATGTAGATGTGTGTGTTTTAAAATGATCTCCTGAGTCAGTTCTCCTACAATATATAACTATCTTTATGCTATTAAAACTTGATATTTCATTGTAACTGTTTAGATGAGGACGGCCAAACAGTTTTGGACATGTCACAAATGCTTGACAATGTTTTCAACAACATAACAACCACATCTGCATACCTTTTACGAGCGTGTACCGATGGTGCAGATTATGCAGGGCATATTGAGACGGCCTCCTTAACTTTACAGTGTCCAGATGGCTCTGGATATAGTGGCAGTGTCTGTGGTAGGTTATAAAGTTAATACCAATATTGGGATATTTAAAAATACATTTTACTATTTATTTTGCAGCACATATGAAATACTGGGTATGATGGAAGAAAGACATCAGTAGAAGAACATAAATAGTGAGCAGGGAAGGACCAGACCAGGTATAGCAAAATAATAAATGAAATAGACAGGAAATGTAAAATAGCATAAGAGAACTGGTGAAAAAAGAGCTGCAAAGAGCAATTCTAGAAAAAAAAGGGGACTTTCTGACATACAATGAAAAAAATGAAAAGGTGGAGAGAATATGTAACAGACTTGTATAACAATTGAAACTACACAACCCAAGGTGATGCAATTATGTAGGAAGCTGATTTGGAAGACAAGAATCTGCCAAAAGCTAGTGAGGAATTTGACACAGCTCTACACTCCATCCCACATAACAAAGCACCACAGTTAGATTATACCCATTGAACTCACCAAAACGGCAGAAAAAACTCTACAAGAATTACTTTTTCAACATGGGAACAATATTTACAAAGAAGAAATGTGGCCTACAGATGACAACACATCAGTAATAATCCCATCACCCAACAAGTTAAATCCAATCAATTGCATTCTAATATCACATGCCTCAAAAATTCTACTGAAAATAATTAAGAGAAGATTTGATAACAAGGTAGAGTCTGTGCTAAATGAAAACCAGATTGGGTTCTGAAAGTATAGAGGCACTAGAGATGCAGTTAAAAAACTGAGGTTTATTGCAGAGAGAAGGGTAGAACAAAGTAGAGCTTTCTTTATCTGCCTTATTGACTAATAAAAAGCCTTTGACATGTTTTGGTGGAATAGACTTTTGCCTATTTTATAACAGCTTAGTCTATAGTGGATAGTTATAATTAAACTAATACAGAATTTGTATGAACACTAAACAGTGAATGGAGCAGTTCCATAAGGAATAACAAACCCGGTTGCAGTAAAGAAAAGGGGTGATCCTAGGAAGTATATTATCTCCAAGTCTATTTAATCTGTATTTGGAGGTAATGAAGGAAATATCCACCAGAAATTGCAACCTGGAGGTCAAAGTTAATAGAGAACAAATAAGTGCTATAAAATTTGCGGATGATTAGGCCATCACGGAAGGAACAGAGAAATCATTACAAAAACTACTCATCAGGATCAACAACCAAGCGAAGGCATTTGGTATGAAGATAAATGCTAATATAATAAAAACCGCATAGTATAACATAGACAACTAATGTCGAGTATACAAAAAGCTAGATTGTCTTGACTTGGTCATAACATGAAACATTGAGTACTGTTATTGTAAATACTGGAAGGCAAAATTCAGGGGAATTGAAGAATGGGATGTTCAAGAAACAATTACGTCACTGGCTTGCACGAACTAGGGGTGTAGACATACTGAGGTAAAGAGATCTGCTGGGAACAGAGCACAGTGGTGTGATATAATTCGAAAATTTCAACATCAGCTTCTGGACTGACTAACCTGGTGATGATTACGGAGCAGAAGAAACAATTAACTTTGAATGTTCCTGACATGGAAAGTGTATATATTTTTACACACTGAATGTAGATACAGCAACACTTTGAAATCTTCTGTCATCAATGTTCATTTTTGCCAGGGAAATAATGTATATATTTGTGCAGTGAATTGTCAAAATTAACTAACATTTTATTGAATTTTAAAAGAATTATTTTTACAAAATTACTTTAAATCTTTGAATGAATTTTGTATTTTTTTTTTCAAGTTGATTGTCCTCCGGGGTCATATTCTGCTGGTAATGGTTCTTGTATTTTGTGTGAGAAAGACACTTATCAGGATCAAGCTAAAAGGACATCCTGTAAGACATGTCCTGAATGTGAGTACCACAAAGACTTAAAGTGTTAATACAACTATTTAGCTCAATTTATTGGGGAGGAAGACTAATGTCTAGTCAGGCAAAATATACTGATCAGACATGTTAGTCAGGGTCAGGCAAAACATACCTGGAATAGACCCTCACCTTGGCTTCCTAGTATCCCTCCCTGGAAATGGGCTGTTTCCATGGCAAACAAGATGAGGGATTGACGTGATCCCTGTAGTAGTGAGTGACACGCAGATGAAGTCAAGCATAGCACAACCGTCTGGAAGACCCTCTTCCACCTTCCACCTTTCTCAGCACGCTCAGGATGTAAGGACAGCTACTGCAACTCGCCACTTAACGTTCTTTTCAGGGCGCACAAAAGAGTAACCTACTCATTGTGGGCATCCGCAAACAACAGCTCGATTAATTTATTTCTAATTTCCTCTTACTTACTTCCTCATTGTCTAAGGCAGCGTTTCCTCAACCGTTTTATCCTTGACGAACTCTAGAAATAATATCTTGTATTTCTGAGAATGCATGCATGCCAATAATGTTAGCTACAGTGAGTTGGCACTTTAATTGTCTAATAATAAATGATTGTGCTATTTTAATTGAATTTATTTAATTTAACATACAACATGTAAGTTTTGTTGGCAATATTAATTATAAAGGTACCTTTGGGTCATACCTAGGTTTGTTTCCTTTGATCTCTCTTGGGACATAGTCTATGTTGTTGTTGTTGTTAGATGTAATAAAGTTTCTCACACAATCTGCCAACCTGGTCTTTGTTGGTGAATCCTAGGTCATCTTGATCTTGATGACACGTTCCTCAGTGTAGCTGCAGGTCCCAATTTTGTCTCCAGCAAACCCTGTTTTTAGCCATGAAAGTTTAGTGCATGGTAAGTGTTCCTCTAGAGGTATCTCGGATGTTGCAGCGTACATCAAGGGAGTCTGACCAACACATTGGAGATCTTCGTTGCGGCCTCTTCTTACCCTGGGGTACCAGACTGTTGTCGCTGAGCGGCATCGTTTCGTAGCAACATGTGACCTGCCCATCTATGTTTTGCCTTGTCCACATGGTTTATTTGCATCCTTCAGTAGGGACAATCGTCTTTTGTCAGAATTATGGAGACCTTGCATACGTTGGTTTTGGAGAGTGATTCCTAGTTTCTCAAGGGAGGCCTGGGTCACTCTCAATTTGTCCTCTACTGATTTTGTTAGTGTCCACGTCTCGGCACCGTAGCACATCGCAGGGAGTAAAGTGGAATTGAATAGGGAGGCTCATAGGTCTGAGTCATATCAACCGTCCATTTAGTCTTTAATTATTAAAAAGTGTAATGGAACAACACTCATATCTTACTCACTGTGAACACACTGCTACTGTTCTGGTCACTGGCACTATTAATGATATAATAATAGCTGTCCACCGTAAGCGATGATAACAACAGCAGTCAGACATGTTGTGCTGCATCTCACCAGTGAGTTCAGAGGTGGCTGTATAGTCTAATTTTGGCACGGAAAATCCTTCCACATACGTAGCATTTAATGTAAGAATTGGACATGTGAGCGTCAGTTGTTTGGTCTTTATGCAAAGTAAATTTTTTCTGTGCTTCTGAGGTCCGGCGCTTCTCAGCAATGGAAGTGACCTCTGATGGTGGTACTACGCCATGCCTTGCGTTCCTGTGTGAAACATTCCCATGCATTTGCATCTATGCTGAAGCGTGTCAGAAATACTTTGAGGCAGTCTTTGAAACGCTTCTTTTGGCTACCGGCTTGACACAGGCCATCTTTCAGCTCACCATACATTAGTTGTGTTGGGATGTGGTTGTCTGGCATGCGCATGACATGGCCGGCCCACCTGATCTGGGTCTTCTGCAACAATGTGTGGATGCTCTGCATTTTTGCCTTAATGAGGATCTCTGTGTCTGGTACCCTATCTTGCCACTTTATTTTAAACTATCTAAAGAGGCACCATGTATTGGAAGTGCTTTATTTTCCTAGCATGCATGCTGTACACAGTCCATGTTTCACTGGCATACAGAAGGGTGTGGAGCACTACAGCTCGGTAGACTTTGAGTTTCATATCAAGCCTAAGACCCATCCGATTTCAGACACTGTTGCACAGCCTCCCAAAGGCAGCACTGGCCTTGGAGATTCTGTTACTGACCTCGCAGTCAATAGTAGTTTCACTGGAAAGAGTGCTACCAAGGTACATGAAGCTGTCTACTGATTTGAGGCGCTCGTTTTTGACTCTGATATATGGGGCCCTATAAGCATCACTTGGCGCAGGCTGAAACATTACTTCAGTTTTTTTGGTATTAATTGTAAAACCGAAATGTCGCTACTACATTCTGTCACAAGTTCCGTCCTTTTCATGGCACACAAAAGGGATGCCAACCCATTCCATTGTGGGCATTAGCAACCAACCAACACTAGCTCTTTATGACAGAAACAGAACTTGATTTAGGAACATAAAATGTTAAACAATTTTTACTTTTTCATACTCTTCGTTTCTATGCGCTTTGTAACTCATTCACATATACGTAAGTTCTAACCCTGTCCTAAAGACGTACTAGACTTTCCACATTAGAGTATCTGCCTGCCCTAACAATCAATACATTTAGTGCAAAATCATGTATGTTGGTGTTGCTAAGTGTCCCAGAATTCTATCTCTTTATCAGTATCCCACTATCTCTAGATACCTATACTGCTTATAACTTTATTTACCTATCCTAAACTACCCAGCGTTACAGCTCACAATTCATCTAGCTGATGAATGAAAAATAAATGTGATGATGTAGATCTTCAAAGATCCTACAGTGTTTCTGTAGAGCTATGAAAGACAATGGTAACAACTCCCTCCTCTATCCTTTTCATTGAGCTTAGAAATAATTGTGGACTTCTTGTTCTGGCGAGATATTTGTTGAACTTTCAGTCGGAGAGAAATTACATTCTCTTCTCTCCTGATAGATGCGCTAATAAAAATCGCTGACTTTTAAAAATGTTTCTCGTTTCACAATTCAACTGCATGAAGAACTTGTAGTATTTACCTGCGTCTCTTTGCTTCCTCAGAGCTTACTTGGGTTAATTTTGGTTAATCTGTATATCTACTTCTGCTCTTATCCTGGGAGACTGTCCACTCTTCTTTCATCTAAAAATTCTTTATTTCTTCAGAGCTTACTTGTATTAAATCTGGTCAATCTTTTTCTCTTCTTTCATTCCTGGCTGGTCAAAAATCTCCTTTGTTAACTTTTTTGTCTTGCAAAAAATCCTATTGACATGGAGCTGCTGTATCAACATACTCTGATCTACTGCGTCCTGAGTTCGGAGTTCGCCCCAATTAGCATAGCTGTGAAAATCGTAACTGACAGGACTGTTATGTCTTGCTTCACTAAATGTTGTCCTGATTTACATATTTGAGCCCCAGGTATTCACACATCAAAGGACCTAGCTTTAATTTCTTAATAACCAGAAGGATTTGAAAACGGATTAACTTGACATGAATTGACCGTTGTCCGTTTGCGTGGACTTCTATTTCTTATATTTTAGCCAAATTCCCTATTACCTTGACAGCTAAAATTTTGAAGACAGCCTCTACTCTGTCAATGTTTTACAGGAAAACTAATTAAAATGTCAATACACCAGTTCACCAAATAAACACCAAAAATTACACGCTTAAAGTTAAAAAAATAAAATACATTTCTTAGTATTAAAATAAAAGCTTGTACCAAAAAATGCAGTTTTTATATTTACTTGTTTATTTTCCATTTAAATAGAAAAGATAGAACTATCTAGTGTAGTTGGCTTTGTCCTACATTTATTTTTGAATGCTCAAGATTTAAGACATACACAAATACTTTTCTTGTTTTCCCAGGCAGCAGTACAGCAGGGACAGGCTCATTTTCCTTAGACCAGTGTCAGCATTACATTTGTAACACTGAGGCTTATAAAGGTACAGTAAATATTCCCTTCAGCAATTCTCAGTAGGAAAGAAAGTTGTATAGTGTATTTGGATTATAAAGAGGAAGTAACTGCGCTGGACATCAGCCTCACTCTCTGGTCCCAACCTACCTTGGACCAGTGTCAAAACATATCAAGACGACTGGAGGTAACTCAGGATGCAGGCACTCTGGAGGTTCCACCTCCCTTGAGACCAGGAGTCGCTTCAAAATTGCAGGATTCAATCGCCCACCATTTCCGTCCATTGCTTTGAGAGATGTGTGCCTTTACCTCTTGACAACATCACTCACCATGTGAGCGATATGTCATAGACATGTTACTAAACAGGCAGGGCCCAATTTCTCCAAAGCAATATGTTAGTCTATTAATATTGGCTTGTGTGCAGAGCAGTGGGTTGGCTCAGCTACAGCTGCATTAAACTAATACTCTAGCAGATAACAGACATCCAGGCCATGGCTCACACCTTTAATAGTATGGTTATTTCAGCACTGGCATGTGGGTGTAAGGTTTGGAGTCTACGCAAATCAGACGCAGAGAAGCTCTGTAATACCAAAAGAGCAATGCAGCTAAGAGTTCTAAATATCTCTCGAAGAGACCACATCAGAAATACTGACATCCAAAAGCAAACAGTTCCAGGAAATCGTCAACTCTGTATCAATGCAAAAGTACAGATAGGCTGGCCATGTGGTCTGCATGACTGACAATAGATGGACGAGGAAGGTGTCTTTCTGGTAGCCATACAACTACAACTTCCCATGTGACCACCAGCCAACGAGATGGAGAGATGATCTGCACCATGCCTATGAACCATCAAGGTACACCAGGGCAAAGAACAGACATAGATTCAAGCAGCTTTTGGCTACCTGGCATCAGACAAACTTGCCTGATTGAAAACCAGGATTCAAGTTAGAGTAAATTCTCAAGGATCGGATGAATCAATAACTGATAAAGATGATCTGAAAGAAAGGTATTGGAACAAAAATAATAAAATGAACACTTATTAAGGTAAACATGATTTTACAACATTGATCTGAGCATTGATAAGGCCACCATAACGTCACTTTATGTGTCCATCTATTGTCAGGCATGTGTACCACGTGACCTGCCCACCTGTACTTTCTTAGCAACACAGTATCTGCAACATTATTGAAGCAGGTTTAACTCCTGATGGCGGTGTTGCGAATGTGGTCTCGTAGTGAAGTGACAAAAAATGTGAATTCGTACATCTACTTTGGCCAAGAAATTACAAACTCCCATGACATGCATAAAGAGATCTCACGAAGGTTAACTGCAGGGTGGTTCAGCTTCAACCGCATCATGACCGTACTTCAACAGATGACAAACAACAAAGCAAGAACCAACACCTTTGACAGCTTGGTATTCTATTCAGCTGTCTATTTCACAAACTCTTCATTTAACTTTCCGTGAATTTGTCTATGAAATTATTATGAAATTATGAAATTTGTTAATAAAGTTATGAATCTGAAATAAGCGTGGACAAGTTGAGATTGGGGAGGGGGTAGGGAGGAGGTATGAGGGTGAAAGGCGAGATGATTTGGGGAAGGAGTAATATATGCGCGAGTTGGAGTGTTGAGGAAGAGTGCAATGGTGATGTGTGGGATGGCTGATAGAATAGAGAGAACCTTTAATTATTAAACTGCTGTTGCTTTCAATCAAACCCCAAAATACCAAATTAAGCTTAAATGGCAAATTCCTGCAGCCAAACGACAACCCAACCTATCTGGGAGTCACATTTGATCGGCGCATGACATGGAAAAGTCAGATCGAGAGAAACCGAATGAGAGCCAGAGAAAGAATGGCAATCATGAGGAAACTTGCTGGCACAAGCTGGGGAGCAGACGAAGGCATACTAAAGAAACTGTACACTGGAAGAGTGAGACCAGTTCTCGAGTATGGCATTGCGGCATGGACAACAGCAGCAAAGGCGAACTTCGATAAAGTTAGCAAACTTCAAAACCAAGCCATGAGAGTTATAACAGGAGGCATGAAGTCAACGCCAATTGTAGAACTTGAAAAGATTACAAAACTGCAATCCATGACCGATAGAAGAGACTGCAGAGCCCAGCTGCAGTTAGAGAAACTCCGAAGACTGACTGACCATCCAATGCACCAGAGACTAAACAATTTGGGAAATGGGAAACTAAAGCGGAGAAACTTTGCAGAAATAGCCAAAGCAAAGATGCACGAAGATCCCATAAACGCACTAACAACACCAAAACCCATCCCTACTGTACGAAAACCTACCTGGAGGCAGGATATATTTCCAGAGGTGGTAGAAAATATACCAGGTATTGGAAACAAAAACTGCCAGACTGAAAAAGAAAGGAGAGATACTACAATAAGCTTCATATCGAAAAGCTACCCAAGCATGGACTGGACCCATGCATACACCGACAGTTCTGTAACAAACAATACACAGAACGGAGGGGCAGGAGCATTCCTGAACCTACCAAATGGCAAACAAATAACACTGTCATTCGCTACTGGTAAGTACACAAGCAATTTCAGAGCGGAGGCAGAGGCACTGAGGGCGGCAGTGGAAGAAATGGTGACACACAATGAAAATGAAAGCCATATAGTCCTGCTTACAGATGCTCTCGCCGTAGTCACAGCGCTAAAAAGCCAGAAAAACACTGAGCTTAATGACTTAAGAGCAGCACTCTGCAAATTGTGCCAGCAGTCCGCACCAAAAGGGGTAGTGGTACAGTGGGTCCCATCACACTGCAACATCCAAGGCAACGAGGAGGCAGACAGACTGGCAAAAGAAGGTGCAAGACTACCACAAACAGATACTAGTATGACGTACGAAGAGTCAAAACTGCTTATCAAAGCCAGATACATGACCAAATGGGAAACCGAACATACTGGTTACACCAAAAACAATGCCTATTACCAGTTGAACCGAAGAGAGCAGGTCGTTGTCTTCAGACTTCGCACTGGCCACAATAGACTGAGGTACCACCTATTCAACAAATTGAAGATAGGTGGTACCGACGAATGCCCGTGCGGTACTGGTAAAATGACCGCTGAACATCTGCTGCAGAACTGCCCGACATACGAGGACCAGAGAGAGCAGATGTGGCCATCACCAGTGGAACTGCAAGACAAGCTTTATGGCAGTGGCGACAGCCTCAGGATGACCGCCGCTTTTTTCGAAAAAATAATGGTTACTGTCTGACTGCGTACGAAGAAGAAGAAGAAACTGCTGTTGCCTGTTTCATATTGTACAGTTTAACTAACAAACAGATAATCTGCATGCGTCTGCTGGTTGAAAACTGATTTCTGTATTCTTTTAGGTCAAGTAGATCCTCCACTTGCACTGATCATTGGTCTTGTAGCTGGCTTTGTGTGCATCTTCATCTTGGCTGTTGTTGTAGGCATCAGTATTTACAAGTAAATATTTATCTTAAATACTGAATGTTTTAAAAAATATTATAAAACATAACTAAATTACAAAAATATAATAGCTGCTATTTGTTCTGTTCTATCAAGAACTGATGTAACTGTACTCTGGGCAAACCAATAGGTAATCATTCTCACTCAGCAAATGACAAAGAGTGAGCATATTGTTGGTTCCAGTACCCATCTCATTGCCTTTACTTCTGCTCTGACCTGTCAGGCACTTCTACCTGTTCAACTCACAATTGATTTTTAAATTCAGCAATCTCTGGATTACCAGTTCATCATTTAAAGTGTAAACATCCATAAGGTTTTTTACTGACAGAATGTCAGCCCTATCTATAATCAAACTCCTGGATATGGATGCCTTTGAGGTGAGGACATTGACTTGGTATAATTGAATTGGTATATACACCAGCATGTTCAGAAATGGTCCACATAAGCACCTAAAGGACGAAGGCTGCTATTTTTACTATTTATATGAGGAACAAGATGCAGCAGCCCAAGAGTTGACAGCAGCCAGTGGCTCATAGCTGGCTCCTTGCATCAGTAGTAGTAGCCCTTTTCAGTCATGACTGACTATAGGATGATATGACTTGGAGTGGAAAAAAATAATAACAACATCAACAAAATGTATACTTAGCTTTTATTGTCTTTCTCCTTGCGGTGTTGTCTTTTCACTTCTCTGGGGCAGATTCATTCATTTGCGTTATCAAATGCATGTTTCAGTAACAGAACACAGAAGATTCCGAACAGTGTCTGGACCAGAATATAGCCTTGCTTATCTACTAAGCAAATCAAATGCTTTTGTCAGGTCAATGAAGGCAACATAAAAGGGCTGGTTCTGCTCACGTGACTTTTCCTGAAGTTGTGGAATAGAGAAAATCATTTAAATCGTTGATCTTCCAGACCTGAATCCACACTGTGACTCCGGATACACACACTCAGGCAATTTCTGTAGTCTTAGTAAAATAACTCCGGCGAAGACTTTGCCTACAACACTAAGCAGAGAGGCACCTTGATAGCTATTACAGTCACTTTTATCGCCTTTTGTTTTTGTATAATGTTACAATCTGTGCATCTCTCACATCTTGATGTATTGTGACCTCTTTCCAGCACTGACATAACATCATATACATTGTATCTTTATAGCGTTTCATCAAATCAGGTGCGATCCCATTGCTGCTTAGTGCTTTTCCCAGGGCCAAGCTGTCAATAGCTTAATTCAGATCTTCTATAGATAGTTCGATGTCAAGCTCATCAATACTGGGATAACTTTTGACAGCTTCAAGGGCTGTGGGAATGACTATATTGACACATGAGTAGAACTCAGAATAGTGCTCAACTCATCCCTCCATCTGCTTTCCTTTATCGGTTATTTTCTCACCACTAATGGATTTGAGCAATGCTGTTTTCCTACTTGCAGTGCCAATAGCTTTCTTTATACCATCGTACATTTGTCTTATGTTCCCTGGTTGTGCTGCAGTCTGGATGTTTTCACTAAGCTGCAGCCAATACTCATTTGCACCCTGACGAGCAGTTTGTTGCACCTGACGTCTGGCGAACTAGAAGTTGAATAGAGTACATGCATTTGGAAGCTGCTTGTATTTAATAAGCGTTTCCTGAAAAGCATTGTGAAATCTCTTGATCAAAGCAGGGTCTGACATTCTACTTGCGTCGCTGTATGGCTTGCCTTTTCTTCTGGTGTGATGAAACTTCTTCGGTTGCAATTTTATTTTACAGCAAACCAAAGAATGATCAGTGTCACAGTCTGCACTATGGCAAGTGTGCGTCAGGAGCACATACTTAAGGAGAGATCTTCTGACAAGAATTAGATCCAGCTGATGCCAATGCTTTGATTGTGGGTGTATCTACGATACCTTATGTTGAGGTTTGGTCTGAAAATTAAGTTGGTCACGCAAAGTTCATGGTAGGCACAGATCTCTAGGACCCACTGGCATTTTCATTAATTTGTCCAACTCCAAACTTGCCAAGACATGAAGATCACGAGTCATGATCAGTGCCCATTCTAGCATTGAAATCACCTAGTAGAACAAGCTGTTCTTGACTATGGATGCTTTTAATCCAAGCTTTTAATCCAAGCTTTTAATCACTGATAAATTATCATAGAACTCCTCTTTGACTTCAGGTGTGGAGCACAAGGTAGGTGCATATTCACTGACAAGGGTGACAAGACCTACTGTGGTATGGAGATGAAGCGTAAGCAGGCATTCTGAATCATTCTCACCTGGTTCAACCATGTGTAATAGAGACTTTTTAACTGCAAAGCCTGCATCGTGATCTCTCTGTTCGTTGGGGTCTTTTCCTTGCCAGTAATCTTTCTCACTCATGGTCTCTGAGCCCGCTAACCGAGTTTCTTTGACTGTTACAATGTCCACATCCAGTCTTTTCAGTTCGTCATTGATTACGCATATCTTTCTGGCATCATTTATATCATGCAGCTTATCAGATAGTCCAGTCAGCATGGTACGGACATTCCAACATCCCAGTTTAACTGTTGATGCAATTGTGTTGACACCACAGGGTAAAACTGGAAGGCCTCTCCAGGTCATTAGCTTGGGCATTCTTCTATGGAGAATAAGCTGTTGCCCTTGCAGCAGGTTCCTCCTCTCCACGTAACTAATTAATCCAGGGGACCAGGATTAACCGATACACCCTGGAATCAGCTACATCGCAGGAGTTGCCAGAATAGCGATGGAACCACCACTAGACTTCCTCAGGGACACCAGCTCTGGATTTTTTCTTAGGGTTTACTCTCAAAGTCTTTCCCATTAACAAATATCCCACAAGTCAATTTACAGGTCGTGTGATTGGCTATTGATTACTTTATGACACTATAAGATGAATGATGATAATTATAACACTGTCATGGATAAGTTTGGTAACTACTGTCATAGAAAACTATAATTATATATTTTTTTAATTGAAGTCAAAAGACCGAAAGACACATCCACCATCTTGGTATCATAATCGTATCCTATTGTAACCTAATCCTAACCTTGCATCAGGATCAGTGAATCTTAGCTGACCAAGACCCTATTCTGCCTCCTAGTTACTAGTGCAGCCTGGCCAAGGGATAGCGATCACAGTGGAAAGGCAAACCCGGTAATTAAAATTGCCAGCTGAAATTGGATGTGTCAGGCTGAAAGGTGCAGATATCGCAGCCTCATTGTAAACTACAACACAATGTTCTTTTCAGAGTGAAGACCGAATAAGAAGTATTATTTATATATGAAGCTTTGTAAAAATTGTGAAAACACAACCCACTTAATTGAAGTCCTTCATTCACTGATAACTGTTCTGTTGGCTAAAAGTTGATTAAAATTGCATTAATTCTTGTGAAGAAAATTATGCTTTTGAGACTCAAAAAAAGGCACAAACATGTTATGGTTAAAAAAATTCAGACAAATAAATTCAGCAACACTAAAATTAATAAACTGCCATGCAACATTTACCAAAAACAAAGGATATATAACAATACATATTTTTAGCTTTTTGAAATTGTAATAGAATTTGTTATAATGTTGCCATTATTTAGATCATTAACATGTAAATATTATGCAACCAATCACTCAATAGACTTTCAACTCTAAGAAAAGCAAAGGCTTTCAACAAGCAATCACCAAACTGTCCTATAATAAGCTAACAGAGTCAGCTCATTCCATGAGTTCCCTGTTTTCTTAATGTTCAATTCAAGTGCTCTTTTCCGTTAATATTTGGGTCTATCTCGTCCTTTTGCTACGGGAGACCAAAAACAGATTCTGTCTTGTAACAGTATCAGGATGATATCTTAATGGGTGACATATCCAATACCATCAGCGACCTCGAATCTTTTGCATTCTATTAGCAGCTGCCTGGTTCTGATTAATAGATCAGTATTAGTACAACCTCAGCCTGTTCAATCCAGCACAGACAATGGTTTATTAAAGACTGCACCTTCTTTGATCAAGACTGGTAGTTCTCCATGTCTCAGAGTCATACAACAGCATGGATTTTACAAAAGAGTTAAAAATCTTTAATTGAGTATTAGAACCAATCATACATGATCGCCATAAAACCCTTTCACAATGAAAACCTCTTTTGAATGCTGGGGTAAATCTCTTTTTCTGTACCACCTAGCTTGTTGATATTGCTTCCCAAATAGACAAACAACTCCACATATTTTATTAAATCACTCACTGTTGATATAGGATTGACAGTAGCTATTCAATCTCATCTTGTTAGGTTTGTCCTTTGTATACACAGATCCACTGCTTCTGATTGGAAATCAATCATTTTTAATTTGCTCTAAATTTGATCATTAGACAAAAGAGCAAGGTCATTAGAAAAGTCTAGATCTTCTAGAACTGTTCATAATCCCCTTTATCGTTAGCTGTAATCTACTTTTGGAAGGTTTCATAAGCCAGTCAATTGCTAGTAAAAAAAATAAACACTAATAGGAGGCAGCTCTGACAGACATGAGCTTTGATCTGAAATGGTGCAGAGAGATCACCTTCAGTGGTTTTGAGGGAGATGTCCACCTCGGATGCTGGAGGTCACATGTTCTAATCACGGTGGTGACTGGGAATTTTTTTCACATGGATCTTCTGGTAAAAATTTCCCTGATCTCTGGGTAGTGAGATCAGGCTCCTGTGTTCAGTGTCAAGCACGTTAACAATTCCTTGGCAGTTGGAAATTGAAAAGAGTAGGCTTAACGACTGCTGCCCGGGCAAAATTCATATTAAAAATCCACCCAAGAAATTTGTGCCTTTCCCCAGGTGGCCTGTTAAGAGCAGCTATAGATGGCGCCTAACTAGCTGCGATTCTACTTAGCTCTAGTGTTTGAATCTATTAAGATGGACTCGCACATCAGTAAAAACCACCCTCCAAGAAACTGGTTGAATAAGGACTCTTCTAAACCAGTATACAGACGTTAAGTTTAGTTTAGCGCAAATACTATGTACTGTAATACACAAGTTGTTTTTAAATATATATATATATATATATATATATATATATATATATATATATATATACAATCATGAAATGAAGCAAAATTTGTTATGCTATTGCATTTTTTTCTTATTCATAGAAACTGCAGAAAACACAAAGGTGAACATCCTTATAACATACCTGGACCAGGAGGTTTGATGAATGAAGATCCATATGCTACTGTATTGAATGAAATATATGATAAGATAGAAGACAATCCATATATCTCAGCTCAAGATGTCTCAGCAGGCAGCTTTAATCTCAACTATAATGGTTGTTTCCAACACAAAGATGGCTACAGTAATTCTAGTTATGCAGAACTATTTGATTCTGGTGAGTTCAGCACTAATAAACTTAAATTACAACTTCAAGACATTAGTGAAGTAACAATCACCAGGAAAACAAATGTAGATTTTAAGGATAAACCTAAAAGAGAACTGCCAGTTGCAGGTATTTTAATCCAAGATGTTCAACCTAAGAGAGAACTGCCAGTTGCAGGTATTTTAATCCAAGATGTTCAACCTAAGAGAGAACTGCCAGTTGCAGGTATTTTAATCCAAGATGTTCTAACAACTACTAACACTGAGAATGAAGCATGCAATGCAGACCAGGATGAAATGGAACAGCTAAATACTGGTGCTAGTTCTCATCAAGATAATGTATTCAGTATTTCTGATATGGACAAACACAGACTTGTGGTCTTACTTAGTTCTGTCAATGGTGTTTTGTATACCAAGGATGATAATATGAGACTTTCAGACATAACAGATCTTAGAAGCTGCCATCTAGTGTCCTAACCACAACCAAAGGATCATGTTAAATCTGATAATTCATTTGCCTTAGATGTCAGTCCTGTTAGCAAGACTCACAAGAACATTGACCTAACCTGTCTTTAATCCACATCAATCTATCCATACATTGAATGTGGAATCAGATGATCTGCAAGGAATTATTGATGACAACAATAACAACTGTTATGACAATGGTAAGAAAATATAATTATGTTTAAATGGAAATGTAATACAAAATATGTAGATAAAGTCTAAGACAAAAAACAACAAAATGATTTATTGTGCTGCTAATGTTTGTTATCCATTTTTACTGGATATTTTATTCATTTCTCTTTCTTTCAGGCAGAAATCCTGACAAATTGAACAGTGGACCTTTTCAGTCCTTTACCATTGACAATGTGTTAAGAAATCCACCTCTTCCACATCGAACTGTTCGAGAGCTTAGAGAGGCCACAGATGTGGGTCATAACAAAAACAGCAAAGATGAAAGTGTCACAGGGTATATCGCACCATTATGAATAATAAAATAGATGCAAATTCTTACTGGAGAAATAACAGCTTATTATAAATGGAAGCTTGCTTTGTCATGAATTGTATCTGCTGACAATGTTATAGTAGAGAATGAAATCCAAACTCCCACCCAGTCAAGTGGTATTCTGCAGACCACAATGTGATTGGCATCCCACAGTTAGATAAAAGAAATATTTAAAATTGTACCACAAAAAATTTTATTTGTCAAAAAAAATAAAAATACTAATTTAATCTTAAATTATATTAGCAAAATTTTCTTGTATGGTAATAAAGGTGTTCATTTAAAGAAAAAAAAACACCTCTAAAAACTAAGGCGACTGCAGTAAACTGCAAATGGTTATGTTGTGTTGCAGCTGTTGGGTAATCTTCAATATTTCCTTCATGTGAAATGTGGCCACAGAACTTGTCCTCACACGACCCCTGGGTATTTTGAGTTTGAGGTCCCAGTTGTAGGTCGTCAAGCAGTTCACATTGCCATAGAAACTCATTTATCTAAAACCAACTATTTGTAACAAATAATCATGTAACATTTAGTTTGTATGTTAAGAGGAACGCTGGATCTCCGAGGCTTTGAGAAAACATACTGTGCGAAGGACAAAACAACAAACTGCCACGTCTAATTCTGACCGTATATGCTGCATATGTGCAAGGGGATTATGTGCGAGAATTAGACTATACAATCACCTCCAGACTCACCAGTGAGGTACAACACATCATTGCTTGCGATTGACATACATTTTATTATAATTAAAAATGTGATCACATTTTTCATGCATTTTTTAATTTCATTGCAAATAAATAATTGTTAGTATATTTTATTATCTGTTTCTTGTCACTTACTGCACATATGATTTGGTGGGAGCCTTCTCTATTTTATGATGCCACATTTGGGTGCTATAGAGGATGTAGTCAAAGGGACGAGTTGGGTCCAGGAAAGTGTGAAATAAGTAGTGAAAAGCAAACACTAAAATGAAGAAGCAAATGCAAAAAGTGGAAAAACAACAAAATTACAAACTAAAATGTTTTTATGCAAATGTGAGAAGCATAGTAAATAAAAGAGAAGAATTGGAACTATATGTAGAAGAAGAAAAACCAGATATAATAGGGTTAACAGAATCATGCACATATGAGGACATTTCAGATAGTGAACTTGAAATAGAGGAATATACAATGTTAAGGAAAAATATGGTAGTTGGAGACAAGACTAAGGGAGGTGGCATTTTATTATACTGTATAAATTCTGTTAATATAACAATCAAAGAAAATTTTTCATGTGGTAACAAAAATGAAAGTGTATGGGGAGAAATAGAAAATGGGGGTGAAAAAACAGTGATTGGAGTGAGCTATAGACGTTCATCAAGTCAAAAAGAGGAAGATGAGGAGCTGATTAGTAGCAAAGTAAAGGCAAGTGAAGGGAAATTATTATTAATGGAGGATTTCAACTTTCCTGAAATAAAATGGGACATGGCAGAAGCACTTGTAGAGTCAAAACCGTTTGTTAAGTGCATAACTGACAATTTTTTAATTCAACATGTACAAGCAGCCACCAGAGGCAAAAACACATTCGACCTAGTTTTTACTACAGAGGAAAATATAATTGAAAACGTTACAGTTGGGGAACTGTTTGGCTCAAGTGACCATCAAATCATCCGTTGGGATCTTATTGCAGGGAAAGAAGGAAACATAAACACACGAACATACGACTACTCTAAGGCAGATGTTAAGAGGATGAAAGAAGCAAAGATATTGTCGGAGGAACAGATGTTGAACAGGAGTGGGAGAGTTTTAAAACAATTCTAGAAATGCTAAAAGAGGAATGTGTTCCATGTAGGGAGGTAAACCCCAAGCGTAAAAAGTGGATAACTAGATTTGTCGTTAAATATAGAAGAGCTAAAAATAAAGCATGGAAAAAATATATAGAGGCTTGTAAATCAAAAGAAACATATTTAAAATATTTGGACAAGCAGAACATATCTCAGAAAGCGAATAAAACAATGATAGAGGACAATATTGGATAGATAAGGAAAGGGACCTAGGGGTTATAATAGATCATACATGTAAGGTGAGTGAACAAGTTCAGGTAGCAGTGAAAAAGGCAAATGCAATGTTAGGTATGGTAAAAAGAAATATTAAACATAGGAGCAAGGAAGTGATAGTCAAACTGTATAAAGCTTTAGTTAGACCTAGATTGGAGTATTGTGTGTAGGTGTGGAGTCCTTATCATAGAGGGGATATAAACATGCTGGAAAGAATACAAAAAAGAGCGACAAAGCTGATAGTGGGATTCCAGAATTACAGTTATGAGGAATGACTCAGAAAAACCGGCCTACAGTGTCTAGAAGAGAGGAGAATTTCTGGTGACTTAATATAGGTTTATAAGATGATCAGAGGAATGGATAAATTAGACTATAATAAGCTTTTTAAAATACAGCCACCCACAATAACAAGAGGGCATAGCTGCAAGTTGACTAAAGACAGGTCCAGATTAGATATTAGGAAATATTTATTTAGTCAGAGAGTGGTGAATGCTTGGAATGCATTGCCAGAGGAGGTAGTGGAGGCAGGAACAGTTAATGCATTTAAGAATAAATTGGAAGCCCACAGCTTTTAGAGAAAGGTGATGTAAATGAAACTAGTTGTAAACAGACTCTGCAGGGTCTTCTAAACCAGTATAATGACAATAAGTTAAGTATTTGGTGCACATATATCTGGTAACTATTAATAAGGACAGATGTAAATATTTTAAACAAATCATTGTTGTTCTTCAGATACAAGGATGATAAAAGCCATACAAACAATTTTTGAATCATTTAAAAACTAAAGAAATACAACTGATTTTTTGTTTGCACACTCCAATGCAATAATTAATAGTTGTCCATCACAAGTGATGAAGACCACTCTCTTTGTTCAGCCGTGTGGTCAGTCGTATCTCTTGCTGTGTCCGCTGAAATGGGTGACGCGCTGTGATTTGGGTTAAAGTGAGGAAGAAACTGCGCCTTTTGTCAACCTCACTCACAGAGCCTAAGCTACCTTTTGCCAGTGGCAAGACATTCATCGAGACGACTGGAGATAACATAGGATGCAGATTTTGCCTCAGGGTTACCACCGAAGCCTTTCCGTAAACATGTAACCCGCAGGGTAGAAAGGTGGGATGGCATCTAACGCAGTTTGTCGTGCCTTATCGATAACCACAAGAGGTCGTATGGACAACACTCAGCGTGTGAGTGGGTCTGGCATCTCTCTCCAGCTGTATTCAGCTCATCATAGTAGCATCTAAAATTCCCACACGCCAAATTCGTGAAGGTGAACCGGCAGAACTAACCAGTGAAATACGACACAGGTATAAGCGTAGTGGCATTCAGCCGGCGTCCAGACCAGGATAAACTGATGGAAGAAATCACAAAAAAAGAACGAAATAACAAGTCCAGACGAAAAACAACACCACGTTTCCGTGAACACAAGTGTAAGTAGTCAACTAGTGTGAATTCCAGGCAAATCCGAAGTTTGGCGGCATCCATAATGAACCAAAACAGTAGAGAAATGTAGACTCACAGTCAGTTATGGCGCCATCTTTGCAATAAACACCTTCTGGTAAATTACAGAGTAATAATTGCAACCATCTTAAAACTGTGCTTCCTACTATGTGCTACGGTGCTGAGACATGGACACTAACAAAGTCATTTGAATATAAGTTGAGAGGGACCAAGGCCTCTTTTGAGAGACGCTTGGTCGGAATCACTCTCAGGAAACAATGTATACAAAAGCTTCACATTTCCGACATACGACGATTGTCCTTGGTAAAGGATGTGGTAATCTATGCAGACAAGGCAAAACATACATGGGCAGGTCACATGTGACGAAACAATGGTTGATGGATCATTGCAACAGCAGTCTGGTACCCTAAGGTAAAAAGAGACTGCGGGGAAGACCTTCAATGGGTTGGTCAGACTTCCTTGCTGTACATTACAACATACAAGATGCCTCAGGTTGAAGGCTTACCATGCTCTTGACTTCCGTGGCTCAAGACAGGGTCCGCCAAAGGTAAAGTTGGGACCCACAGCTATGCTGAGGAACGGGTCATCAAAATCAAGAAGATCAAGATCTTAAAATGTCAATCAATAATATATACTCATTCACCTTTTCCCTCTAACGTGAAGCATGAACTAATAATGGAGCTGGCCCATTTTAAAGAAAGCCTGTTTCCAAACATTTACAATCATTTACCTTTTCACTCTAATGTAAAGAGCAGGTTCCAACTGCTATTACAGCACGCCTGTTTCTGAGCTTTTGCAGTGACTGATTTTAATGACAATGGCTTTTACATGATAGGGTTGCTAGCCCAAAGAATAACCATCTTTAGTCCCCTTTCATGAATTGCTTAGCATATATGGCTTCTGTAAAATATAGAAATATGGCAGTAAGAGCATGACTTTCATCTGTTTTTACTACTTTTCAACACTCTAATTTATATTTAATTTGATCAAAACAAGAAACTACACAAACATGGTGCAATAATTCACAAAAATCTTTTGGTCCACAGACTTAGATGAATGCTTCCTTTTCTTTTCTGTATACAATGTTATGAATACCACTCTAGCACTGTTCCAAAACAGGAAAACTGAACATTTCAAGTCAGAAAAATGCTCATCCACATAGAAAGATTAATCAGATTTGTTTGTTTGGTCCATGCATTTGTTAGTGTAAATGAGATGTTATTGTGTGCATTGTTGAACAAGTTTCCGCCAAATGTCTCAATTTTCCACCAGGGTATTAATTGCAGTGTGGTATGACATACATTGGGGAAACTGGTATGTAACTACACAAGTGATTCCGCCAACACCTCAATGATATCAGCAACCGTACGGATTCCCCTATTGCCAGCCACTTCAATGGTCCTGAGCACTGTGGTAAGGCTGATGTTGGTGTCACTGGTCTAGTTTCTTACTTCTCTGACCGACGATCGTCATCAATTCACCTTTGAGAACACACTTATCTCCAGTATGGGTTGCATCCAACCACATGGCATTAATATCTTCCATACCTTTTTTTAAAATCTCATACTGGCCCCCATCTATTTGCCTTCTTTTGCCCACCCCCCTTTCTTCTGTTAGTCCTCCCCTCCCCCTCACCAGTTCTATATTAATCTCCCTTCCCCACCCCCGGATTATATCACTTTCTTTTTGTTCCCCCACAAATTTCACTATTGGGCTTTTCCATATTTGGCCACCACTGGCTTATCCGGCCCATTTCCCCCTCACTTATTACAGTCTCCTGGCCACCTTACTTGACAGCTCCCCTTCATTTTCAGTCGAGCTTTTGACCCTACCAGTCGCGAAGACAGACACTATGTAGATAAGTAGAACATTTTTTTCCATATATGTTAATTTGCTTATATGTTAGTTCAGCTTTGTTGTTATTTGTTGTCCCTGATGAAGGCCTATTGGTCGTATTGTTGCGGTATCTGACCATACCTATTTTTTTTAAATGTGATTAAACCTAACTTTAATCAACTTTTCCATTTTTGTTCATTTATTTGTTCCCATTAGTTTCAGCTATAGACCTTCCCGTCCACTCTTTTATATTGTCCTCCCATCCCTGTTTTGGTCTACCTCTGCCGCACTTCCCAGGCACAATGCCTTGCAGGACGGCTTTGGTCAGCCCCATCGATCGTTATATATGTTCATACCAAGTCAATTTTAATTAATATACAGTAATAATTTATATACAGACAGTGGCGTACTTAAGGCATGTCATGTGCCCTGAACTCCACTTCAAAGGTGGCATGCCACTGAGAAATTAAAGTCAGACAAGCCTTCCTCGGACAGTGAGTAAAGATTCTTTTTCAGATATATGGTCTGTATTTCAATAACTGGATAATGGTTTTTCACGTCAATCGATGAACGACAATAATGTCTTCTTTCACCGACCCTATTCAACGTTTTTCTTGAACGTATCATGACTAAAACTCGGAATGATCACATGGGTACTGTCAGCATAGGTGGTCGTACACTCACCAATCTCATGGTCAACGCCCCAGACGGTCGAACAAGTCAAATTGCTATCATAGGCGAAACTATTGGAAATTGTTAAACAGTTTAAATACTGGGATCACTGAAGGATGTGGAAAGTTCTGTCCCGAACTGAGATTCAGACAAGAACAGTAATGACCATGGCTGCTCTGACCAAACTGAGGCCGCTATGGAGAGACAAAATCATCAACCTGAAATCCAAGTTAAGTTTAATGTACGTGCTTGTTACTTCCGTGTACTTTTACTCGGGCAAAACTTGTACCCTGGCAGCGGTTCTAGATATAAGAATTTGTGCAATGGAGATGAGATGTCTGCGTCGAATCCTCGGCATTTCGTATCTACACCACATCATGAATAAAACAGTTTGGGACACTGTTCAGAAAGCGGTCGGCCAACGTAAATACCTAATGAGTATGGTAAAAGCACGCAAGCTTACATGGTATGGACATGTTTTAAGATGACCTGGGTTAACCAAGACGATACTGCAAGATATTTTGCATGGGAATCGTAAGAGAGGGAGGCAGAAAAAGAGATGGGAGGACAACTTCAGAGAGTGGACGGGAAGATCCAAAGCTAGAACAAATATCCTGGCACAAAACCGAGTGGAGTGGCGGGAACTGGTCCAACAACCTGCAGTGTTGGTGCCACAATGACCTTTCAAGTTACCGGACTGATGATGATGATTTCAATATACTTGATGAGAAGCACTGGGATGGTCAGATTGTTTAACCACTTATATAAATGATTAGATCAAAAATACAGTGCTGCATTCTTTACTAAGAGGTTAACTAAGAAAGTTAACTTTTTGCGCAAATAAATATGATTCACTTGATATTACGCCAGTAGTTGGGGAAACGCTTAGAAACCTTATTGCGCGCTTCATCTACACAATGAAAAGTATTTTTTGTCTTTCATGTACTTGATCTAGCTGAATGTATTGTTGTGTTGCGATGTTTACAGTAAAGGAATCCGGTCTACTTGTGAGCTATTATGCAACGCTCTTAACCAGTGGCGTGACTACTGCCCTGGTGAAAAGAGCACATCTACGTGTCTGCCACCAGCGAGTAGGCCAGTCGCTTTGTTTCTATAACGCATGCCAGTGGACTTTTCTTTTTCTTCTAAATGAGGTTATCTACCCTATTCCTTATCCACCTTAGCTGCCATTTACAGATCGCTTGACAGTTTACAGTGTTATATATTGGTCCTTGTGCCGAGAGTCTGAGGGAAGATTTGCATATACTGTTGCCGCATTAGTAATGATCGTTGTGCCCGAGAGTGGAAGCGAAAAAGTACATATGCATCCGGTGCATAGATTATGAAAATTCATCAGAGTTGTCCGCCAGTTTCATGATGGCATGTTGGCTTGAATACTGAATGACGGTGAACTGTCTGTCCTAAGTGGAGTCAAACATGGCTGTGTGTTGGCTTCAACTACCTTCAAGCATTTTTATTGTCATGCAGTCTGGTGCTAGACGAGACCTTGACACTGGTGTGCATATCAGATACATGACGGAAGGGGCAGCGGTTCAATCTGAGCCACCTAAGGTGGTCCCTCACAAAGGTGAAACAAACAACCATCTTAGATTTCCTCTTTGCTGTTGACTGCACCCCTTATACATGTTCAGCGCATGTAAACCACCATTGGTGAGTTTTTAACTGCGTACCCTAACGTGGGTCTCACTGTCAACACCAAGAAAACGGAGATAATGTTTCTACCTGTTCCCAGGAAGCCCTACCATGAACAAATCATCATTGTACAGGGCCAACATCTAAAAGAAGTTGACAGCTTTACCTACATTGGTCGTACCATCACAAGAGAAACGAATGTATACTTTGAGGTTCTTTTTCTTCTTTATTTTCTTATTATTATTTCCGTTCGCCATGTTTAAATAAAAATCACATTTAAGCGTGAGCACAGTTCTCATAATGAAGGTTGGTGTGGTGATGAGTTCTTCAAGGCTTCTAAATAGCTTTGTGTGGAGTTTCGTCTCAGTGGCCCAGTGCTCCGTGCGCAATTGGCTACGAAAATAATAATCTTGCCCGATATGTTTGGCTGTCTGTGCTTTTACCCACACGTACACATGGGTGATGGAGACAATTTTAGCGTCTTTAAAGGGCCATTCAATCTGTTATGCTAGTGTCACAAAGCAGAATCACTTGCTCCGATCGATCAATGAGATTGTTTTCTCTCATTTGTTTGACCTCCTTATGATTGGATAAGGATATTCTTTTTCTGGAAGGTCATTGTTTGTTCGTTTTGTTCTCGTGTTGCTCCCTCCAAATGCTAACCTGTCTACTTTCTCATTTCCTGGCATGCCACAACGCGATGGTATTCACTGCAGCACTTCCATTTTCTTGACTTCTAGTTCGCCTAAGGCTTTTTTAAAACTCTGGCAGTTTATAATTTTTGAAGTCATGCTGAACTGACATTACATCTGTACAGAATACAACCTGCTGACATTGGCTTTTTGTGTTGGTAATAATTTTTGCAACAATAATTAGTGCATGTACTTCAACCTTATAATTTGAACATAATTTTCAAGTGGAAGAACTAGTGGTTTCGTTTTCTTTATCTGGGTAGACATCATAGATTAAGAAGCAGCGAAAACAGTTCGGGTGTAATGTCGAAAACATTTACTATGAAAGGGCTTAGAGCAAAATTATGGACACTTAAATACAAAAAAACCAACAGGCCCGGGTGGTATAACCAACGAAATGCTCAAATACCTTGGACATACAGCGATGAGCAAACTGCTGCAAATATACAATTATATCCAGATACCAGGCAATGTTCCACAGACACGGAGAGAAGCACATATGTACTCCATCTTAAAGAAAAGGAGAGGATAAGAAAAAGACTACTAGTTACACATCAATAAGCTTAACCAGCAGTTTCTGTAAGACAATGGAGAAGGTGGTGAACAGAAGACTGAAATTGAACATAGAAACAGAACAAATACTAATACCAGAATAAGCCTGAATTAGAAGGTGTAGCAGCACAGAAAAAATCATGTGGAAAAAAAACCTGATACACTTAGATAGCCGTGAATCGAAAACGTTTGGGAACCAGTGCAATTGTACACTTAGATAGCCGTGAAGCGGACACGTTTGGGAACCGGTGCAATTGTACACTTAGGTAGCCGTGAAACCGAAAACGTTTGGGAACCAGTGCAATTGTACACTTAGATGGACGAGAACCGAAAATGTTTGGGAACTAGTGCCGTTAAACCATTCAAGTCAAGTGGACAAATTAAGGAGTGGATTTAGCGTGTCTCGTCTACAAATTAAGGGTTTTCTTTTTTTTAACAATTCACGCGCAAGACCAACTTTAGCTATACAACTAGTAGGTCACTATACTGCGTCTTTTAATTAATAAACACGGTCCGAAGCAACCTTAGAATATCCATGCCGTTAAGTAAATATATTTTCTCTAAGAAATTTAAAGTATTTTTAAAAATGTATTTATTAAGTTATTTTAATTACAACCTCACTGAATCGGACATAATTGTAACATGTTTACAGTACTCAGCAGTGCATTTTAAAAATAGATGTTTTGATATTCTTCTTCATCGTACGCTGTTTACAGCGATATTTACGTTGCACTGTTTTATTTTTGTTAAGCCTGTGGCTCAGTGCATCCGATTTCAACAGGTGTTTCTGTAGGGATGCCCTCCTTAGCCTTTGGCACGCTTAGCATTCCCAGCCACCTGGGACGTTGTCACAATAGGACAGAGCTGCAATGGCCGCTAGACTGCATCTCTTCTGCGTCCATTGGGATGACTGATAGCAGACAGAGGTAAAGAGCGAGGCAGGAGTGCATTTGGCCAGGTGCATTTCTGCGGCTCGACCGGGCCGGGCTGAGACGCGAGCCCCAGGTCCCAACCATATAGTGGCCTCCCATCACAGCGGTGCTGAGATTTAAAGCGGGATTCTGTCTTAGAGGCGTTCGGCCGTAGTCCCTCAGGTGGTAGCTTCGCATCTTTGGCTTATCAGCCAAGCACGTGGACCAAATGTCGGCGGCCTGCGATTCCTCTCGAAGGAGTGCATTTAACAAGGGGACAAGCCTGGTAATGGCACGGAGATGTTGTTCGCCTGGTGTGCGGACATATCTCACGATCAAGTAGTTGAATCTCAACAGTTCGCAGTGAGGTGGCTGCTCTACTGCTTACGACACCCCGACCGAGAACGAAGTCTTCTACTAGTGGTTTCACACCTCATCGCCGTATGGGGTGAATATCGGGCAGCTTCCCGCCCGCTTTGATCGGCGTACGGCACAGACCTCTTTCTGCGGCTCGGGCTGGGACACGAGCCCCAGTTCCCAACCCTATCGTAGCCTCTCATCGCAGTGGTGCTGAGATTTAGGGCGGGATTCCGGCTTAGAGGCGTTCGGCCGTAATCCCTCCTATGGTAGCCTCGCGCCGTTGGCTTATCAGCCTAGCACGTGGACCAAATGTCTGCGATTTGCGATTCCTCTTGAGTTGAGCAGGACTACCGTAGCAACGCCCTGTCATTAGTAGGGCAAAACTGACCTGTCTTCCGATGGTCTAATACCAGCACCCGTTCACTATTAACCCAACGAATCAATAGAGGGCTTATTAGTCAGTCAATGACCAAGTGTCTGGAACCTGCAATTTCTGTAGGGTTAAGCAGGGTTACCGTAGCAGACGCTCTTTCATTAGGAGGGTACAACTGACCTGTCTTCCGTGGGTCTAATACCAGCACACGTTCCCTATTAGACCCAACGAGAGTGCTCTCAGTTTTGTCAGTCATTTTACAGTGTTGGCGTGTTGAGTCAAATTAAGCCACAGGCTCCACTCCTGGTGATGCCCTTCCGTCAATTCCTTTATCGAACACTGGATGCGAGACAGTCAAGCCACCGAGAGCATAGCCCCAGATTTTCGAAGGTCTAATTCCAGCACCCGTTCCATATTGGACCCAACGAAAGTGCTCTCAGCCTGTCAATCATTTCAGTGTTGGCCGTGTTGAGTCAAATTAAGCCGCAGGCTCCACTCCTGGTGGTGCCCTTCCATCAATTCCTTTAAATTTCAGCTTTGCAACCATACTTCCCCCGGAACCCAAACACTTTGGTTTCCCGGAAGCTGCCGGCAGAGTCATCGAAGCAGCTCCTGCGGATCGGTAGTCGGCATCGTTTATGGTCAGAACTACGACGATATCTGATCGTCTTCGTGCCTCTGACTTTCGTTCTTGATTAATGAAAACATTCTTGACAAATGCTTTCGCAGTAGCTCGTCTTGCGGCGATCCAAGAATTTCACTTCTAACGCCGCAATATGAATGCCCCCGTTTGTCCCTGTTAATCATTACCTCCAGTTCCGAAAACCAACAAAATAGAACCGAGGTCCTATTCCATTATTCCATGCACCATTATTCAGGCAGCCGAGCCTGCTTTGAACACTAATTTATTCAAGGTAAACGCGCTGGCCACCCGGGACGCTCAGCGAAGAGCACCCGCGGGAGAGAGTCGGCAGACGGTAGGGTAGGAGACAACGGGCAGTGAACCGGCGCGAGCCGGACCGTCCGCCTGCGCCTGAGATCCAACTACGAGCTTTTTAACTGCAACAACTTTAATATACGCTATTGGAGCTGGAATTACCGCGGCTGCTGGCACCAGACTTGCCCTCTAATAGATCCTCGTTAAAGGGTTTAAAGTGTACTAATTCCAATTTCGGGGCCTCGAAAAAGTCCCGTATTGTTATTCTTCGTCACTACCCCCCCCCCCCCCCCCCCCCCCCCGGTGCCGGGAGTGGGTAAGTTGCGCGCCTGCTGCCTTCCTTGGATGTGGTAGCCGTTTCTCATGCTCCCTCTCCGGAATCGAACCCTGATTCCCCGTTACCAGTTACAAACATGGTAGGCATGTCACGTACCATCGACATTTGATAGGGCAGACATTTGAAAGATGCATCGCCGGCACATGAGCCCATGCGATCAACACAAAGTTATCCAGATTCACGTGGGGACGTCGCAACCCCGCGAGGGGAAACGACGATTGGTTTTGACCTAATAACAGCGCTCTTTCCGCGAGGGTCGGATCTTGGTAAGCATGTATTAGCTCTAGAATTGCCACAGTTATCCAAGTAGGATCGTGTCATCTAAGGAACCTCGACTGATTTAATGAGCCATTCGCGGTTTTACCGTGAGACAGTGTGAACTTAGACATGCATGGCTTAATCTTTGAGACAAGCATATGACTACTGGCAGGATCAACCAGATATCTGTCGGAGACGTACGAACCACACACACCGGTCGGCTGAGGACAGATGTGTAAAAAGCCTCACTAGGACGGCCGCAGGGACCGACTGACGGACGGACAGTTGTTCCGTCCCTCACTCCGTCGACCTCGGACCGCCTGACAGGGGCCCGTACACACACCAGACGACAAACCGACCGGGCTCACTCGGGGAGGGATGGCAGCGCTCTGTGCAGAACGGATCCCAACGGACCCGGCGATGAATTTCACAGGGACTTTAGACAATTTTAGCCTGCCGGTCTGCCCTTCTCCCGATGGTTGGTCAGGCGAGGACAGGGCCTTTAGGCAGGATTCCTGCTTTCCATTTGCCGGTCACAAGCTCTTTGTGAGAGTCTGACCACCAGCGAGACGAACTGTCGAGGTCTGCTATAAGCCTTCGAAAAAGCGCCACTGACTGTCAAAGTTTCTCGATGCGGCCACAGTAACGCACCTCTGCCGAGGGCACGACACCACAAATTTCGTCCCGCTAGCTAGCCGGGGAGAGGCGGGAGAGCGTTTTCGGCAAGCCCGCGCTATCGCTTCGTCTGGCGGGACTGAGAATACTGGGTGAGAGTCAATCTCGCCGGCGAGAGACCTATCCCAGATGTTTTGATATTCAAATACATTGAGTTAAAAACAAACTCTTCTTTATCCCGTGTCGCAATTAGACATTTTGTCGAATGCGGAAAACAACCAAGGTCATTCATGCGAAACTGCCAAACGATGGGGATTGTGCAGAGGAAATAAGGAGACATAGTGATGCAGAAACTAAATAGTATGCAAAATGTGTGGCACAATACTAACAAAGAATTAAATTTGATGATCCCCAGAACATGCATATTCCCAGTGGCACTGTAGGGATGCAAGACACGGACCATCACACAAATATTACGAAAGAGGATCGGGGCTATCGAGACAACATGCTCCAGAAGAATCATAAAAATACGCTGCGTAAAGAAAATAACAAATAAATCCATCCTGCAAGATCTGAGTGTCGAAGAGAACTAGCTTATAATCCACGTCTCGGAAACTGAGGTTTTCTGGCCACATCAAACGCATAACAGACTGGAAAAAGCAGTTCTGGAGAGGATTGTTCCAGGAATACGAGGCAGAGGCCGATCAAGGCGTAGATAACACAAGACATGAAAAAGACCCTAAGCATGGAGCAGATGGGTAGACTGACTGATCAAGGTTTCTATCGAACGACTGTGATGAGAGCGACGTTCTGCAAAGGACACGCTACATGATGATGATGATATTTTTGTATCTGTATTTTTAAAGCCTTCATTACCCCTTAACATTTTAATGTTAACTTAACTTAACTTAACGTCTTTACACTAGTTTAGAAGACCCTGCAGAGTCTGTATACAACCAGTTGCATTTACATTTCCTTTCTGTAAAAGCTATGCGCATCCATTTGGGAAATGATCGCCAACCCCAGAATTACGTATGTGACGACATTCCACTTATAAAGACATTTATCCAGACATTGACAAACGAAAACATCACCAAAAAAAACAACGATGATAAAAACTAAACAAATATGAGTATAACATGGACAGGAATAGAAGATAGCTTACATTCAGGGAACGCGTCTGCTACTGTTCCAGTGCGCATTTTCCATCTTACCTTTCTTCTTGTTTATTCAACTGTTCTGCAGTCTCTCACATGCATCAATATTTTGTAAATAGATCTTGTGCAGAATCGCTTTAATCTGAATCGTGTCAACTCTACTGAATAAGGCTTTTTGTTGTTGTTGTTGTTGTTGGCAGGAAAGGCCTTTCACTGTTCTGGAAATACTTTAAAGACCGCCTTATTATTTCTGCTCTCAAATCATCAGGTAGAGAGGTTCTCCAGAATCCTTGTCGAACTTAAGAAGTTCAATATATTGCAGTTCCAATCATTTCTAGCATACATCAGTTCAAGACTGTTCAACTTAATTCAATTCAATAGGTTCAGTCTTAACGTTCAATCCCTTCAATGAACTCAACATCACCACTGCCATCGCCCTCTCTGCGTGTCACGTCCACGCTCTTTCTGAGAATCTTACTCGTAAGCTCGTCATAATCTCAATTGACTTCCTTATTGTATTGTGACGAATTTGTACTTGATGCACTTTCGAATTCTAAGAAACATGTAGCAGGTCCGGTTGACACCATGGAACGTTTCCACCCAACTACCTGTTCCTCGGTTTTCAAAAAAGAGCATGAAGAACTTACTTGACTTCTTGACCTCCTCTACCTCCAACTTTCGTCTATTCCATCCTACAGTTCTCCTTTAATTCTTTTTCATTAAGAAACGTTTCGTTGTCTTCTTACGCAATGATCTGAAATAATGTAATGATAATTTTAATAAAGAACAATTAATTTAATAGATTGTATTCCCAATTGTGGAGCGTGTAGCCTAGTCAACGGTGATCTGGCTTGATTGATTGGGATTACCGCGCTCCAGAGCTTGAATTTACGGAGGGACAGAAAAAGAATCCAGGCTGTGGTTCGTGCCTGGTACGACCGCTCCTCCAGTCGACCCAACTGCAAATGGGAACCTGACGTATAGGTTGAGAAAGTTAAAAACAGCAAGGAAGGGAACTGACCACCACATCTCACATGGGCCATGGATTAGTACACATAGAGTTATCTTCATCTCTGACGGCAATTGTTTGCTATCGGACTCACCTTTGCCTTTGCCTTTTACACACAAACCTAAACTAACTCCCGAGTTTTGGCAGGGGAATGGTCTTATTGCCAGTTGGCACAGAACTTGCAAGACTGTATTTTACTAAATAATTTATATAAGAGGTTTAACAATATGACCATCCTAGCGCTTCTCATCAACGTTCATGAAGATCAGAATATTGTGTATTCACTGTCCAAGTAAGGCTTGTCTGACCTTAATAGTAATTGCGCAGTGACGCCCTCTCTTTTTAACTAGCGCCGGGAGCACTTTACTGGTCATGGGGAAGTTTTCTAGGACAATTAGACGAGGATGTAATTAGTAAGTTATTTAGAAATGATCGTAATATCTTGGTCACAGACACAACAGTCAAGTTAGAGTAAAGACGAGACCGTAATACAGAATATCTGTATTTTTTCGGATTAAGATGGTGCTTTCAGCACAATTGACACTAGTGCAAGTTGTCATGCTGTGTACATTAGCACATACTTCTTCAAATATCCAAGTCATTTCATACGAGGTCAGTTCTTATTTTTCAAAAAATTCATTTTAGTTTGTATAAATTTATTTTATGAAAAAGTGCATTTTCCTCAAATGTGTTGATTACTATACTCACTGAATATAATCCTGTCTCGTGTATAATTCGATTCTTGAATTTTTAGTAGGTTACACATGAAAAATACATGGCCCCGAATATAATATAATACAACTCTGAAACAATAGTCGGAGTAGAAACTGAACTTTAACCTTGTCTTCATTACGTTTTAATGTCACGAGATAATGCCTGCCAGTACGCCTAGGACGTTTACAAAACGTACACCTGTGAGAAATATGCATTAATTTTTGTTCCGAGAGATTACAACTGTGTGTGATAGAAAGAGAAGAACATCACGCTATGTTCGAACATACCGGCAATAGAAAGAGACCAAAAGCACGATATGTTCGAACCAAAACGGAAATACAAAATAATATACTTTTAAAAAAAAAGGATATAATAATTAATGCAAAATTATTCACTAGACATGGACCCGGAGAAGAACGATTAGGCTCATTAATCTGTGTACAGTATCTTATAAATAGGGGATTAACGGTAGTGATCACATTATGTAGAGACGTAACTACATAACCAATCCTGACGTCGTGCCTGTATTATCGGGCCCATAAATAGGAGCAAAGAATAATAACACTGAAACCTGCCAGTTATTATGCATGCATTGTTTAAAGAGGACAGGGCATTGAGCCAGTTACACCATTCTGTAGAGGCAATAAGCAACAAGACAGATTAAAGAAGACCTTTGCATCCCATTTTAGAAGAATAGCGACTAAACCAAGACATTAACCAAGAATGGAACAAACAAGCAATCTGAAGATGTACTCTCATGTTCACTATAGAGACACGCAGTAGAAAACAATCAATCTGTGTCATTTCACGAAACTACTTTCATGTATTATACGAGTAAGAGCTATCACATTACCTTAATAGGACATGTTCTGTTAACAAAAGCCATTGCCTTGACTTTTGTCTCCCCTTCGGAACATGACTAAATGTAGTGAACAAAAGGAAGGTGCAATACATTTGAAAGGTGGCTGAGTGGTCTCGAGGTAAGACGTCGGCCTTTGGTGCTGGAGGTGGAGACACGGTGGAGACTGGGTATTTTTTAACGTGGAATTATTGGTATTTCCCGGATCTCTGGGCGGTAAAAATCAGGCGTCCGTAAAGTAAAGTAACTCATATGGGTGTGAGGTGTTAGCGATCTCACATTTCAAAGGCTCGGCTATATGAGAGCGCTAGCCATCTCCTGTCCCTCGCCGCTTTTACTTCCCGGACTGAACCGGTACCCATTTAAGGCTTGGTCAACCCGGGTGCCGTTGCGGTCTGAAAAAAACATTACCGCCTCAACTGGGGAATGAACCCAGGACCATTCAGATGCGAAGCCATGGCGCTAGCCACTGCTCTACGCGGCTCACGTGTGCAGAGTAGGGCACGTTAAAAATCCATCGGCAATTGGTAATAGAAAAAATTGACTTAACTGCTGCTGCCCAGGCAAAATTCAAAATTATGTTAAAAATCGACACAATCTATTACAAGATTCTCGCTGGTTCTGCCAAGTTCGTGTATTGTGCTGAGATTCTCCAAAAAATACATAGTAAAGAACTTTTGGGTTAAAATTGTGCAATGACGTTGTCTCTTCCAATAAACTAAATTAATACACGTGTTATTTATTGTTGTCCCTGTCAACATATCTATACATATCAACATATATAATAATTTCTCTCCACTGGATATTTCTATAGATTGAAAGAGATCTTTATCATCATCTTTAGTACTTGATGGAGTCCGGTAACATACTCCAACCAACGTTTGTGTAGTATGTTGTGCTAGAGTTCATGGTTTGTATAATTAATCAGTGCATTTAGACTAATTTCTTAATATGGTTGAATCGGAAAGAAATATTATTGTAGATCTATTTACCGACACGCAATCTTCTGTTCAGTGCAATGGCTGCCTACAGCATGCAACTTGACAACTTCATTCATCCCACAGTGGAGTATTTTCCTTAACGGAATAAAACTTTCGCGTTTGTTTACTTCTACTTTAACCTTACCCTGGAGAGAAAAAGTCACATCTGTTATCCTATCTCGAAAGGTGATTACAAGAGGCTGTATTTTGAAATACACTCTATCAATTACAATGCCGAATTTATTCATTGTTAGACTTGCCGATTGTCCAAATTTTGTACTGCCACAAGTTTTCAACATTTTCTAAAGAGTTTCCAGAAGAACAGTCTTCCAGACTATGGGCAACATTTTAATCTAGAGAGAATGAGAACTGAAGGTAAAGAATGTCCTTCATCACACTTAACCGCTAGTCAAGACTAAAGTGTTAAAGACTACGATATATTAAGTCATAACTTGTGTAGCGTGGTGGAACCAATTATCTTTCTCTCTGCTTCTTTGTTTCCCCCAACAGTAAGCCAGGAAACCATTTACATCTTAGTCGACTGGAGCGTGACGGTTGCTGGAGTTGAATCCCATATCTTTGCCGTGAATATTGAGTCTACAACTGCACTAACCGGAAATGCATGTGGCCGAAATTCATAGATTTTTTTCTGATCAAAGGAATTTACAATAGTCTTCCAGAACTTAACAAACTCTGAATTAATGTTGACAATTCGTGCATCATCGTCATCCTTGGAGGGTTCGTTTTCTGTGTTAAATAGTGGGACAAAGGAGGGTTCGTTTTCTGTGTTAAATAGTGGGACAAACAGCCATAATAACTCCCAATGAATTGAAGGACAAAGCTGTCGTTCTACTGTATCAATGATGTCGATAAAAAAGGATAGCTTTGTTGAGATAGATACTTCTTCTTCTACGTTCGTTCTCAATCTCCCACTACCAAGCCCTAACAGGGCTTTGCAAGAGTCAGGATGTAGTCCGGAGAACGGAATGCGTTATGTCGCTAGTTTACACATTGACTGCGATAGTTGCACCTTTCGGTCCGACACATCCGTCTTCGGCAGAGAGATAGATACAAATGATGACCTGCAGTAAAGTGAAAGAGGACTTCTGCAAAACGAGCCACAGAGTAGATTTAAACTACAAACGGATCAAGATGATGAGGAGCGCATGAGCTGCAGTGGTCAGCGACCCATAGCTGACTGCTAGCGTCAGAACCAGAGCTGCCAAGACCCTTCTACACCTCCACACGGTGATCCTGGATAACAGGCTACAGCAGGGCAGACTGGCTAAGGAGAAGGGATCGAAGAGCGAATGCTAACCCGGTACTCAAAAAATGCTTCCTGAAGTTGGATGTGTTGGACCGAAAGGTGCAAATATCGCAGTCAAGCTGTAAACTACGACACAACGCATTCCGTTCTCTGGACTACATTCTGCTACTTAAGCCCTTTCATAGTTTGGTAGCGGGAAATTGAGAACGAACGAAGCCAAGCCAAACTACACACAAAAAGATGGAGTGGAACAAATTATTATCGGTCCATAGCAAACTGCTAGTGTCCGGGCAAGCGAACCAGAGCTGCCAAAAACCCTGTTTACATCACTTCGCGCGGATCCTAGATCTGCAACATAGCAGACTGTATAAGGAAAAGAGATTGAAGTACGCAAGTACTCAAAAATCTCTGCTGAAGTCGGATGTGTCGGACCAAAAAGTGCAAATATCGCAGACAATCTGTAAAGTACCACAACACGCATTCTGTTCTCTGGACAACATCCTGCTACTTGCGAAACCCTTTTCATGGTTTAGTAGCGGGAGATTGAGAACGAAGAAAAAGAAGAAGAAAAAAAAACAGAAGAAAAAGTAAATAAGAAACAAAACAGTCTTCTACCGATGTTTGTGCATTTAAAATGTTTTTATGGAAAACTGGCTAAATGAAAACATCACGGTGATGGCTGGTGCGGCATCTACTACCTATCATAATACGTTTGTTTTGCTTAGAATTATTATGAGACCAAAATCTAGGCACTCCTAAGAAACGATCCACCAAGCTCTAAGTTCCTGCTGGCTGTGAATGTCAATTGCAGCATCAACAAAGTCCCCTAACTGTGGCCTTCTTGATTTTCGTTTCCGTTATCTTCCCATTACCGGCTATTCTGTGATTTGTTAGCATCTTGATTTTTCATTTTTTGTATATAATATAGCAGTTTTGTAGGATTATGTATATAGAATTTTATATTTAGTTGGATTTTGTGTAGATTATTAAGAAATTTTGGTAGGATTCTGTGAATAGAATTTCGCAATTTAGTAGGTGTTTTTGTGTAAAGAATTTTGCAATTTGGTAGGTTTTTGTGTATATAATTTTGCAATTTAGTAGGATTTTGTTAAGCCATTAAGTAAAAAAACTACCATTACGGTGTTTAATCTCACTGTGGTGATCGCCGGCTGAAGAATAAAGGCCGCTTGTCCCTGCAATCGCAACATGTGCAAAATAAGTTTTTATTTTACCTCTGATAGAAAAAAAAATCTATACTTTACGGATGTTTGAACAAGTGTCTCCTACTTAACGTAACAGGTGTGCTACACACTCAGCCACTTCCTTCTCTATGTTTGTGAAAGTATGAATGCAATATTCTATCAGCTTTTTCTAGGTCATAGCCCAGGATTGATGATTGACTGTTTTTCTAGTGAGTTTTTCTAGTGTGTTCAATTGATGATGTCCCATAGAACGGGCAATAGTTTGTGAATTTGTTTGACCCAACACTGTCCTGTTAAACTTCTTTAAGTACAATATAGTCACTGTGACGAGCGCATGGTCTTGGTTTGTAAGCTTGCTTGACAATGTAATAGGTTGTTCTTCTTTTTCTTCTTCTTCCTCGTTCATCTTCAGACCTCAACTTCAATGACTCTAACGAAGGCAGCAGTCAACTCAAGGCTCTGGACGCTTCCGTACAGCTTCTCGTGGAAGGACACTGGCTGTTGCGAAATGCTACTTATTTGTCGGTGTACAGTGGACAGGACTGCAAAATATGTTCTGCCTTCATGGGGGCTGTGCCACAGGCACAAAGGCCTGTAGTGCCAATCTTGAACGTGTTATACAGATGGCATCTAAGTCTGTTGTGACCTGTGCGTAGCCGGAGAATTATCACCTGGTCTCGCCTGGAGAGTTGATGATAGGCATCGTTTTCTAGTAATGGGTTAAAATCGCGAGGGTTTGACAGACCAGGCATATTGTAGGATTTGTTCATGGTATAACCGATTTTCCTAGTCGACCCAACTGTCAATATATATTTAAAGAAGTCATAGGAAAATTCCAGAGCCGCAGTGTGAGCTAAGCAGTTCGTGATCTGACGTTAGAACTTTAAAATGAAAGTGGCTGAGGACATATGTGAAACTGATCTGCATATTTTCAGTAGCACTTTCTCTGAATTGTTGTTAAAGGTTCAGGCGATGAACAATAAGCTTATGTTAGATGGTAGCTCGTTCAAGGCTGCAAGGGCATCAAGCATGGTCCTCTGCCGTTATATGTCAGAGCCTAAGAGGATAACAAGCAGTGTCATATCTTCTAATTTGATAAATCTTTGAGTGTAGCCATCGAGACCACAAGTCCCCATATCGCAAGTCTTTGAGTGCAGGCATCAGGACAATATGTTCACAAATGGCAGGTCCTGGAAAGTAGCCAGCAGGACGATATGTCCACATATGGCAGGTTTTGGAGTGTAGCCATCAGAACTCTAAGTTCCCATGGCAAAAGTCTTTGCGAGTACCCGTCATAAAGAAATAGCGTACTCAAGTCATTCAAGTCCCATCTGTCCACATTATCACCACTATTAGAGTATGAGGTATTTCGATATATAGAAAAAAAAACTACTGCCTTTATTGTATGCGTGAAATTTTGTCTGGTTTTTTTTACCTTTTTACTATTCTACTTGCTAAATAAATAAATAATAAATAATCCCCCAGCTGCTGGAAAGAGCACGTACTCTAAATCTGCCCATATGCCTAGGCATTTATACTAGGAAAAGGCCTTCGACAGTACTGAGATCGATGCCATAATAAATGCCCTAAGAAATCAGGGCGATGCCGAAAATTACAGGAGGATGATCGAGGAAATATACGTAGGCTGCAGTACAGACATTACTCTTTACTACCGTACCGCCCAATAACTGGTCCACTAACAAGAAGAGTGCAACAGGGCGACACAATTTCTCCAAAGCTTTTCACAGCGGCACTTGAGGACATCTTCCAACAGCTGAGTTGGGCTGATAGAGGTATAAATATAGATGGGGAAAGGCTCACAGACCTACGCTTTGCGGATGACATTATGCTCTTCAGCCCCATCACCGAGGAGGCTCAACACTCCCTAAACGAACTAGATGAGGTCGGTAGATGTGTCGTACTACGGATGAACAAAAAAGAAAACGCAATGCCTTCGAAACCCTTACTGCCGCAAATTCGAGATCAAGCTGGGAAATGAACCTATCGAAGATGTCAGCTCCTGCATATACTTAGGGCAAGAAATAAATGCCACCCACATCCTAGACCGATAAATCTCAAGACGAAGAGCTGCAGCCTGGTCTAGTTTCAATACCATAAAGTCTATACTCCTGCAGCTGAAAGACACCATTGCAAGGGCGCATCTTTTCAATTTTGTGGTCATACCAGCCATGATCTACGGGTGTGAAGTATGGAATCTTCGCAACGCGGATGCAGAGAAACTACGAGTTACCATGCAAGCGATGGAAAGACGCGTGCTTGAGATCTCGATCAGAGATCCAATTCACAATACTGAAATAAGAGAACGCACTCTATTTCGAGACGTCGTGGAGGCTGTGTTGTCTCGCAAATACCACTGGGATAGCCATATTGTGCGCATGCCAGAACAACAGATGGACACTCGGAACGACGTTCTGGTGGCCATATGGTTTGGCTTGGCTTCGTTCGTTCTCAATCTCCTGCTGCCAAACCCTGAAAGGGCTTAAGTAGCAGAATGTAGTCCAGAGAACGGAATGCGTTGTGTCATAGATTACAGCTTGACTGCGATATTCGCACCTTTCGGTCCAACACATCCGACTTCAGCAAGCATTTTTTGAGTAGCGGGTTAGCATTCAATCTTTGATCTCTTCTCCTTAGCCAGTCTGCCCTGTTGCAGCCTGTTATCCAGGATCATCTCGTGGAGGTGTAGAAGGGTCTTGGCAGCTCTGGTTTGCTGACCCTGACTCAAGCAGTCAGCTATGGTTCGCTGACCACTGCAGCTCATGCGCCGCTCAGCATCTTGATCTCAGGTAGGTGTCCATATGATTTTACACGACTACCCATACAATGGCGAGATGGTCTGCTGAGAGACCTGTGTCCGAAATGGAACGACACGGCGAAAGATCGGACTGCATACAGGACATTGTTGGCTACCTCGCATACGGCACACCCGCCGGACTGAAGTCGAGGATATTGTATTGTATTGTATTGTATTGTATTGTACTATTCTACATCATTATGGTGACGTGAATGTGCCACTTTAAGAAGTGATGACTCACAACCACCACTTCATTGTTTATGCTTTTTTTTATTTACTTTCAACTGGTTTTCAGTCCAATTGTGCAGTAAGTGCGTTCTTGAGTTTACGTTGCATTTCGTTGGTCAATTATATTGTATATTGTTGTTGGGGGATTTATGTTATGCAATTTGTCAATCTGCCACGTAATCTTCCATGTGTATTGTAATCAGTTATGTTCGTGTTATATGTGTGCAGTGTAAATTGATGATATTACATTCTCATAGCATGACAAACCATTGTATTATTTGTCGTATGACAAAGGAATCCTTTCTAAATTGATCTCAATTGGCTTTTCTCTAGTATTTCAGTTCTCGCGTAGTTTTCCTCTCCTCTGCCTTGGCTATGAGCTAAATCTAACATTAGTAATAAAGAAGGAGTATCAATTTACTGTTTATCAGTTGTCGTCGTTTTGTGGCTTAATTGATATTGTTGGTGTTTGGGAAGCGATGACAAATAATTAGTCATATCTGAGGCTTTCTCGCTTTTATTTCCAATTTCAAGCTTTCCATCTTCCGTTTAAACAAAATGCTCCCCACACACTTGAACACGGAGGCCTGTTCAGGCCTACTATTGCTTATATTTATGGCGAGTAAATCTTGTGTTCTGTTAATCTTCATAGTTTCTGTCCTTGATATGCTCATTGTCCTATCATTTCCTTTATTTGCTGTGTTAAGTAAAATCATGCGATTGTGTAATCAGTCTGTCATTGTCCTCGTTTAACAAGCTTCGGTAGTCTGCAAAAGATCATCGCATGTTTTGAGTGAAACGACTGGCCGAATGGTTTCAATGCCTGCCTGCTGACAAGAAGGCCAGCGAATCGAATCCCCCATATGGCATTTGCTGTTTTTCTGTTGGGCGGTGAAATAACAAACAAAGTCCGCAAACGACGTGGCGACAGCAGTGACGAAGTCTAACAACCCCTCAACTACCCCAGCAATGGGAATAAAGTCGTACGACAGAACAGTATATGCTGTGGCAAATGAAATAATATGACTTTGCAGTCTGGAATCGTCCTCGTATATTAGGCGTCGGTCGTCTGCAAAGATTATCGCATGTATTGAGTTAATATCGCTTCCTGTGGTGTTGCAATCTGGATGACTTGTGTTGTAAATCTGTCTATGCTAATATTGATCTGTCTATGCAAATATTGACCAGCACTAGTGAAAGTAGACACCTCTGTCATTACTTGTTACATGCTCTATAGCAGTTCTACTTTGATGAAAACAATATCGTGTTATCGTTATATCTATAATATCACATTCACCCACAAACTTTATTTGTATCAACACATTAGATCTAAAGACCGATGATCGTCGTCCATCCGGGTGTCTGAATGCATCTGTTTCATTTTTATTGACAGAGAATGTGTTTCCTGAGTTCAGATATCAGCACAGATTCGTGTGGCAGCATACATGGGAATCAGACATTGACGGAAATAGATCAGAAAAGGTATGGTCCTTTTGGAGTGCCAGAGGGCACGACATGTTGGATGGAGTTGACACCAGGACAGACTGATATATTCATTTGTCAGGCTGGCAAGTGGACATCTTCAAGTTTGAATCTAGGTAAAAATAGAAGCAATAACAAATAACAACAATAATTTCTTAAATACACATGTATGGATAATACTTCATTGTCTTCACCCAAATACAGTCCTCTTGTATTTCTCGTTTGTCTAATTTGTTAATTATTATCGTTATTCAAACGATTATATTTTTTTTACCAAATAGCACAATGTAACAACGACCCAAAAAAATGTTAAAGAATAATCATGAAGAAAATATGGCGAACGTCTATCTTCAATAAAGGGCAAAAACGCTAGAAAGGTTTTCATAAAAGTATCAAAGCCACGAGTTTAAAGTTTGAAAGCTTCAATCCTATTTCAATCATTAATGACAAAAATTGGTCCCTTAAATTTAACGAGCATACAGGACGACAGCGTTGAAAAGAGTACTTACTTCCGAGGACGTTTAGAGTTCAAAACGTAGCCAGGGACGATCATCGTTTACATAAAAAACCTAAGGGGGCTAAGGATTTCCTACTTACTGGACTAGGCTCGAGTAACTTATTATTCCGCTGCGTTGGGACAAGTGCCGCGGCGAGTGTTTAACCGATATGCGAGTCCATAATAATAGACTAAAATACTAGAGCAAAGTAGACCCGCAGCTTGAGATGCGCCATCTATGTTACTCTTAACAAACCACATAACAATGACCGGTGTTACGTCATGTCACACAGTTAATCGCCTCTTACGGTCTGCTCGCCGTCGGGCAGTTGTGTTATTATTGTCCTTGTCATACACAAAGACCTCGGTGGATCACTCGGGTCGGTGTAAGAGAACTTAACTCCATGCTTGAACTACTCTTTGCAGGCGACCAAAACCGAGTGTCCGCTGATGAAGATATACGGCAAGCTCATAAGAAAGCAACTGGAACAGCCTTTGAAAGATATATCATGAGAGGGAACAGACTTTGAAAGATATATTATGAGAGGGAAAACCTTTTGAAAGATATATCATGAGAGGGGACAGCTTTTCAAATATATATCATGAGAGGGAACAGCCTTTCAAAGATATATCATGAGAGGGAAGTCTTTGAAAGATATATTATGAGAGGGAAAAGCCTTTGAAAGATATATCATGAGAGGGAAGTCTTTGAAAGATATATTATGAGAGGGAACATCCTTTTAAAGATATATCATGAGAGGGAACAGCCTTTCAAAGATATATCAGGAGAGGGAAAAGCCTTTGAAAGATATATTATGTGAGGGAACAGCCTTTGAAAGATATATCATGAGAGGGAACAGCCTTTGAAACGAGAAATATTTTTTCGATGACAGAAAATTAAAGAATTATCAGAACACCAAGCTACTAAAAATCAATGTTAAGAATATCAAAGTTAGGAAAGTCAGGAGTTCAAGTATTTTTGCAATTTTTTTTAAAAAGATGGAAAACTGAAAGAGAAATAACAAATCGATTCAAGAAATCCTCTGCTGTAACTTATTCAACTATCACCACTGCTTATATACCCGAACGTCAATTCGACAACAAACAAACAACCGATATGCTGTATCACCATCATCATCATCATCATAATATAGCATGTCCTTGGTAGAACGTCGCTCTCATCATAGCCATTCAATAGGAATCTCGACCATCAGTCAGTCTACCTGCCTGCTCCATGTTTATGTTTAGATGTCCTTGATGTCTTGTGCCCATCTACGACTTAGTCGGCCTCTGCCTCGTCTTTCTGAAAGAGTGCCCTCTACGACTGCTTTGTCCAGTCCGTCATGGGGCTTGATGTGGCCGAAATACCTGTTTCCGAGACATAACGTAGATTTTAAGCCAGTTATCTGCGATACTCAGATCTTACCGGATGGCTTTTTTTTTTGTTATTTTCTTTACTCAAGGTATTTTTAGGATTCTTCTGCAGCATTTTGCCTCGAAAGCCCTATCTGGAATAAACCGTGTATTTGTACCAATTTTGTCTTAGTAATGCCCAACTTTGTTCTCATTCAAGTCAAAAAGAGGGAAATTTCGACGTGAAATTAAATGTCCCAGAAAGGTCATGAATGTCAACAGGATAGATAGAATAAGCAAATATGAATATTAGAAATAAGGCGCGAACTACCCCTTGTGATGAATCTATGTCAAGACAGAAGATACGATGGTTCGGTCATCTCATGAGAATGCAACCTGATCAAATCCGATTTCTAGCTTACAGTGCAAGAATATCTGGCCAGCATAGCAAGAATATCTGACACGCAAAGGCAAAAGGGAGGCCACGCAGCAGATGGATAGATAACGTAAGAGTAATTCAACAGCTAGCTACATGGACTTACAACAAAAACACGTGCTTACAACAACAGTACGAACTTTCAACAACGACAAGGATTTACAAAAACCAACACAACACGCTTAGCCTAATGTATGATTTAAGCTCAACGCCGCATAAATGGCATAAATTGATGAAAACATAACTGATACAATGTAGTGAATGCAAGTGTTGCTGATAACTCGCTTTCACATAGTTTACAGAAATGACGAAGAAGAAAAAGAAGAAGGAGAAGAAGAAGAAGAAGAAGAAGCAAATAAAGAAAAGTTCATCGCTATCGTACTGATGAGGATGGACCACGGTCATACAGTAGACAGTGCTGTGCTTGGCTTCATCTGTGTGATGCTCACTAGTACTGTGGATCATTTTGATCCACATCTCGTCAGCCAGACTGCCTTTTAAACTGCCTGTTTCTAGGAAACACTACATGGAAGAGAGACAGTGTATCAATATATCGTGCCTGACCCTGACGCGACATCGTGGTCTGAATGTTGTGCCTGACCGGACTATCGTCTCAGTTCCCCATTTGATGTTTCAAGTTCTATATATGTTTTCGCAGTTCAAATAATATGCATACTTGCATAATATACTCGTATAATGGTATTCAATGGTACAATAAGGTCACCTTAGAAAAATCTTGACAAATATCAGTGAAACGCCACATAAAGGGAAGACGTTAACGCTAGATAAAGCATACTTTGCGAAATAACTTAAAGACATTGCAAGACAAACGCTATTCTGAAACTGAAGGGGTAAGGGGAAAAGAGGCAGATCAAAACACACATGGAGTAAAGAATATGTGTCAAACTTGAGGGATAATGCATGAGCGGCAGCGGTCGGTGACCCAAAGTTGACTGCTAGCGTCGGGGCCAGCGAACCAGAGTTGCCAAGACCTTTGTAAACCTCTACGCGTGATCTTGGATAACAGGCTGCAACAGAGCAGACTGGCTAAGGAGAAATGGGATGGTTAAGGCGGTACCCAAAAATGCTTGCTGAAGTTGGATGTGTCGGACCGAAAGGTACAAAAATCGCAGTCAAGCTGTAAACTAGGAAACATAGCATTCCGTTCTCCGGACAACATCCCGTTATTTGCAAAACCCTTTTTCAGGGCTTGGTGGCGAAAGTTCGAGAACGAGCGACAAAGAAGAACAAACATGAGGTATGCAGATGAGTTTGTATGTTAGTGACCATTGCAAAGGACAGACAGACAATGGAGGTTATTGGGATTGAGGACCTATGCTCTGTGGTAAGAAACTAGGCTTTAATATGATACAAAACAAACCGTATTTGTTCACAGTCACATCACTACATGTCTGACATTCTGAAAGTATTGACTATTTTTACAGAAGTGAGCAGAAAAGAGGTTAAACTATTAAGGACAAAGAGAAGCACTTTCGTCATAAACAGATGGGAAAATGGCGGATTGACTTTAACAGATCAAAAAGGTTGGCTAGATCTTGTTATTTGATAAGAATGCATTGTTTTTGTTGCATGGATTACGCTTTTATACTTGTAGTTGTTATTATTCTGTATACCAAAAAGTAGCGATGAAAACAGTTTACATCGACAACAGGTACAAAGATTAGCGTGGAGTGTGTAGTCTAGTCGACTGTGAGCTGGCTTACTATTGTGCGTTTCCCAATGTTTGTCACGTTTTAAAATTGAATATCTCAGCTACCAAGTAAACAAAATATTAAAAATTTTGCGTATAACTTGAAGATCACCATGTCCCAATAGTGAATATTTTTTTTTCTTGTTCTCAAACATATGGTAATTAATTTTCTTTATTTAGGATATACAAAAACCAGTTCTTTTAATGAAACCAGTCTTTTGAATTGATTATACCTTCATAACACTAACAGTGAGCATTTTTAGAAATGACATTTTCCACGTATTTCACGAAATCTTTTCGACTTCAATCCAAACGCACTTACAGCCAACCGTAATAGGCCATGGATCATTGATTTTTAATAGTTCCAATGAGTATTCTAGTGTTTCCATGTGTCAATACAAATTGTGGCATAGGGCTAGCTTGACTAATTGTTAACGTTCGTGACTACAATGAGTCGGAAAGTCAAGTTTTTTACACTCCATTCAATTGCACTGAAGGTGTATACCTATTTTTGGAGAGAAGCTCAGTGTTGTGAACTATATCCGAGTATCTCAAACCCTGAAAAGAGAACTATTCACGCTTTGTGTTGAAATAAAAGGTCATTTTATAGACTGCTCCAAGACTATGTATATTCGTGTTCATCAAGGCAAATACGCAAGGAAGAAAGGATGAAACGATTAAACGATTAGTACCAAGTGACAAAGGTCATCGCCTGATAATAGCACATGTAGGTAGCACACATAATGGCTGGTAAAGAATGCAGATCTTGTATTTCTTTAAAATGATACGGGCAATCGGGGATATCATTCCGAGATGAATGGTAACATATTTAGTGAGTGGATTGAAATAAAATGTTCTTTCGTTCTGAGATAGACCCTCTTGTTTGATTATGGACAATGCATCATACCACAACGCAATAACACAAGAAGACAAAATCTCGACATCATCCATTACAAAATATGCAATAAAGATGTGGCTCGCAAAAGAAAACTGACCATTTACCTAACATTTTTAACGTATCTAAATGTATCTAAAACCCTGTCAAGCAAACACGAAAGGAAAAGATATTTCACATAGACAAGTTGATCCAAGAGCATGGTCATATGTGTTTGAGACTGCCACCTTACCATTTACACTTAAACCCAATTGAACTCGTTTGGGTGAAAGTTAAAGGACAATTAGCAGCTGGAAATAAAACTCTCAAACTATACGATATGAAAGAACTAACACATGCTGCCCTCTCAAATATAGACAAAGATTGTTTGACTAAATGTGAGAACCACGTTTTAAAAGAGGAAGAAGACTTGGAAAAAAGATGAACTATCGTTCGTTCAGTCGATTTGTAGGAATCGTCCGACTCTGATAAAGTTAGAAATTAACTTACATGTTTGTTTTCCGAGAAATAGAAGTTTCCATCACCTTTTTAAAACGGTCCATTTCAGGGCTACTTCAATCAGATAGAAGATGGACCTAAGAAATGAATTATAACCATTTATTGGTTTGCTCCAGCATCTATGTATAAAACTGGACCAATCTATCTGAAGTATGTACTTTCTATGTTCTATATATCATGTGCTTGAAACGACAGAGAAAAATGCGGCCGGGGTTCGTGCCTGGTACGACCGCTCCTTTAGTCGACCCAGCTGTAAATGGGTACCTGAAGTATGAATTGGTGAAGGCAAAAACAGCAAGGAAGTGAACTGACCACTCCACCTAATATAGGGTACGGATTAGTATTTGAAGAGTTATCCTCATCCGCTACGGAAACGGTTGCCATGGGACTGACCTTTTACTTTAACAAATATTAATCAATCAAAACTATATCACACCTTGAGGAGCGTAGGTCTTCAACTATTACATACGCCAATTTCGTATGTTTTTGGATCTCGTATCCAATATCTGCCACGTCTATCCGGCCTTCCTTAGTATTTTCTCAATCTTTTTTCGCCAAGTGTTTATTGGACGGCCTCTATTTGCTTTTGCCTTCCGTGTTCCAGAACAGCGACGTAAAACCATTACTATTGAAACCGTGACTGCAAATGAAATGCTTGGGTACTGACTACTGTATAGGTGGGCCTATGCTTCACTTGAAGCAAAAAGGTCAGCCATCAGTTAGTATTATTATTATTATTATTATTATTATTATTTTAAAATGATAGTTGAAATATGGTTACATTCCGATTTAGTTGGTGACATATATATATATATATATATTTTATTTTTTTTTCCTGACAGCTACTGAACCCCCAGTAATAATTTGTCCACTGTTGCCTGCTGGTATATACACAGAGAAGGGCAAGGTTACGACTAGTGTTTTCTGGGAAATACCGACGGTTAACAATACAGACAACGGAGTGATAAGGTCAGTCTCTGTTTCTTTTCTTCTACTTTTCTGTTTTTACAAAGCATATGGCCACCAAAGTCAATTTCTGCTTACAGGAAGCCTGCGCCAAATCACGTTGTCTACTCTTTGCAGTGGAAGTATGCGTAACAATTAGTTTTACATGATCAATTTGCCTGATCCTTGCACAACCTTTTTTACGACATAAATAGGGATGCAGTGAGCATATTCTTTGCTTCCAGGCTTAAGGTCACGGAATCCCCAAATGGCCAGTTTCTGTTTAATGCCACACACATTCACAAAGAAATATGGATCTTCACCATAAACAATGGCATGAAGACAAGACATACTCATAGTGATAGTACTAAACCAGATATCCTCTCTGTGGGACTGGATCTGATCAGATACATTTTCAATGTTGTAGAGAACAAAAGTGGCCAACCTACGGCTCGTGGGTCAGAACCGGCCTTCTAACCAACTTTAGATGGGCCCCCGATATTGATTACAAATGGTACTTGCGTCTTAATTCACCCCACCAATATATATATATATATATTTAGCACCGGATATGATGGAAGTGACATCACGGAATAGTCCACTGTTTAACTGTGGGTGTGTCAAAGATTGCGTAACGGGATTGCCAATAAACCTAGATTTAATAATCAAACAGTAAATGACTCAGTCAACTTTGTGTACTCTAACACAGGTGTACATACTCGATGCATCAAACGTTCTTGGAAAACTGCAAAGGAGAGAAACAAGCGCAAAAACGACACACACAGACGTGCTCGATTTGCACAGGTGCGAGTTCATGTGGCGTCAACGCATGAAAGTAAATGGTTTGGACGTTTTTACTCCATTCTTGCGGAAATTGTTCAATTCTGGCCACCTCAGCGATTACAAATATTTCAATCTGCCTGTCAGGACATCTTCTTCTGCTCCTTTTTAAGACGCTACATTCTTCTAGAAGATTGGTCGCAAAACTGAATCTAACCATATTTTCTACATATCTATCGTTATCTAAGTCTTTAATTATTTTTTTTTAAAAATATATCGACCTGTCCTCCTCTTAAACAGAAATGGAATGCCCGGATTCAGTCAGCTGCCAAACTGGTTTAACAGGAAGCCTGGGTTACTCTGCTTAGAGGGAGTGAAGACGCACGTACTGTAAATTACAATATATTCTGACTCCTAAGCTAAAATAATGTTGTTTATGTTAAATAATACATTTGCACACCCAACACAAATACCCACGCAAAATGTACAATAATGAACAATCCAATACACCCAAATAACCCCCCCCCCCCCCCCCCCCCCCATCTTACCCGACCCAAAAAAATAAAAATTATATATTTTAATAAAAATGATCTTGTCAAATCTGAGATCGTGCCAGTTTACATAGTAATTTAACTTAACGTTTTTATACTGGTTTAGAAGACTGTTAAGTCTATATACAACCAGTTTAATTTACATTTCTTTGCTCAGAAAGTTATGCGCATCGACTCTATTCTTAAATGCATTAACTGTCCCTGCCTCCACTACTTTCTGTGGCAATGCATTCCAAGAAATGCCTGCAAGTTGATTACGCCGAACTACTTCACTGTTGGAAATCATGTTGTGCTAGTGAATCCCGACGATGCGCCAATGGTTGCGCATGGGGAAGGCCTCGAGACGCTATCGGTCCTGCTGTAGTAGTGTTCAGGTCTCGGAGCCGTCCATGAGAATGGGGACAATGCAGGAGGAATAAATACGAATTCTGGTCTCCAGGAAGAACTTTCGCTGGGACCAGACTCTGTGGAACGAGTGGATAGATGAAGCCGCTAAGCTCACTCTACGGGTGATGGCGTGACTGCTGCCTGTGTCATATGACTGCCTGCTGCTCAGGTAGACGAAGTCCTCGGCGGTTGCAACAGGGATGTCCTTCACCGTGATGCTCAACGTAATAGGGCCTTTGCTGAGATTTTGGATGTTCGTCTTCGTCCAGGGGATGTGCAAGCCTACGTGGGTAGCTGATCGATTCAGTGCTTCTAGGGGGCTTTCCAGGGCCCGAGAATCGTGACCCGGTATGACGACATCATCAGCGTTAACGTGATTGGTTACCAGAAGGTCGCTGGCATGGACCCTTGGGTTGTGTGTAGAAGACTGTGTGAAGATCCAGTCCATGGTACCTTTTCTTCCTGACCTTGGTTATCGATATTGTTTTTCGTGTATATTTTGGCAAATTAACTTGACCCCGTGTTGCCATCGTTTTGGTTTCAACCTGGGCACTAATGCCCACTATTGGGTGATTTTAGCTTTAAGGTGGGCGCCATCAGAATAATTACATTCTGTATTAAAAATATATTATATTATTATGACAATGCAGAGGCTACACAACCTGAGGAAACTAGCTGAGGATTTGGCAAAAGATCGAGCGTCTTTGGACAGGTCGTGATGGGAGCGACGTTCACAAAGAACATGCCACACAATGATGATGTATTAAAAACATCTAAAATACACAGACTGGACGATCGCAAAATTGTTTACAATTTTGATTTTAGTTGGTGGTAAGGAAATGTACAATGACGAAAGTTATAAAAATGGGCACCAGGTAAGAAAAGGATGACGAGCCCTGCTCTATCTAAACTTTTGATAGTTGTTCATCTGTTTTCCCTTAATAACGCTTTGTCTATTACTGCTGTATTTTTTTCTTTTATTTCACCTCATTTAAACTAGTGTGACACAGACTCATGGCCAAGCACCAGGAACACAACACAGCGAGGGCAAGCACACTGTGTCTTACATGGCTAGAGACGCAAAGGGTCAAGCAAACATCTGCTCACAAACATTTGAAGTCGTAGGTAAGAAATAAATATCAGGTTTTAAGTCCGCATATCATCATCATTGGCGTCTCAGTCTCTGTAGACCATGCACGTGGCGCTCTGTGAGTCTCTTGTATTTCAACCCAATCTGCTATGCCTGTAAAATCCGATCCGGGAGTGACAGTCCCTGCTACAGATCGTACAACCATGCTGAGGAGATTGGCTTGCCGGTGTGTCCTTCAATCTCTTTCTTTTTCTTTTTATCTGCAGCCAGAAGGCCTCCTCAAGCGTGGGCAGCCACTATGACTCTTCTTACTGTCTCCAAACAGCTCGATTTTCTGAGCAATAGTTTCCTAGAATTCGGATGCGATGTCACATGACTTCATGTCCCTCTTTTACACTGTCCTTGAATCGCAGTGTAAGACGGTCGATTCTTCTAGTCCCACTGGCCAGCTGCCGGTTGTTGTTACTACGGATCCAGCAGAAGCCAGCTGCCGGTAGAGTATATATATTTTAGCACTCTTTCATCTTAAATACGGGAAACATGTCCCAACCATCGAATGCGTCGTTGGCTCAACAGCGAGTACATGTTGTGAGTGTTAACTCGCTGTAAAATTACATTATGTGGCACTCTTTCTTTTCATGCAATCCTCAATATACGCCGTAGGCACCTCATAGGAAAGATGTTGAGCCGCCGCTTCTGCTTGGTGTAAGTGCTACAAATCTCGTTTCCATACACGAGAGTGCCAAGTTTGCAAGTTTGATAGACCCGGATCTTGGTTTAGTGAGACAGCGCATTATTTTTACACACTCTCTTCGTCAGCATATGTCAATAATATATCGCAATCTGAGGGTCTGTGTAGTAATACAACATGCCCAAATAGATACTGGTTGTCACGCGTAGTCTCTGCGAAAGCGAGAGGCAATGTCGTTTCAACAACCATTACAATGAGAAAGATGAGAAAGAGACCGACTGACAAAATAAACCAGGGTACCGGTAGCTCTTGTTTTGGACTCGGTCCTCATCAGGGAATAGCAGACTTTAAGGCCCCAACACCTTTAGAGACATTGTCCACATAAGGGGAAAGCAGACATAAGAACCCAAACATCTGTAGAGACTTTGTTCACATTAGGGGATAGTAGACGAAAGGGCCTCAACATCTTTACAGAATTGTGTGGATCGCCTATACTGGTCAGATGAAATTCGTAGTTGTGGAAGGGGTACAGTAGCACATGACTACTAAGTCATATGGGAAACAACATGTAAAATATTGAACAAAGAATAACACCAATTGCTGAATCTGAGACGAGCATAGCCCGATCGGACTTCTTAACAAAATGGGAAGCCTCCTTCTTCTTGTCCCTTTTTGGCTTGGCTTGGCATTGTTCGTTCTCAATCTCCCGCTACCAAACCCTGAAAGGGCTTAAGTAGCAGAATGTAGTTCAGAGAACGGAATGCGTTGTGTCGTAGTTTACAGCTTGACTGCGATATTTGCACCTTTCGGTTCAACACATCCGACTTCAGCAAGCATTTTTTGAGTATCGGGTTAGCATTCCCTCTTCGATCTCTTCTCCTTAGCCAGTCTGCCCTGCTGCATCCTGTTATCCAGGTTCATCGCTTGGAGGTGTAGAAGGGTATTGGCAGCTCTGGTTCGCTGGCCCTGACGTTACCAATCAGCTGTGGGTCGCTGACCACAGCAGCTCATGCGCTGCTTGTCCATTTTTAATTCCAAAAAGAGAATAGGGCCACCAATGCAGTTACTTCCCTTAGAAAGCCTGCGTCAAAATACTTTGCGTGCTTTCGGAATGGTGGTTTCTGTAGCATTTTACTTTCTGTGGTGAGGTCGCTAACCCCATGCCCAACTGTCATTGGTCACATTTTATGACATGCAATGGGATGCAGTTGGCCTATTCTTTCCTCCACAACCAGGGTCCACTAGGAGAATGGGATGTACTGGTGGGTGTTACACCTTTAGGACGGTAAAGCGAAACAGCGATTGCAATAGAATATGACGAGCATCTAAACATAACACTTATACCCTGTAATGCACAGACATACTCTTGCTGTAATGTTGCAGTGTAGCTGCTTGATTGGTCGGTGCAGTTTCCTAGGAACTTCACATGTTTTAAGGCATTCCACGAAGCTGATCTGTCCACTGCAGTCAGGCACCCTTGAGGTCGACATAAACCACGTGAAGTAGGTGGTTGAATTCTCAGTGTATCTCCACGAGTAGGCAAAGAGAAACGATGCCATCGATGGTGGAACAACAACCATTACAGCCAACCTGTTGGTGGCCCTGATTTTTTGTCAGCAAAGGTTGGATGAAGGCAAAGTATGTAGGCAAAGAATATGGGCAAAGACTGTTCTGTAAACAGACAGTATTATGATATATCATACTATCACGTGTATTCCTTATATCTGGTAGAATTTATACATACAACACATCTCGACAGGCCACATACGGTGATATCTAATGTCTCAAGGATAGAACATTCTCAAGTTGACACCCAGTCATTCACACAGATTAAAAGTTTTTTGAGTGTGTAGTGATCTTCTGTATCCCAAAGAAAGCTCTAGAAACAGTATCCTTAATATAACACACGAATAAAAGATTCTAGCTCATTTTTCCTGGGAGAGCAGAGGAACACAGAAATAAATGCTCACGTAGGAGCCAAGCAGGTAACTATAATTAACCCACATTGTATTTTGAGTAATTGTTTGACTACGCACACGTTTTTATTTATCTTCTAATATGCTTGTTTCGTCCCAGTCCTTAAATGCCCCCATGCGTTCACTTACATTCTCAATGGCACGGCGATATGTACACCCACTGACCACAAGTATATCTACGGTAGCAAGTGCTCCTACTCCTGTGTCTCAGGATATGAGTTGACTGGAACTTCTTCACTTCAGTGTGGGTCTGACAAAGCATGGAATGGAAGTAAACCCCAATGTAAAGGTGATACATTTATCTTTATCTCTAAAGTATGCACGAGTGACAGTTGGTTTAGAATTTATTAGAAAGAAAACCGTGTATAGACTGAACACCTTTTGCCCACAAATCGAAGTGATGATAATAACGGGTCATGTTTAAAATGTGAATTCGTAAATTTACCTGCGCTAGTTTATGTGTGAATGAAGCTCCACACCAATATGCTAGACTTCTCTTTTTTTGGATTGAAGGATGATAGAACCTGAGCTATTTTCGTCTACTCTGCCCTATGTTAATATTTTCTCATTCGATCCACGATTTGACCTCTTCTACATAACTAACTTAACTTAACGTCTTTATACTGGTTTAGAAGACTCTGCAGAGTCTGTATACAACCAGTTCCATTTACATCACCTTGCTCTAGAAGCTGTACGCATCCAATCTATTCTTAAATGCATTAACTGTCCCAGCCTCCACCACCTCCATTGGCAATGCATTCCAAGCATTCACACGTTCTCCTTGTACACAAAGTCAGATCACTGCTTTCATCGTGGAGGTTCCTTATACATAAGAAGAAATAATAGGCCCATTGCACCTTACTGTGAATGTCAGCCATCAAATATGGCTAAGTAAGGGTAAGCATGGGTCTGGCAGTCTCACCATATGAAACATAGTCTCGCAGGATTCACCACTTCAGATGTTTTAGTGCACCTTTCTACAAGAAGGCTAAATGTAGAGTTGGCCCTTATACCAGACCCCTTTATGAACCAATGATGATATAAGGTCAACAACAAAAGGTATTGCTACAATAAATGTATTGATGAACATCTCAAGTATTTTGTTCCTTGTACAGCAGTTTTTGTTTTTAAATGCATAAATATCATTATAAATATTTCTACATTTTAATTGTATGTCTTATTCTTAAGATGTTAATCGTACATCACATTCTAATGTCAAAGATCTTCTAGAGATAAGCAAAGTTTGATTTAAAATGGATAAATTGTTGTTGTTGATTTCTTCCTCAGCCATCACCTGTGGGTCTCCAGGTGAAATTGAACATGGGTTTCTAGCGTGTGAGACAAGCCAGTATACCTTCATGTCAAAGTGTGAGATTGTGTGTGATATTGGACATGTATACAAGGGACAGAGTAACAAGATCATTTGTCAGGCCAATGGTCAATGGACGTCTGCTGGTCAATGCCAAGGTAAGTGTACACGTTCTTCTATTAATAAATATATAATTGTATCTAATTAAACATAACAAACATTTTAAATCACAGTTTAATAGCACCCATTATAAAAACATATAAAACATTATATAACTCAACCTTAATCAACTTTTTACATTTTTTTTTTCATTTTTTTCCCCATTATAAAAAGGAAGTTAGTCAGAAGTGCCAAAATGCTGTTTTATGTTCCAAGTTTTTCAGTGATAGCTGTATTTTCCACAGCTCTTTTGGGAGAATGCATAATTGATATATTACCCCAAGGAGAGGATACTAACGTCTGTCAGGCAAAACATGCTGATCAGACATATTAGTCAGGGTCAGGCAAAATATACTGGCCAAGACTCCCACTTCGACTTTCTCATAGTTCTCCCTGGCTAACGATGTGAGATCAACGTGATCCCCGTAGTAATGAGCAATATGCAGATGAAGTCAAGCAAAGCACAACCACCTGGAGGATCCCAGTCTACCTTCATCAGCACACTCGGGATGTGAGGAAAGCTACTGCAACCCGCCACTTATGCCCTTTTTACAAAGCACAAATATTAAACTTACTCATTGTGGACATCCACAACAACATCTATTACCCCATATAGTGCTTTTTTGAGATAGCTACCCCTGTGTTCAGCTTCTGTTTGCTTTGCTTTAGCCCTTCACTGTGTGTTTTCTTCTTTTGGATATCAAGAATCCTCCATTTAAAAGAAAGCATAAAACTACTACACTCTTAAATCATTCTCATGAAAGACATATATACATACTGATGAAGATCCCACCTCACTTCATCACTAACATTCCTAGAAACAGGCTGTGTCACAGCGGTCTGACCAACAAGGGGATGATCAACACTGTAATTCTGATCGTCGAGAGCTACTGAGCGGTCTTGCATTGTACCACAGACAAAACCTTGGTCCAGCTTCTTAATAATGTCTGTGGATGTAAGAAAAGCAAATGTAACTGACGACCAATGAAATGTTGTAAAGAGTTAACTCACCCTGAATAGCTTAGCACAACAATAACAAAATTATGATTAGTTAGTATTTATATTATTCATATTTATATGTCATCCTTGATGTGAATACAACAGTTGTCTGAATAAACATGTAAATAGACAAGTCAACCATCTTGAGCATCCATACACTTCTACTAAAAGCTCAGATAAGAGAAACAGGACATGTTGTTCACATACCCAAAGAGTGTTCTCCCTAACAGTTGCTGCACAGTGAGATCAGAACATGCAACCACTCACCAGGGGGACAGAAAAAATGCTGCAGTAACTCATTACAAATGACACTGAAAACCTTCAACGTTAATTTCCTATCCTGGGAGATGCTTGCACAGAATCATTCTGTCTGGCACACTAGCATCTCACAAGGTGCTCAGATTGTAGAGTGAAATATCGTTGTCAAGGCTCAGAGAATGGGATCTGCCCAAAAGAAAAGAACATACAACAGCCCCTCAGTCGGCTCATTACATGTATGTCCTTTGAACGGCGGAGATTGCCTTGTCTTGACTTTACATTCATGTGAGATCACATCTCACTGCGCTAGTTTGATGTTACCGCCATCTTTGCTCATGATGGGCAACAATTAAATAGACTTGGTATCTCTTATTTGCATAAGCTAATATTGATTGTTTTACACAACAGTGAAGCATTGCCTGGAATTAAAAAGCAAACAAAACACCATTATTAACTGCTCTAGCAATAATACATACGGCTCTGTATGTAACATCGCATGTGATGAGCATTACTTGCTGAAAGGGGATGCTACTCAAACTTGCCAAGAAAATGAAACCTGGAGTGGAGAACCATCTGAATGTATAAGTAAGTAAATACAAACAAAATGTGCTAAACAGATGTAGACTCTATAATTAATGTCTATAATAACAAACAAACTTGATTCTTAATTTGGATTTAGAGTGAACTTTTAATGCTTTGTATCAGAATTCTATGTTAATAATAATTAACATTTGTCTTTATTTTCTTTATAAATATTGTTATAATATAGTATATTCTTACTTGTACCTTAGATATTGATATGTATGACATTTCAGACATGAATTTAATACTTCATTTCAATGAGTAAACAAGAATCGAATCATGCAATTGAGGATGAATAATTCTAGTTTGCTGTCTCTAAAGAACAATGTGTCTTGGTCTCACTGGCAGGAATATGCCCTGAACCATCAACAGTGTCCCATGGACATTTTGTGCGTAAGAGTGGACAAAGATACCAGGACACATGCACACTAATATGTGATAAAGGGTACGCTGTTACTGGTCCTCCCAACATCACTTGTGATAGTAGTTTCAAGTGGTCACTTGGTGGATTGTGTTTAGGTAAGTATACATTTCACATTGTCAACACGGGTCGGCGTGGTCTAGTGGTTAAGTGACACAGCTCACAATCCAAAGGTGCTGGGTTCGCTCCCCACCACAGCACCGGCCATTACCCCGGGAAAGCAAACTCTTAAATAAAATGCATGCTGAACTCGGATGCACTGGGCTCATAAATATTTTCAAATGTGAAATGGGTATAGTGGGATTAGAATCAATCTGTGTTACTGAGTTTTTAAAAAAATTGAAGGGATTAAAGGTGGATAAATGTCTAGGTCAAGATGGTATTCATCCAAAATTGCTGTTTGAAATTAGAGACCAACTAGCAAAACCATTGGCTATATTATGTTCTCAATCACTTGCAAAAGGGATTGTGCCAAGAGATTGGAAAGATGCAGCTGTGATCTCCTAATTTAAAAAGGGAAAGAAATCAGATCCAGCAAATTATTGACAGGTGAGTTTAACGAGCATAGTCTGTAAGTTGTTAGAAGCAATAATTTTAAAAAACATTGTAATGTATTTAGACAGGTTTAATCTAATTAGAAATAGTCAGCATGAGTTTACTAGAGGGAGATCGTTCTTTACAAATCTATTGGAATTCATGGAGGAGGTTATTAAATGATAGATAAGGGGGAACCAGTGGATGTTATCTATCTAGATTTTGCAAACGCTTTTGATAGAGTACCTCATAAAAGATTATTTAAAAAGTTAAAATCACATGGAATAGGTGGGGAAGTTGTAGAATGGATTGAAACTTGGTAAATAGGAAGAAGGTAGAGAGGGGGTATAAATAAGGAGTACTCTGAGTGGTGTGAAGTGAAAAGTGGTGTGCCACAGGGCTCAATTTTGGGACCAATATTGTTCTTGATATATAAAAACAATTTGGACATTGACATAGGATCTATGATTGAAACATTTGTGGCAGACACAAAACTATGTAGGAGTGTCTCATATATAGCAGAAGTGGATATATTGAGCTCAGATTTAGATAAAATTAGAGCTTGGTCTTTGAGATGGCAAATGGAGTTTAATATAGATAAATGTACAGTCATCCACATGGGTAGATCCAATATGGAACATAATTACAGAATGTGTAACAATATTAGAGTCATAGATAAGGAAAGGGACTTAGAGGTTATAATAGAGCATACAGGTAGAGTAAGCGAGCAAGTCCAGGTAGCAGTGAATAAGGCAAATGCAATGTTAGGTATGATAAAAAGAAATATTAAACATAGAAGCAAGGAAGTGATTGTCAAACTGTAAAAAGCATTGGTTAGACCTAGATTGGAGTACTGTGTGCAGGTGGGAAGACCTTATCATAAAGGGGATGTAAACATGCTGGAAAGGATACAAAGAAAAGCAACAAAAGTGATAGTGGGATTCCAGAATTACAGTTATGAGGAAAGACTCAGAAAAACCGGCCTGGTGTCTAGAAAAGTGAAGAATTTGCGGTGACTTAAAACAGATTTATAAGATAATCATAGTAAAGGTGAAATTAAACTATAACAAGCTTTTCAAAATACAACTACCAACAAGAACAAGAGGACACAGCTACAAATTAACTAAAGAATGGTTCAGATTGGATATTAGGATATATTTTTTTAGTCAGAGAGTAGTAAATCCTTGGAAGGCATTGCCCCAGGAGTTAGTGGAGGCAGGAACAGTTAATGCATTTAAGAATAAATTGGATGTGCATTGCTTTTAGAGCAAGGTAATGTAAATGAAACTGGTTGGATGCAGACTCTGATAAGTCTTCTAAACCAGAATAAAAACGTTAAGTTAAGTTAATGCATTTTTTAAATTGCTCTTTTACCATGTTTTCTTCTTCTTCAATGTTCATTCTGAAAAGAGTATTGTGATGTTGTGTCATAGTTTCCAGGCAGCTACATGAACATGAAATAGGGGCTTGGTCAACTATTGCTTACTGAACATGATACAAGTAGCCAGCTATGAGTCACTAGATGCTACCAGCACATTCACTGCTGCATTTTAGCCACGCCATTTACCACAATGTCAAATCAATCAATCAAAGACAATCGCTGTCATTGGTTTATAGGCCACTGACTACATCTCACCAGTGTACACAGTCTTGGAATACTTTTTCTGCCTCTCTCCAGGTGTAAAGGGAGCCGCATAACGCAGTTGTTAGAGGGAGCCGCGTAGCGCAGTGGTTAATGCGCTGGCTTCGGATCTGAGTGGTCCTGGGTTCATTCCCCAGTTGAGTCGGTAGTGTTTTTTCAGACCACAATGGCTCCCGGGTCGACCCAGCCTTCAATTAGGTTCCGGTTCAGTCCGGGTAGTAACAGCGGCGAGGGAGAGGAGATGGCTACTGCCGAGCCTTTGAAATGTCAGATCGCTAACACCTCACACCCCTACGGCAGTAATGCTATGGGGTACTTTACTTTACTTTACCAGGTGCAAGGGATCAAGATGCTGAGCAGCTCATGAGCTGCAGTGGTCAGTGACCCATAGCTGACTGCTAGCGTCAGGGCCAGCGAAGCATAGCTGTCAAGACCTTTCTACACCTCCACGCGGTGATCCTGGATAACACGCTGCAGCAGGGCAGACTGGCTAAGGAGAAGGAATCGAAGAGGGAATGCTAACCCGCTACTCAAAAAATGCTTGCTGAAGTCAGATGTGTTGGACCAAAAGGTGCAAATATCGCAGCCAAGCTGTAAAATACGACACAACGCATTCCGTTCTCTGGACTACATTCTGCTACTTACCCTTTCAGGGTTTGGTAGGGAGATTGAGAACGAATGAAGAAGAAGAAGACCAGGTGTAAATATTTAATGGTAGTTCTTTCTCATATTGTCTACTTCATGTCTTTATAGATCTACCTCTCTTTCTCTTTTCTTGAAAATTCCATGTGAGAGCCTGCCTAACTGTGTTGGACCTTGCCTACCTTAGCATATATGTTATTCAGCCAATTTTCTTCTCTAATTTTATGGTTTGAGTGGCTGTTGTTGACTCCTTTCCTACAGATTTTCATTCTTCATCATGTCCTGCCACTTTATACACATTATCTTCTCTCAACGAAAGACTGGTGTTTTTGTTGTATCACCCAATGTTTCTGCTTCATTCAACAGCAATGACATGACACTGGCATTGAATATTTTACTCTGTTTAAATTGGGATGTCCATAAGTTGTTTACTGTCAGGAATGCCATTCTTACCTTTCCAACTCATCTCCATCTACATTAATAAGCTGCAGGAAGTAAACATTGCAAAATAAAGAATGTACTATGGATAGCCTTTGGCTACCTGACAGCAGGCATAAACTGTCAGATTGAATACCAGGATTCCAAGTATTTAAAGTACATATCCATCTGTACCTCCTGATGTATCAATTCTGCTGCCTAAATAGGTAAAGATACCACTTTTACCAACGGCTCTTTCCAACATGGTTGTTTTTTGTTGTTGCTTATTGAGTTAATTTTAAGTAGCTTACTTTTCTTCATGTTGATCAATCAATTAAAATCAATCAAAGTTTGTCGCTCCTCTCGGTGCATAGATCATCGACATCATCCCACCAGCATACATGGTCATGTGCTGCTCTTTCTGCCTCTCTCCAGGTGTAATCAATAACCAACCAAATGTGACATTCTCCTCTTTTTTTGAGGCCCTTCCTGTCCCATGGTTGTTTGCTTTTGTATTGTTGTCAATGTTTCCATAACTGACATTGTTTTTATAGATTTGTGAGGTTAGCAACAAACTAACCTATTATATTGTAGGTGAGTTGTCTGTTTCTTGTCTATTCCCTCCTCAATGACCTTCTCAGCCTGGATGATCTTTCTCCTTTCTGGACGTGTTTGCTTCTGCCAGTTCAGCTACAGGGGTCATTGAGACATGCAAGCTCCCTCCCACTTCAAACTAATGGACTCAAACGGGTTTGCCACAATGTATTTACCACAATTTATTTAATTCTAAACACAATGTAGTGTTGAGATTATATGCCTACTCATAATAGCGAGTAAAATAAATTGTCAACAGATATTGAAGCTCCAATACTTGTGGACGATTTGCCTCCAGACCTTGAGGTCACAGCAAGAGAACTAGGAGAATTGAATCCTGTGATTTATTCAGTCCCAAAGTTTGTAGACAGTTCTGGAGAGAGTGTGAATGTTGCTGGGTATCCTCCATCTGGATCTGATTTTATTCTGGGATCTACGATTGTCTTCATTCAAGCATCAGATTCGGCAGGAAACAATGCCACCTTTAATTTTACTGTCAAAGTTGTTGGTAAGAGTGTGAATTTGAGTACAATTATAGTAATTTAGATAATTCTAAAACCCATTATTCTGTTAGCAGTTTCTTGTCAGTTGAGATACTGGCAGATTGCAAAATAGAAAACTGCAGCTATATATTAAAAGCTACTTCTAAAACTAATTAATTACATGGGTGCTGTCATTTTGTTGTCAAAATGAACAAAAATTATTAATAAATTACTATTATACCATCGCAAATGACAGATGCTCAGGCAAAATTTGAGGTAATCTTCTCTGATTTGAGTTTACAAATGCAATTTTCATGCTGCTTATTTATGTGAGCGTTGAATCATAACGATAAGGAGTGATACAAAGTTATATTTTCAGATAGGTTCATAGAACCACATGTGGAATTCTTCTCTATTAGTTTTGCTATGAGAGACAAGTGTCCACTCAAAGATTAGAACTTTATTTTTAGTAACTCATTGTTTTGTGCTGCTTCAGTACTTTATTTATGTAACAAATTTTTCTACCTGGTTGCAATTTCAGAAAACAATTTTTACGTGCTTTATTTTTTAAGTTTGAAATGCTATATCTCAACAACAACAAATATTTTACCATATTAGTAGAAGCTCAGACTAATTAGTTTATATAAGAAAGATACATATTAGTTTTTATTATTTGATAACAGCACGCAATAAAGAGTAGGTAGCAGGGATGTACAGCAATTTAGAGCAAGTACTGAGGACAAAAAAGGCAACAGATATTGTGATAGAGGGAGATTTGAATGCAATAGTTGAAATGATCTCTGAGGTGGACATGGTTGGGAAGAATGGGCTTGGTACTAGAAATGAAAGAGAACAAAGGCTAGTGAACTTTTGCCATCAGGAAAACTGCATTACATCAAACACCTGGAATAAGTCTTTAATAAAAGAAAATACACATTGAAATGTCCAGTGAATTGGGGAGATATCAAATAGATTATATCATGCTAAAAACAAAATATAGAAACCGAGTAAAAAAATCCATTGCTTATCTGCTCTCCATGCACAGATTGATATTGATCACAAATTTCTCTTTATGAAATGTCAACTAAAATTAAAGAAACCAGGGAAATCATAACATTGAGCAAAGTAGAATATAAGTGCCATAAACAAATTGAAAAAAAACGGTTCACTTCCAAAACTCAATGAATGATGTTTCAGAGGAAAAACAAGTCACTGAAGATATAATTCAACTATTCCAAAATATAAAAAATGCTGTAAAAGAGGCAGCAGAGATAATATCTGGTAAGAACAAAGCAGAAAACAAGAAACCATGGTCAACAACTGAAATGCTAGACAAAATGTAGGAAAGATGAAAATGGAAAAACAGTAATACGGAGCAATGCATTGCTAAGTATAAGAGTATTAAGAATGAATTAAATCGAGACTGAAAGATAACACAAGAAAAATGATAGATCACCACTATTTATCTGTTTTACTGATCACAAGAAAGTCTTTGATCAAGTTCTCTGAAACAACATTTTTCAAATGTTGCAACAAATAGGTATTGTGAAACTAATTGTTAGGTTAATCCAGAACGTCTATAAAAATCAAGAGATTTATTTAAATTTAACAAGGACTAACAGATCCAGTTTCAATAGAATAAAGTGTACAACAGGGTTACTTACTTTCACAAAGTCTTTATAGCGCATATTCTGAGATGATGATGATAGAAAAAGTTGCTAGAGTTGTAATAGGGGTGTTAAGTCAATTATATGAAAGTCAATTTCATCAAATTTGCAGATGATCAGGCCATAATGGGAGGATTAGTAGCAGCGTTGCAAAATACTGCTTCAATAAGTTAACAGTACAGTTAAGAGCTTCAATCAATCAATCAGAGACCTGTCAGCTCCCTGTGGAGCATAGGTCCTTAACAAATACTTGCCAAGTCTTCCTATCATTAGCCATCTGAGCCAATTCTGTCCATGTCCTGTTTTCTGCCTTTACATTTGCTTCCAGTTCCCTCTTCCATGTTTCATGAGTGTCTTGGTCTTCCTCTACTTCTCTTGCCATGTGGATTCCAGAACAAAACTTACCTGGTAATGTTATCAACTGGTTTCCACAATGTATGGCCTATCCATTGCCATCCTCTCCTCCGTATTTCATGCTCTACTGGTATTTGCCCAGTTTTTCCATCAGTTCCACATTGGTGATCTTGTTGTACCATTTCCATCCTTGTATTTTGCGCAGGCAACAGTTTACAAAGGTCTGTAACTTTTTCATAAGTACATGTGATGTCCTCCATGTTTCAGAACCAGATAATAGAACGGATTTTACGTTGGAGTTAGAGATTTTTATTTTTGTGGTGGTTTTAATTTCTTTTGACTTCCATAGAACAAATAATTACATCAGTCCACAAGCACAGCGAAGCCCAGAATCTCTACCTGAATACAAAGAAAACTAAAATAATGACAACTGACAAGACAAAACTCCAACCTAACGTTGAGATCACTGGAGAAGAGATTGAAAATGTTGCACATTTTAAATATCTGGGATCAATACTAAACAGCAATGGAGATTGTACAAAGGAAGGAAGAAGATGACTGGCAATGCAAAAGATAAGGAATAGGCAGAACTTATGACATAATACAAACAAGGAATTAAAACTAACGATCCTAAGAACATGCATTTTTCCTGTGGCAACCTACGGGTGTGAAACATGGACGAATGCAAAAGCAATAATATTAAATATTTTAAAAGTTCTGCAAAATGTTCATCCCATCTCTTTTTTTATTCATTGGTGTTACTGATCAACTGTCCTGTCTTATCTTTGATAAAACCATTTACATGCTTATATTTGCCTGCTAGTTTCTCTGTGGTATTGTACAGGTCTTTCATATTTCTTTTTGCAGCAGCTTCCTTCACATCTCGTGCCAACTGATCATTATATTTTATTTTATCACTTATAATGCTCTTCTTTACTTCTTTGTTGGCTTAAGCGTATTTTTCCTTTGCCAAGGCTTAATGCGGTCCTAGTCCTGCATCCGCATACATATGTTTAATTATTTTTTGTTCTTTTTACTTTACATTAGTTTGTCGTTATCCACACATTGTGTTGGTGCTCTTTTCCCCACAGAACCTCCTCACAAGTCTTGTTCCATACATTTTTAATCTGTTGGCATTTACCTTCCATCTCTTCTATTTCTCCTAATTGTTGTAGAACATTATACCTACTTGATATCACAACTTTAAATTTATCATTTGTGTCTTTGTTCTTGAGGAATCCCACATTGAATTTTTTTCTGTGGTTGTATGTTGGTTTGTATCTTTTAAGTTTCATCTTTATTTCGGCTACCAGAAGATGATGATCTGACACCATGTCTGCCCCTCTATATACTTTTACATCTTGTTATGATGATCTGACGCCATGTATGTCTCTCTGTGTACTTTTACATCTTGTAATGATGATCTGAACTTCCTGTTAATATATATATGGTCAATCTGGTTTTCTGTTTTGTGATCTGGTGACATCCAAGTTGCTTTGTGTATTTTTTGATGAAGCAACATACTTCCTCCAATCACCAGTTGATTTAAAGCACATAGGTCCATCAGTAACTCGCCATTCTCATTCTTAGACCAAATTTTGTATTTGAACATGATCTCTTCAAACTCGATGTTAGCAATCTTTGCATTTAGATCCCCCATTAAAATTGTTACATCTCTCTTTTTTCAGCTACTATCACCCGTTGAAGGCCGATATAAAATTCCAATTTCACTGCGCCTTCTTTGTCATTTGTTGGAGCATAGCATTGGATAATCTTTACCCTTATTCTTTTTTTGGCAGTTTTGAAAGTGGCTAGTATTAATCTGGGTCCTAACGCTTCCCATTCAATAAGTGCTTTTTGAGCTTCTGTGGAGAGCAATATGGGCTTCCCCATTTCTATGGTGTACAACACTTCAGTGTGGCCTGATGATAGTATTAGTTTCCCTGTGTTCAGTTTCACCTTACTCACTCATAACCACCTGGTCTCTGCTAGACCAAGGGTGTTGATAAAGTAGTTGCGCATTTCTGCCGCCACTTGCATTGTTTTTCCTTTTTCATTGTGCGTACATTACACTTGAATGTGGTCTTGTTAGAAAAAAATGATAATCTTATATTCCTGAACTGGTCCAGTTAAGAGATTGGCATAAAAATAAACACACCACAGACAAAGACTATGGCAATAGCCAATTGAATATAATCATCAATTGAGAAATAATTGAACAAGTACTACGTATTTAGGGCAAACCATCACAGAAGATGCCCAGACAGAGACAGAAATTTAGACCAGGATTGCAATAGCAAATAGACCTTCAGAAACAAAATAAAAATTGCTATCCTGAGGCTATAATTAAAGAAAAGACTAATCACTACTCATGTATGATCAAATATATTGCGCTGAAACATTGACTAGCAAAGAATGATGGGAAAAGCTTGGAAGCGTTTTAAATGTGGTGCTACTGTAGAATGAAACAAATAAGTTGGACAGAAAGAAGATCCAATGGCAATATTTTCACTGAGGTAGGTGCACAAAGACAAGAAGATCCAATGACGATATCTTCACTGAGGTAGGTGCACAAAGACAAGAAGATCCAATGACGATATCTTCACTGAGGTAGGTACACAAAGACAAGAAGATCCAATGACGATATCTTCACTGAGGTAGGTACACAAAGACAAGAAGATCCAATGACGATATCTTCACTGAGGTAGGTGCACAAAGACAAGAAGATCCAATGACGATATTTTCACTGAGGTAGGTACACAAAGACAAGAAGATCCAATGACGATATCTTCACTGAGGTAGGTGCACAAAGACAAATATTTAAAATAATACAAAAATTAGGATTAAGTTGGCCAGGACACAATATGCACTGTGAAATCCTTCTATAGAAATTACTAGAGGGCAATGTGGGGACGGCGTGGGCTAGGGTTTAAGTGACATGGCTCACAATCCAAAGGTGCTGGGTTCGATCCCCTAGACAGCACCGGCCGTTACCCCAGAGAAGCAAACCCTTAGAAAATGCAGAAGGAAGCAGACCCTTACGTAAAATGCATGCCGAAGTCGGATGCACTGGGCCAACAGGTGCAAAATAAAAACCACAGTGCAACATACACTGTCTTGGGGAATAGAGAAATAGGCGAACGCAAAATTTAAAAAAATAAAAAAATTAGAGGGCAAGATCTAGGGGCTAGGAGAAAGGGGATGACCAAGACTCACATTTACATCTCAGATATGCAAAGACATTTAAATACAAACATGTTGAAATGAAGAGAGATGCAAAGGACAGTGTTAAATGGAGAAACATGCTCAGACAACCTTACAGCCAGTCCTAGCACTGACCAACCAGAAGATATGATCAGATGGAGAGACAAGCTCAGACAACCCTGCAACCAGCCCTAGCACTGACCAATCAGAGGACATGGTCAAATGGAGAGACACGCTCAGACAACCCTACAACCAGTCCTAGGACTGAGCACCCACATGATGATGATGACATATTATTTTGTTTATTTGTATTTTTTTTGTAAACACTATTTCTTAATTTGATTTCAGCAAAATTGTGCCATGACCCAAGCCGTGCCCTAAAACCATCAGATCCATTAAGGTTTCATTGCCCAAATGGATTTGTGTTTGGAGCCGTGTGTAGTGCCAGTTGTGCTGATGGAAGTGTAGTACATGGGATGATATCTATTAAGTGTCACTTGAATTATGTCTATCATGAACCAGAATGGTTAAACTATGGAGATGTGGGACCATATTGTCAAAGTACGTAAACACTATTTTAGGTCCCATATATTTTTTTAATGATTGAAATTGTAGAGTACAAATTGTTTCTTAGTTAACAGGTTATTATAATAGACATATTACCATATCATTTTTCATTTGTATTTGATAAGTTGTATCTTTAAAACAAAATAATAATAAATTCTAATGTTGGTATGATAACTTTATTGGAACAATATGTTAAATTATTTACAATTGTCTTTTTAGCAGCATGCACCTTTGTTGCAGGTAATTGTATATTCATCTTTCTTTTATGCCTGCTTTATATTTTAAAAGTTATCTATTATCTTTCATTATGCAGACAGTTGTGGCCCTGGTCACTGGTCATTTACTGGACAACAGCCATGTAATGTATGTACAATTGGCACCTATCAAGCAGAATATGGCACATTTTTTCAGCGATGTCCATACGGAATGGTAACACCATTTAATGGGGCAGTATCAAAGGAAGACTGTAAATGTAAGCTTGTGATTTGTTTGTTTATGACTACAGTGAAAAAAAAAAGATATTTATAAATCCTAAATGAAGTTGAAAAGCTGCAGGTTAAAATCAAATTTCAGCTGAAGAAAGTTTTCAGAAAATAAGGACTCCATCAATAGTCAAGTAATGTGTGTAATGAAAAGATGTCTTGCAGTGTTATGTAGAACAATACTTGTATAAGTGGGAATCATTAGCAAATATAATAAACAATTGAAGTTACTGAAGGTAAATCTGCATTTGTTACAAACAGCTATCAATGTATATGAGCAAACTATAATGTTATGAAATGATAAAAGTAGACATGCCTCCTTGAAGAAGACTTTACTAGAGGGTAAGGTGGAAAGCAGTTGTTTAAGAGGCAGATAAATGTTATAAGTGGGTGGATAATATCATAGGTGCACTGGAAAAAGCCTGTCAGATTGCACCATTACTGCAAGAGATAGAGTACACTGGAGATCTATTGCAGCCGACCTTCGATGAGGAGATGGCACTTTCACTGAATTGAACTGGAATGTTGACATAACATAAATAGATTGGTTTTATACTTAGGAAGAAACACATGAAAAATGTGTTAATAACAAGCAAAACTGGTACTAGTTGACTTGGTGGAAAGACAGAAGTGCAACAGACAATTGGCAGCAAGCTACAATTGTGCCAATTTGGAAGAAAAAGCATAGTAAAAGAAATGATAACATGTACTGAGACTTATTGGTACTTAGTCATACTGGTAAAATGTATGCAAAGATCCTAGAACAGAGAATAAGACCTATTGTTGAACAACATTGAAAATAAATTGCATAATCACATGAACATACTTGCAAAAACATATGCCAAATACAATATGCAAATTAACAAGACAAAAATAGAACCCATGATGATCAGCAGAACACCTGGGACGCACAACATAAGTGTAAATGATATTGCTCTACAACAGATACCAGAGTTTAAGTATTTTGGCAGTATTTTTTGGTCAGACGGTAGGCTTGACAGGGAAATCAGCTTAACTTATCGGTTGTCACCACTGCTTAAGAACCCTAGTATTAGTTTGATAACAAAGCAAAAGTTGATAAACAGTATATTTATGTTGACTCTGTGCTGCCAGTGTCAAACATGACCTCTGTCCAAGGCATGTGAGAGCAGAATTTCAACATGTGAAATGAAATTTTTGAGGAAGGTCATCATCGCTACCAGAAAAGACTGCAGAACAAAGACATTTGAAGTAAGGCAGTACTACATTTTGTGCAGTGTACATTTCCAATTAGAGATGGATCACACCTCCCTTTTGACCAGAGGATGTTGAAACTTGCAAAATACCACCCAGCATTTTGTGTTTTCGTTTGTTTCTTGAGAAATGAGCAATCTCTCAGCTTAAGTAACCCTTAATATATTTGTCATGAGGTAATATTAATTTATAATTTAAGTTTAATCACCAGTAAACTTGCACTTTATTTAGTCTAGATTTTTACTTCATCTTCTGCTTCTGCTTGTCCTTTTTTCCCTCTAGCTGCAGTATAGAGACACTATAATTTTAGGGCCTCCTTTAGGAATATTGCACCAAAAGCATTTTTTGTGTTTTTGTGCTTGTGCAGTTGTAGTTTTTGCAGAAATATGTTTATGCTATGAGATTGCTAGTCCATGCACAACTCTCTTTAATCACCTTTTATGACATGTATGGAGTGGTCCTTTTTTTCCCACCATCAAGAGACCCTATTATTTCCTTGCTAACTCACATAGTTAAATGAATCTTTCCTCACAATGACATAATCAATGATCAATTTATCATTCCTTGCTGATACAGATCAAGAGTATGTCCATATGCACTCATGAGGGAACTTTGTTTTTGTGATGACTCGATTTTACTCGGTGCAGAATCTCAGAAATCATCTTCCATTGTCATTCAAAACTTTTTCACCTAATGTGTCAATCATTCCATCCCATCTAGAATTATCATTTCCTACTCTGGTATTGAAACCCTAAGAAAGATCATTTTGTAATGACATTTATTCACTGTCTTTTTAAACAGCTAAAATAATTCTTCATTGGCATCTCCTATCATTTGGTGCATAAATAATAATGACGTTGACCTTCTTTGAGATGCACCTGGAAATAAATTTTCATCCCTTATGTTGTCCCTTTGACTCCTGGTCACAATGCATCCCACTTTCCATTTGGCGCTGTCAATAATGAAAACTACCTCCAGGGAATGTTTAACTACTTCATTTAAATCTGTCTATCAACTTGTATTGTTAAGCTCATGAGTAACGCTCTTTTATGCCAAGGTTGTTGCATTGGTCATTGTAAGCCTGTGTTGTATTATTTTTGTTATGTCATTTATTGCCTTGTAATCATATCTATTTGTGTTACATGCAAACAATGATAGTTGCTAGGGTTACATGTAAAATGAAAAAGTGTGCTTCTCACAATTTGTATAACTAAACTAAACATCGTTATACTGGTTTAGAAGAGTCTGCAGAGGCTGTACTCAACCAGTTTCATTTACATCACCTTGCTCTAAAAGCTATGGACATCCAATTTTTTCCTAAATGCATTAATTGTCCCTGGCTCGACTACCTCCTGTGGCAATGCATTCCAAGCATTCACCACTCTCTGACTAAAGAAATATTTCCTAATATCTAATCGGGACCTCTCTTTAGTTAATTTGTAGCTATGCCCACTTGTTCTTGCAGGTAGTTGTATTTTGAAAAACTTGTTATAGTCCAATTTATTCGTTTCTCTGATCATTTTATAAACATGCATTGTCACCTTGAATTCTTCTCTTTTCTAGACACCACAGGCCGGTTTTTCTGAGTTTTTCCTTATAATTGTAATTCTGGAATCCCCATCAGCTGAAAGGACTCACCACCTGTAAACAGTACTCCAATCTAGGTCTAACTAATGCTTTATACAGTTTGACTATCACTTCCTTGCTCCTATGTCTAATATTTCTTTTTATCATACCTAATATTGCATTAGCCTTATTCACTGCTACCTGGACTTGCTCACAGACCATTCTTAAATTTTATCTAAATCCGAACTCAATATATCTACTTTTGCTTTAGATGAGACACTACTGCATAGTTTTGAGGCATCAGCAAATTTTACAATCATGGATCCCATATCAATGTCCAAATCTTTTATATATATCAATAACAAAATTGGTCCCTAAACCCAGCTCTGTGGCACTAAACTTTTTACTTTTTTACTTCTCACCACTCAGAGTACTCCTTATTTATGACCACTGTCTGCCTTCTTTTAGTTAACCAATTTTCAATCCATTTGACAACTTTCCTACCTATTCCATGTGATTTTGACTTTGCCTTGCCTGCTGTTGTCCATGCCGCAATGCCATACTCGAGAACTGGTCTCACTCTTCCAGTGTACAGTTTCTTTAGTATACTTTCATCTGCTCCCCAGCTTGTTCCAGCAAGTTTCCTCATGATTGCCATTCTTTCTCTGGCTCTCATTCGGTTTCTCTCGATCTGACTTTTCCATGTCATGTGCCGATCAAATGTGACTCCCAGGTAGTTTGGGCTGTCATTTGGCTGCAGGTATTTGCCATTAAGACTTATTTTGGTGTTTTGGGGTTTGTTTGAAAGCGAGAATATCGTACATGTTGTTTTTTCCTCGTTTATTTTGATCAGCCATGAGTTCGCCCACTCTTCCAGCAATGTTAGGGCCTGCTGCATCCAATTACTTGCTATGGTGAGATTCTTTTCAGAGGTCCACATAGCCAGATCGTCTGCAAACATTGAGCTGTGGACTCTTCTTGGTATATTCTCTGTTATGTTATTTATATTCACCAGGAAGAGTGTGGATGACAGTACTTCCCCTTTGGGTACTCCCTGCTCAAGTGTCACCTTTTTGCTCATCTGCCCTTATACTTGAACTCTGGCTGTTCTGTTTTTGAGGTAGTGGCTGATCCATTTGTACATTTTCCCACAAACTTCACTTTTTCGTAGCTTGACTTTAAGTCCCTCTTTCCAGACTTTGTCAAATGTCTTTTCTAGGTCCACCCAAACTGCTACTGTGTGTTTTTGCTTCTGGTAGGCATCCTCTATTTCCTGGGCTATGAGGGTGATCTGATCCTCAGTGGATCTGTGCAGTCTAAAGCCTGCTTGCTGTGGAATTAGTATGTGTTTTTCTTCCAGATGCCACATCAGTCTGGTGTTTATCATACGTTCCATCAGCTTGCCTACACAGCTCAGTAGACTTATAGGCCTGTATCCATTTGGATCTGTTTTATCTTTTCCTTTCTTTGGTACTGGTACAAGTACTGTGTCTTTCCATTCCTGGGGTACAATACCCCTTTTCCAGCTTTGGTTCAGGACTGATAGTAACTTCCTCTTTGCTGTTTGGCCCAGCCCCATCAGCATTTCGTTTGTTACCCCATCTTTTCTGGGTGATTTCCTTTTCTTTAAAGTTCTCATGGCCTCTTCCATTTCATTCATTGTTAGGGACATTGATATAAAATCCATGATTGCAAAATTTCCTGATGACACAAAACTATGCAATAGTGTGTCATCTTAAGCAGAAGTGAATATATTGAGGTCGGATTTAGATCAAATTTGAGAATGGTCTGTAAGCTGGCAAATGGAGATAAATGTAGATAAATGCACAGTCATCCACATGGGTTGATCCAATATGGAACATAATTACAGAATGGGCAAGAACAATATTAGAATGATAAATATGGAAAGTGACCTAGGGGCTATAATAGATCATACAGGTAAGGTGAGTGAGCAAGTTCAGGTAGCACTGAAAAAGGCTAATGCAATGTTAGGTATGATAAAAAGAAATATTAAACATAGGAGCAAGGAAGTGATAGTCAAACTGTATAAAGCATTAGTTAGACCTAGATTGGAGTACTGTGTACAGGTGGGGAGTCCTTTCAACTGATAGTGGGATTCCAGAATTACAGTTATGAGGAAAGACTCAGAAAAACCGACCAACAGTGTGTAGAAAAAAGAATTTACAGTGACTTAATACAGGTTTATAAGATGATCAGAGGAACGAATAAATTAGACTAAAACAAGTTTTTTCAAAATACAACCCCCTACAAGAACAAGAGGGCATAGCTACAAATTATCTATAGAGAGGTCCAGATTAGATATTAGGAAATATTTATTAAGTCAGGGAGGGGTGAATGCTTGGAATGCATTGCCACAGGAGGTAGTGGAGCCAGGGACAATTAATGCATTTAAGAATAAATTGGATGTGCATTACTTTTAGAGCAAGGAAATGTAAATGAAACTGGTTGTATACAGACTCTGGAGACTCTTCTAAACCAGTATAAAGACGTTAAGTTAACTTAACTTATTGCAAAATTTGCTGATGACACAAAACTATGCGGTAGTGTCTCATCTAAAGCAGAAGTGGATATATTGAGGTCGGATTTAGATAAAATTCGAGAATGGTCTGTAATCTGGCAAATGGAGTTTAATGTAGATAAATGTACAGTCATCCACATGGGTAGATCCAATATGGAACATAATTACAGAATAGGAGAGAACAATATTAGAATGAAAGATAAAGAAAGGGACTTAGGGGTTATAATAGATCATACATATAAGGTGAGGGAGCAAGTTCAGGTAGCAGTAAAAAAGGCAAATGCAATGTTAGGGATGATAAAAAGAAATATTAAACATAGGAGCAAGGAAGTGATAGTCAAACTGTATAAATCATTAGTTAGACCTAGATTGGAGTACTGTGTACAGGTGTGGAGTCCTTATCAGAGAGGGGATATAGACATGCTGGAGAGAAAACAAAAAAGAGCGACAAAGCTGATAGTGGGATTCCAGAATTACAGTTATGAAGAAAGATTAAAAAGAACTGGCCTTCAGTGTTTAGAAGAGAGAAGAATTCGTGGTGACTTAATACAGGTGTATAAGATGATCAGAGGAATGGATAAAGTAGACTATAACAAGTTTTTTAAAGTACAACCACCAACAAGGACAAGAGGGCACAGCTACAAGTTGACTAAGGAGAGGTCCAGATTAGATATTAGGAAGTATTTCTTTAGCCAGAGAGTAGTGAATGCTTGGAATGCATTGCCAAGTGAGGTGGTGGAGGCTGGGACGGTCAATGCATTTAAAAACAGATTGGATGCGTACAGCTTCTAGAGGAAGGTGATGTAAATGGAACTAGTTGTATACAGACTCTGCAGAGTCTTCTAAACCAGTATAAAGACGTTAAGAACTTAAGAGTTAAGAAGTTAAGTTAACTTAAGAAGTTAAGTTAAGTTAAGTTAAGTGATATGGGAACTACTGGCTATTTTGATACATGAATTTGGTACAGATTTATTGATTTCAAAAGTGGATTTAGACCATAAAATAAAAGTATATTATTTAGACACAGTTTAAACTGTAATGTGTGTATAAATGCTCAACAAAGTAATGTCATATACTTGAGTTTCTAATAAATAATGACAATTATTGATCATTTCTCTTTACAGTCATCTATGGTATAATTCATGCAGGAATGATATTGCCATTAATCCAGATAGGTGAAAGTAGCCCAGAGTCTTTCACACTGATGGGGTGGCTCCATGTTAATGCAAGCAACCCTAGAATGACAATGATGTTTTCAATGGATCCAGCTAATGTAAAGACAGGATCTGTATTTGTGGCATTGAGCAAGTTTGCTTTATATATTATTCCTACAGAAAATACCACAGCTAGATCTATCAGGTAGGTGTAGCTGGAATAAAATGTATAACTAGTGCAATTGGCTACAGATAATTTATCACATTTTTTAGCTGGATTATTTAAAGCATCCTTAAGGGAGATGTAAAGTATTAGTTTGGTTATTTATTTGTAAAAAAATTATCTAAACAAAGGAGAAGCCATTATTACTAAGTAATTAGTACAATTTTATATCCATACAACTACTGTAGTAATCATGAATAGCACTAGATACGAGCTGCAGATAAACAACCTCAACCATTAGGGACCATCATCTGCTACAGTTAAATTCCAATCATCATTAAAACATTAAGCATTTATTTGCACCTAGAATGTGAGAATCATGGAGAAGGGGGGGGACAATTCAATTTGCAATAGAGATGGAGAAATACAGCATCAACATCTTTGGACTCAGTAAAACAAGATGGACACACGCAGGTTAAGAACGGCCAACATCCGGTGAAACAATTATATATTCACGTCAATGAATAGAATGCACCACACAGTGAAGGGGTAGCACTTATGCTAGCACTAGATGCCTTGAGTGTTCTTACTGAGTTGAATGCAGCTGAATTGACACTTTAGGACCACAAATACAAAGATTCATTTAAACATAATCATCATCAATCCCGTAACCTAGTAGGTCGTTGAGGCATTGTTTTTGCAGTTTTTCAAACCAGTTCTGCCAATTTTTCACCAGGATATTAGTTTAAGCTATAGGCCTTTCATCCACTCTTTTATATTGTCCTCCCATCTATTTTTTTGTTTCCTTCTCCCATGCTTTCCAGGCACAGTGCCTTGCAGGACGGTCTTGGTCAGCCCCACAAATCGTGTTATATGTCCATTCATGTCAATTTTCGTGTTTTTTCTATAGTCAAGAGGTTTTTATATTGACCTAACTCCTTCCTAACAATTTCAAGAACACTATTGTTCCAAATATGAAATGCCAAGAATTCTATGCAAGCATCTCATTTCCATTGTGCAAATTTTGCGTTCTAGGGCAGCCGTTAGAGTCCAAGTCTCACAAGCGTAGAGGTATACCAAGGTGACTATTGTATACATTAAAGTCAGCTTCAATTTAAGGCTAAGGTTCTTGTCTTTACAGATTATTTGCAATCTGGTCAGGGCAACCATACCCATCGCTGTTCTTGATTGGATCCCCACTCTAGACCCCTCTACGTTCATTTATGCTCCCAAATATTTGAATCGCGCAACACTTTCCAGAGGTTCATCTTTGACCATAATCGAGTTTAAAATACCCTCTGAGATGTTGACCGTGAACTTACTCTTCTCTGCTCTGATTTTCATCCCAAATTTCTGGGCAGGATTGTTCAGGTTTGCGATAAGGCTTGCACGTTTAGGTTATGTTCTAGCCAGACCAGTAATGTCGTCTGCAAATCGGAGGTTGGTGAGTATGCGTTCACCTATACTGATCGTCCCTATTTTTCATCCAATGCTTCTGACATAATGCATTCTAGAAAAACATTGAAAAGTGTTGGAAAGAGGACACACCCCTGACAGCACGCCGATTGTTGTTCGGAATCACTCACCTGTGGTCCCGTTGAGGCAAACTGCACTGCTGGCATCGGAGTATAATTTCTAAAGGACGTGGTTGATACGCCATCCTATCTTGTACTTGCACAGAGTTTCCCACAGGGCCTCATGTCCCACCCTATAAAAAACCTTTTTAAAGTCGTTGAAGACCTCATACAATTTCTGTTTGTGCTGAGTGTATTTTTTACTGATCAAGCGCAGGTTAAAAATGTGTTCTATTGTGCTGCATCCAACTCTGAAACTTGCTCGTTCTTCAGCAATAATTTCTTCTGCTCATGGCTGGAGTGTGTTTAGATGACCTTAAGCATAACTTTACTGGTGTGGCTAATCAGACTGGTGGTTCTGTAGTTCTGACACTGTTGGAGATTACCCTTCTTTGGTATCACTATGATCAATGATTTTGTCCAGCTTGTGGGCCATTCTCCCATCTGCCATATCATGTTACAGATTTTTGTTAGAAAATCTATTACCACTGTCTCTCCAAGAATTAATAGTTTGCCTGGTATGTTATCCACTCCGGCAGCGTTACCCTTTTTGAGAGATCTAACCGTCACCTCAACTTCTTCACGCATGATGCTAAAGTTATCTTCCTCTTCTTGTTGGTCTGCTGGGATTACATGTCTACGATCCCTAGGGGACTTCATATTGTACAGCTGAGAGCAATATTCTGTCCATCTCTGCAAGACATCCTTTTCCGCAGTCATGGTATTCCCTGCCTCATCCTGAATTGCACTTATTGTGGGTGTGAACTTCTTTGTCAGGTTTTCAACTAGTTGGTAAGCTGCTCTACCATTGTTCTTGACAATGTAGTCTTTAATTTTTGTGAACTGATCTATTATCAACTCCACCTTTGCTTTTGCCATGTCCTTTCTTATAGTCTTGTTTATAGCTCTGTATATTTTTGTTCTGGGCATAGTGGTTTTCTCATTTTTGACAGCTCTCCTAGTGTCACATAGTAGTAATACATGTTCCGAGACCCATGGTTTAGACCTGTATTTGTACCTTTCCAATATTTTCTTTGCCGCATCCTTGCGAATATTGAAGTCTTCTAACATAGACTGTGCATCCTAGCGTTCTATATCTGAGTCAGTGCTTGCTGTTAGGTTAAGATGGTTCCTCAGACTATCATGAAACGTTTCCCCGGATAGTGGATCCTTCAGGCAATCAAGGTCATATCTAATCCTTGGTTGTTGTGGTCTGGCTATGTTCTTTAGACTGAGACATAATGTAAGCATAAGCAGATTGTGGTTGCTGCCCATGTCCATCCCTAGATAACTTCTTGTTTGGGCCTTATTGATACTGGAGAGAAATTTGATTTGTACCATTATGTAGTCAATCTGATTATGGTGTTTCCCACTGGGTGAGTGCCATGTGGTTCTTCTAGACATTTTATGGTTCCCAGCACATTTGCAAGCACAAAATGATTGTATTCTGCAAACTCCAGTAACCTATAACCTGTCATATTTGAAACTCTGTTACAAAAGGGTCTGCATGTGTCCGGCCAAGTTTCTGACGCGTCAGAGTGAACTTTAGTTTTCCAGTCACCCTGCACTATGAGGATGTCTTTTTTGTGGGTGTTGTTGGTGCACTTCTGTAACTGGTCATAAAAACACTCAACCTCATCCTCCTCGTAGTCTGTTGTGGGGGCATATGCCTGTATCACCATTATGTTAAAGAGTGATGCCTTTAAATCTTGTAGTAATGAGTCTACTAGATATGTGGTGATATTCTAACACTGTATTTTTGTTCTTTTTATGGACCAGTAACCCCACACCATGTTGATGATTACTTTTCTCCCCACTATGGTAGAATATATGACCTTCCTCAGTGCTCGTCTCTCTAAAACAAGTCGATCTTGTCTCGTAAACACTTAGTACGTCCCATCTATACATAAGCATTTCATGTGACAGTTCATTCAGTTACAGACACTGATCTCCAGTGAAATATTGAGAATGACGCACTGATCATCCTGTATAATTCATTCATTGTACACAAGTCACTTTCAAATGACAATTCAGTTCTGATGCCATCTCCACATGGAAAGTCAACTGCAATAGATCATTGAATTCTCTGTCTCTTGTCTTGATGGTACAAACTGCCAGACTTTTCCCTGTCTATCGTTTGATGTTATCCTCCAACCTTTAGCAGTGTTTACCTTTGACATGTTTTCTTTCCACTTTTACTTCGAGTAATGTTTTCAGCAGTGAGTTATGTCTCTTTATGTGACCAAGATACCTTGTCTGTTGGATTCTGATTTTGTTCATCAATTCTTTTTGAATTGGCTCTACATAGCCCTGAAGAACTATTGCTCTAAATTATATTAAAAGAGATTGTTGCATAAGATATCACTCGAATTTTTCATAAAGAAGGCATCTCTAAGAAGATCTTAAGAACTTTCATGGAGACTTTAAAAAAAACGTTTGATTAAATGATGACAGTTTTATTTTGTAGCAATAAATACTACCTATAACATTGATCCCTATAGTAGTGAGTAACATCCAGATGAATCCAAACATAGAACAACTGCTTGGAGGACCCCGGTAGCACCCCGGTCTACCTTCATCAGCACGCTCTGGATGTGAGGAAAGCAACAACAACCCGCCACTAAACGTCCTTGTCAGGGCAGACAAAAAGAGTAATACTATTCATTGTGGGCATTCAATAACAACAACAATCTATAACATTATATGTGTTTTAATTTAAATAACTGCAGTCTACTCTTTCTGTATGACAAAAATTAAATGCATGTTGTACGATTGTTTCACACACTATGTATTTATATTTTCTCCTAGGTACTGGTATCATGTAGCTCTTGTGTTTGAGAGACACGGTGGTGTAGGATCTGGAAAGCTGTATGTAAATGGGGAAGTTGTAGAGGAAGATTATGGTTTGACGCTAGCGGCACCCTCAGAGAATTCATTTAAAGTTGACTTCACTGACACAATGTTTTATTTTCGGCATGGTCGTAAGTTCAGAACTTAAACTTATTAAGTCTTTTATTTACTACACTGTGGATCAATAAAAAAATTCTTCTTTATTAAACAGATACTAGTTATGAGGCACAATTAGTTATGGATAATGGGAACACCATGAAGTAAATTCTAGGTCACTTGTTAAAGGATGGCAGTGCAAATATGTCACATTTTGCGTATGGTATTTAACCATAATCTGACGTAGTTTTCTGAATTCCTACATTTATCCAGCATATCAACTTCATGAGAAATGTCAAGAAAAACATTCTGACCTGTATGCAGTTTTTGTTGACTTGACCAAGGTCTTTGACACTATCAATAGGGAAGGGCTCTGGCAAATCATGGCAAAGTTTGGTAGTCCTGACAGATTCATTGCGATTGTCCGTCAGTTTCATGATGTAATTTAGGACTGCATGAAGAAGGATTGCCTGTTAGTCTTTCCAATGATTAACGATGTCAAACAGGGTTGTGTGCTGGCATCCGCACTGTTTAGCATGGTCTAGCAGCAATGGTCTCTGATGCTGTACATGGCACCGCTGCTGGCATGCATATCAGGTACAGGATGTAAGGTTGGCTGTTCAATCCACGACGCCTGAAGTCTTACACCAAGTTGAGTAAAGTCACGTTCTTGGCTCTCCTGTTTCGCTGATGACTGCACCCTTTACACCACAGGACAAGATATGCAATCTACTTTGAAGGAGTTTTCAACAGCATGCAATAACTTTGGTCTCATGATCAATACTAGTACAACCGAGGAACTCTTCCAGCCTGCTACTGTGAAGCTGTACATTGAACCAAACATTACCCTAAAGAACCAAGTCTCCAGACAGTTAATATCTTTACCTACCTAGGCAGACACTTACTAAAGAGGTGAATTTTGACTTTGAGGTTAACAGCAGGATTGCTAAGGCTATCTCTGTGTTTAGGAGGCTGCAAGCAAATGTTTGGAGCCAACAAGGCATCAGTTTCGCAACAAAGATTAACATTTATTGTGCTGTAGTGTTAACCACTCTGCTGCATTTCTGCAAAACATGGACAGTGTATAGCGAACATGCCAGACAGATAAATCATTTTCATTTATGATGTCTGTGTAGGCTGGTCAGGATCAGATGGCAGAACAAAGTGCCTAACTTTGAAATTCTTAGTAAGACTGAGCATTAATACGCTTATATGTTGGGGACGGCGTTGGCTAGTGGTTAAGTGGCACGGCTCACAAACCGAAGGTGCTGGGTTCGACCCCCATCACAGTACCGGCCGTTACCCCGAGGAAGCAAACCCTTAGAAAATGCAGAAGGAAGCAGACCCTTACATAAAATGCATGCTGAAGTTGGATACACTGGGCCGACAGGCGAAAAATAAAAACCACAGTGCAACGCACACCGCCTTGGAGATTAGAGAAAAAAGGCAAACGAAAGAAAAAAAACGCTTATACAAACAGCTAAAATAAGATGGACAGGGCATGTTGTTCACATACCCAATGAACGCATCCCCAAACAGCTGTATATACAGCAAACTCCAAACAGCCATACTTTTATTGGGAGGACAGAAGAAATGCTGCAGAGACTTCTTGAAAGTGTCTCTACAAAGCTGCAACATTGGTGTTACCTCCTGGTCCGTTAGCATCAGACTTGTCCTGTAATATTGTGGTTCTTAATCTGTAGTGCATGTTGCTGCAGAGGAGGTGAAAAGGGAATACAGAGGAGGTGCAAAGGGAATACAGAGGAAGTGCAAGGGGAATACATAGGAGGTGCAAAGGGAATAAAGAGATGGTGTGAGGTTAAAAAAAAAAAGGTGAAAGCAGTCCCATAACAGGTATTGCTGTCAGGGTTGAAGTGTTTGAGATTAAATTATATTAGGTTATATTGTCTGTTTTTTCTGAGGTGGGGTGACTAGTTTCCTTCCATGTCTCTTTGTCTTATTTAACTGTAAGTCAGGTTTCCATTTACAGATGGGTAGACTAAGACATGTAGAAACTTGAGATCAAATCCATATTTAAAGTGTAGAAAGAGGGACTTAAAGTCAAGCTACGAAGAAGTGAAGTATCTGGAAAAATGTACATATGGATCAGCCACTACCTCGAAAACAGAACAGCCAGAGTTCAAGTACAAGGGCAGATGAGCAAATAGGTGGCACGGGAGCAAGCAGTACCCCATGGGGGAGTACTGTCACCCACACTGTTTCTGGTGTATATAAACAACATCATAGAGAATATACCAAGAAGAGCCCACAGCTCCATGTTTGCAGACGATCTGGCCATGTGGACCTCTGAAGAAAATCTCACCATAGCAAACAATCGGATGCAGCAGGCCCTAACATCGCTGGAGGAGGGGGCGAAATCATGGTTGGTCAAAATAAATGAAGAAAAAACAACATGTACGATATTCTTCCTTTCAAACAAACCACAGAACACCAAAATAAGTCTTAATGGCAAATATCTGCAGCTAAGCAACAACCCAAACTACTTGGGCGTCATATTTGATCGGCGCATGACATGGAAAAGTCAGATCGAGAGAAACCGAATGAGAGCCAGAGAAAGAATGGCAATCATGAGGAAACTTGCTGGCACAAGCTGGGGAGCAGACGAAAGAATACTGAAGATACTGTACACTGGAAGAGTGAGACCAGTTCTTGAGTATGGCATTGCGGCATGGGCAACAGCAGCAAAGGCAAACTTTGATAAAATTAGCAAACTTCAAAACCAAGCCATGAGAGTTATAACAGGAG